>JAQSVV010000070.1:6000000-6600000 GCA_036375495.1 Agrotis segetum
GTTAAGGGCCACTGACTGTAACGACTGTCGAAGGGACCAAAATGGCTTGACGTGCTCTCCGGGACAGAGACTAGAATCCTCGGTACGAAATGGATGGTCACCAGTCCAGAAACCAACCTCGGCAAGCGCGGCTCAACCCTGCATACTGATTTGTGCGGCTATTATATTTAGCTACAAGCTATGCTGCGGTTATAATATCTACAACTAGCACCCTGTCCCGGCTTCGCACGGGGGGACATGATGATTTTCGTCCCCTAAAACCTGGCGCTGATGGTTACAAACACAAAAAAAGAAGTAGCCGAATCTGTTCAGCGCCGTTATGAGCTTAGCAACACATTTAGCGATCCATTTTTATATTAAAGAAGATAATTATTGTTTTTCTCGGGTTAACTTTCAGTTTCAACTCATGCGGGATGATAAACAAGTGCCTTGTTTTTATTCTTACCTGATTATCATGAAGGTTATTAGATTAGAAATTGTGTGCCATGTAAATAATGCTTGTTTCTTTCATCGTACCCAGTTTCTACTTGAACAGTTAACAGTGAAAATATAATTGTTTACTCAAAAATGCATGTAATGTGGTCATTATTTTGACAACCTTGTTTGAGCAAAGTCGCCTTTGCCGGAGTGTTTCAAGGAGCGGCCAGTAATGTTTTTGCTGGCCGCTCTACAGGTCGGCAATACATTGCCGGCCGCTATTTTGACGTTTCAACGTTTTAAAAAAACAAATGCAAAAAGATTTTATTTAAAACACAGCTGTTTGTATATAAAGAGGTAGGCACAAAAAGATTGTATACCATATTTAAAAAAAAATACAAAGAAGTAACAAAAGCGCGGTTCAGCGAAATTTTAATTTTTATTTAGTGACTTTTTTTTTGCTTTAAGTAAGTGAAGAAAATATACCTAACAGTCAAACACCGCATTAAAATTATCGCAAACTAATAAGTAATATGAAACCCGGAAACCCGGTGTTGAATTTTAGTAACTGTACTTTTCATATTGTTATTTTAATTAATTTTCTAGTTAATACCTATATGTATTTTATTTAAATCACTTGCTGGTTTTATTTAGGTTAGGTACTTGCATTTTTGAGTAAAGCACTATACAAGCCTTGGCCCATTATGACTCTTCGCTGGTCACGCTATGATTGCCTCGAGCTAGCCTAGCTACGCTCTAGGCCTTCCAGCTTGGCCATCATGCAGCCCTTGCTGTCCTCACTGTAAAGGCCTCGGCCTCCGGCCTCGGCCTTTATCTCAGCTCGTCCATCAAGTGGTGCATGCTGACCGCGCTGTGTCGGCCTGGAGCTGCGCTAGGCTGCGCTGTCGGCCATCATCAGCGCGACCAGCAAAGTAGCCATTATAGGCCGCGGCAGTAATGTACTATTACAGTGACGTGTTGTTGTTTGACGTTTAAAAACCTACGATTCTCTAAACTAAATAATAGCATTTCTTTTATGCCCGTATAAAGTGAGGTTTATCAAATGGTGCGTTTATTTTTTTTTTGTTATTTTTGAGGATATTTTCAGCCTTCACAGACGAACAAAACAAAGTGAGTTTATTTTTAAGGCAAATGTAAATATTGTCACTAATTCACATCTCTTGCAAATTTTCCCCGTATTTATGGAAAAATGACTAGGTTCATAATAGTTTCGTATATATAAGTAGGAATTGCCAAAAGTGTTCAAAAAATCAATCACCTATCGCTGCAAGCACGTTAAGTTTCTCCGCCCATTTTAATATCACACTGGTAGTGGTATCACTCACATTTTATTACTAAGAAGACATAAAAGTCTCTCGATTGAACATCAATAAGTGAATAAATCGAGTAGTCAACTAGAGTGGTAATCTATGGCCCGTGGTTGAACGGCTTACAGCTATCCGCCCGCGCCCGTCGCACTCCTCTAATTGGTAGCTTAATGTACCAAACCATGTGTAATGTCAACATAATTGGAACAGCCCACTTGTGCCATACACTGATTATGAGCGGTCGTTCGCGCAAGTCGTTCTTTTCTTCGATATTTTCGGGTTGAATGGTCTTGCGATTTCATTGATTGCTCGAATCTTTATAACACAGTTCTACTTTATTGGAAACTTTAATAAAAGCCTCTTTTATTTTCATGGGACGTCGTAGTTCGTCTTCAATAAATGAGTTAAACACAATACAATTACCTACGTGAAAATACTCGTAAAACAGATAACTACATATGTTTCCATTGAAAAAGGAACATTCGTAGGTCAACACAACGTTTTTTCATAGAGTATTATATTCACAAAATAGAAAATTATCAAAAGGACAAATTAAAGTCAATAATTGTGGTAGAAATACTTCACTTATAAATCTCTGAAACAAATTTTCCTGTGAAGATTTAATGACGGGAAATTTCCTTTCGGTAGTAGTACGTAGGCGAGGTGTATCGCTGTAGCTGTAACAGATACTATCCGTTTCTCAATATTACATTACGGCACAATTACTGGCTTTTATCCCACTCGTTCCTCCTTCAATGTATGTACCACGTTTATATTCGTACCCACAAACGACCGTGCTGAACTTGAACGGTGACCGAATTGACCGCTGACATTTGACACCATGTTGATATTGTGGGTGACGTTATTAGTAAACAGGTGTTGAATATTTTCGTTGATGTATTAATGAATGAATGCCAAAAATGTATAAATTTAATAGTAAGGCTGTTCATTAATGTTTTAGGCATTACTTATTTCTGAATATCAATTTAAGAGACAAGCTTGAAATGTTGAGTTAAGCTGGTGTATATCACACACATAGCCCTCGTGTACGAGTGTGTGCGGCCGGCGGGCGCGTGGCTCGCCCGCTCTCGTGCACGCGCCACTTCTTCACGGTAAAAGAAACACTTGAAATTCGTCTACGCCGCTCGTCGCTCGCCGCTCGCCTCGCCTACTTTACTTTAGGCCCCGTTCAATTTAGAGCCGGCTCAAGTTAGCTAGTCACGTTTCGATTTTTCTTACATACTTTCCTAAACCCTCTCGTGCCCACTTGTGCACTGAAAATGTATGAGCATCATATTCAATACGGTCATTGTTTCATCTGGTGAGCGCTCTGCAGCCAACTCTATTAATTAAGTCTGACTGATGCGGAATTGTATCGAACAGAGCCGGCTTTGATTTGTTTTGTACGAGCACTTCGGACCGCGGCGATGTAAACAGTAGAGAACCAATTGGTATGATACTGTAAAGGGGCAAAGAACAATCTCTGAAAATGTTTTATGTTTATGATTCACATTCCAATGACAATTCAACGTGGTAGCTGGAAATAACGAGATGCATAATAACAGTAAAACAATCCATTTTTCATACTAAAAGATCAAACAATGTCATCTAATAACATTCTATGTTCATTGTACATTGCTTCCATCACAGTCCAGAATTAAGCATGCAATCATACATTATGTGTGCGTTTCCCCCGTTCGCACTTTACCGGTAACATTAAATAGGCCATCGTTCTGTTTGAGTTGAAATCATAAAAGTTGTTCTCGTCTATTAATCCGTGGCGCGGGTGTGGGCGCGGGGCGGCGGGGGCCGGGTGGCGCCGATCAAACAGGCCGGGGAATCAATATGGCCGCCGCCCAGCTGATCCGTGACCTCCGCATCCCGCGCCCCCCGCGCCCCACACCCGCGCACCCCCGCCGCCCGCTAACTTGACGCTTCTCTTTGCAAGTTTTCTCATGACGATCTCGATGTTGCTCACTGACTATGCTTATACCGCACTTATATCCCCTTATTATTTATCCGCCTTAATGGGAAAAATGATGATAAAAAAAATCAGTGTTTAATATAATGAATGCTCTATTATTACTTGGTCATTCAGACTTAAAGTAATCAATCTTTCCATTCATTTTCGAAATAAATATTATAAAGAATACACCAAAAACAAGTTAAAATTCAATTATCGTAACATAAGTAAAAGAAACATCATAATTAATTCTCATAATAGTTATTTATGATACTAGTGCGGTAAGTTGGTTTTTACAAACGAGTAGACGAATGTAAGCACGAGGCGAAGCCGAGTGCTTACCATAGTCACGAGTTTGTAAATACCAATTTCTGCACGAGTGTCATACAACGTTTTTCAACACATTTGCGAGAAAACAGTAAAATATGTAATTAAACAAACTTTATTTAGTAGAAAAGTCGCAACAATTTTCTAAGTTCCTAATATGAATATGGCGGGAATTTGCAAATGGCGCCACATGCACGTGGTGGAAATTAGAACTACATCTTTCGTCTCATTTACTCATAAGTATTAAAGTGAGACAACGTATTTGATCAAAAGCGCTTCCAAGGAGGTTCGATCAGTCAGGCTGTTTATTCTCATAATGTGAAACTCTTTGGTGGAATTCTTTTTTTTTTAATGGAAATTAAAAAAAAACCGTAAAGAAAACGCACGGTACCATACAACGGAGCGTGCGGTAAAGTAAGTACTTAGGTGAGAGTACCTATTTTACCGCACGCTCCGTGGTATGGTGCGTAATTTTTAACTTTCGAACAATGCATACAGGCTTTGAAAATGCATTTTTCGAGCAAATGTGTTGAAAAAATCATTAATCAAAATGAACGTGCGCGTCGTAGCAATTTGCTACGAGTGCTACGAAAGCTACGAAAAAGGGTTACGATTGTGCTACGACTCTCTTTAAAAATATTTAAATGTAGACGGGATACTGCAGGTATAGGGAGGTGGGAGAGGGGTACGGAGGTACGCTTTGAGTCTAGTGTAACCGTTCCTGGAATTTCAGTAGCGATGATTCGCCGGCCGGTGCATTGAATGAAGGTCATGCGCTCAATGAACGGTAGGTAGGTAGATACGGTGGGTAGATTAGTACTGAAAGAATCGGTTGACTTTGGTTGTCTATAAAGCATGAGTCAGTCAGTCATAAATTCATAAAAGTGGATGCTTCATAAATATTACACATCTTACACACATCAGCAATCAAAACACATAGCTAATGATCACAAACTTTTTTTGATGTGCATAGGTAAACTTTTCGACGGTCCCTACGTACAAACGGACATGTCAAAAACCGAGGTTTTCAGGAGAGCGATTTTAATGTTCAAATCGCTCTAGAAATAATTCTATGAACAATTTTGAATTTATTTTTTCTATAATGTTTTATTAGCTTTAGGAACTTTATAATGGTATTTATACATGTTTTCTTTTTTTTCATTTTCTTAGAAAAACTGATAGATGACTGTTTCTACGCTGATATTAAAATAAAAGAATGTCGGACATGTCTTAGATAACTTTTTATACGTAGGAAAGAAGAAATCAGTTTATAACATAGAATTTAAATAAGACGTTTTATGAAAACGTCAAACAATGTTATAGTTTTCAAACGGATAAGTTAAACATCTTAAAATCACCACAGTTGGTTATAAAATATACATCGAAGAAGACATATCGCTTTATACGCGGTTTCATTCATTCGAAGTGTCTATAGTTCTTGCAATGTAAATAAAGACATGTCATTTTTTTAAACGTGGTATATTCTTCAAATGAGTCCTCCCACCCACTGGGTGGAGCGAAAGGGATTGACAGACTTATACTGAGTAAAATCAACGGTGTTCTTTCAATGGCTCTTAACGTTCCAAGGTCATGGTTACCTCATAAAATAGTCCCACGACCCCGGCAGGCTATGGTCCTCTATGGGGGTCCCGTCAGATTACTGATAGCTCTTTGAGGCGCGCATAGAACACGACGCTCCGTCGATCCAGGCATGGCCCATCATCGAACGGCGAGTCACCCATTACTCGCCATCCGCCCGTGTCTACGGTGGCCGGAAATCGCCTTATGATAACTGTTGCCATGGGCGTCTCCCGCGGCGGCTGGGATTGTCAGGTTGAATGCCGGGTGCGAGAGGTTGCCGCCACCTATCAGCTCCGTAAAGACACGGCGGTCTCTGCCTAAGCGGGGCAGATCCACCGTATGCTCGACGTGTTCTCCGGGCGATCCGCACAAGGCGTCAGGCGTCAGGCGGACGCTGCCGCCGTGGCGCGTCTTCAGTCACAAGCACCGGGAATAAGGTTCGGGCTACCGGTGGTCAGGGCTCTTGAGAGACGAACTTCCTAAAGATGCGCGCTGTGTCCAGAAGTACTGCCTTCTGAATCAGACGCTTGGCCAAGCGAGGGCCTCCTTAGATGTTGGTCAAGGCTCTAGGCAATTAAGCCATAAGCCGACACGACTATCGGCACAATGACTGCTGTTCACTTTTCATATGCCAACAACCTCGCGAGCCAGATCAAGATACTTGAATATTTATCTTTTTCTGCCTTCACGAGGTTCTAGTCACACGGATACGATATATAAACAACAAAACATTGCGTAACGGACGTTCCGATCGATCTATCACCACAATGTCATGCTTTTTGGCAACAATAGTTCTGTCAGTGATGACAGGTCGATCCCAATACAACGAAATTGCCAACTTCGCGAACTGAGTCAGGTGCATACATTTTTTTTAACATAGTAGAATCATCAAACGAGTCCTCCCACCCAGGGCAGGGCAGAAGGAACTATCAGACTTGTACTGACTAAAATCCACGGTGTCCTTCAAAAGCCTTTTGCGTTCCGGGGTCACGGTAGCTCGTTAGTGCCGCGACCGACAGGGTCAGGCGCATACTTATATTACGGCACTTCTGATATCTCAAGGTTGTACTTGAAAGCAAGTTGCTGGTGGATAATCCTGGAAACGAGGTTGTGTCTATGCAAATATTCTCCATTAATTGAATTTTGATATTGGTGTGTGATCTGAAATTGATTGAAATAAATGAAATTGAATTTGAATTAGTCAGACAAGAGCACCTAGAGATAATGACTGTGTCGGATCGATTTTCTCGGACGGTAGCATGCATGACATATTATGTCAAACGTTTATTTTCGGTAATTATTCGTCATAACATCGTACAATTGCAAAGACAAATTCCCAAATAGGTCACCGAAGCGAATTTTTTTATTGTTAATTAACAATCTTCTTAGCATCTAAACATACAATAAGGACATGTACACGCCCTATTGAGAAACCCCCGCCGTAAATGACGTTATGTCAGACATGACCGCGTTTGCGCGCAATTTAAAACACCGTACAAAGCGTTATGTGTAGATGTCCGCATCTACGTTACTTATTCGTTGTAAATATAATACTTGTCCTCATATACGATTGGTAAATCTCGTTAAATACGTAACATAAGAAAAAAATAAATATACAGATATGTGCGTCTTAAAAATCTAAAGCGGACTGTGCAATAAAAAAAAAATGACATTTTCGACATGTCCGTTTGTACGTAGGGACCGTCGTTTTATTGTATTCATTGTATGTATAATGATTTTAAATGTCAGAAAGTTGATAATTGTTAAGTTATTATGCACATTATGTATCCAGCCTTTTAAAAACAAAGTTGGGGACGGCGTATAGACTGCGTAACTGACCTCCACAGTTCAGCTACTAGTCAATATGATACGGTATTTTTGTCAGATCAATGCTTCTGACTAACAGTAAAGACGGTGAGAGATTTATATACCAACAACGGACGGGATCGACGAAATAGAATTACTTGTTTTCCGAGGCACGGCGGCAACTCGCTATGATAGATGGACAATTTGGTCACCCATCCACAGACCAACGTCGGCAAACGTTTAACCTTGAAGAACGACCTGTGCCGCTATTTAATATTAAGTCACATGCCAGTTATTATGTATTATACACATTTTGGATTCTTATATCCAGCATTTTTCTACTTATTACAATCATCAAATGATTCGATCCGCCTTGGTTGCAGCGGGAGCGACTGTCAGACTCGTTCTGGCTAAAATTCAGCGTTTTCCTTCAATTATTACCATTTACGTTCCAGGATCAGAGAGAGCCGTGAGTCCGGCGTTTGGCCCTTGGCGTTAATAATAGCCTGCATTAGATTGTACCTATTTAAATTGTGAACAACCAAATACTCCGAAATATTTTATTCCGAATTTCGATATTCCGTTTTTCAAAACACCGAATATCATAAAAATTACAATATCTATTATTAAGAATCACGAAATTTATTTTACCGAAAGTCATATATCCGATTTGTCCTTCAAAAATTTTCACATTTATGTACTTGAGAGATGCTCGTTATCGTTCCGAAAAACGATATTCCGATTTTCAATACTCCGAATAAACAGATCCCATTCTACAAATTCAGTAACAGAAACGAATCGCTGCAAACCGGCTCCACGTGGTTTTGTCTACCCTACTCCTAGAGTGTTATTTAAGCCTGAGTAAGCTCCGTCGATCTACCTTGGTAGGTGGTAATCAGCAACTTGACTAACGATGCAAGAGAGGGCGAATCGAGCACGGGACTTGGGGCACCCCGACTCGAACAGGTAAGCTTCGGGTTAGGTTAGGTTACTTTAAACCTTGCAAACAAAAATAGGAGGCCGTCGTAACGGGCTCCGTCGAGCTACCCTGATAGGCAGTAACCAGCAATTTGACTAAGCATGCAAGAGCGACCCTAAATCAATTTTCGGAATTCGTATTTGTGAATTTTGGAATAAAGTTTTTCGTAGTGTGCCCACTTAAATTATTTACATGAAATAATCAATGAAAAGTCTCACTTTTGTTCTGATTCCTATGTGAAGTAGAGTGAAGTATGTCTTGTACGTACGCGGCACGTTATTTTGTTAGATACTTCAGTCCCCTGATTTTACGAGAGGCAATTATGAATGAGCGTTGAAGCGTAAGACGATTAACAAGGTTAGTTTGTAAAGTGCGGTTAATTAAAAGTTATGACTGAAACGGACGGCTGCATCGCTCCATACCCGTCCTCTCGGTTATAAAAGTTGATGCTTGTGTACGCACATAATGGCGGTATGATAATAATTATGTGGACTTCGAAATAAGGGTTAACAATCACTGTTATAGCCTTAAAACTAGAGTATAATACTAGCACTGAATAGTTAGTGGCGCGCTCATGAACGAATTACAGCTCATTTGCTTTCAAGCCATGTCGGGGCTGTCGAATGCTGACTCGATGATTGGGCGACATTATTGTTTCCCTATTAGCTTTGTAACATCAAACTGATCAACTCTGAAAATGTGTATGTGCGGACGTTTGATTTTCATGATTGTTTGAACATCGACACTACACATAATACATGATTATGATGAATACGGAAAGTCCATAGTAACTGTTAACTCATTCAGATTATATTTCCACTCGAGTTCAACGTTTCACCATTCAACTTCAAACTAAGCTTCTTCTTTCACTCTTATCACTGCGTTTAACTTTTAAAATTGATGTTTTTCTTCCATTCAGTTGACGACTTTAGTTTTGAAATGAGTTTTCAAGCGAAGTAGAAATGGTTTTACGATGGTTGGCACACTTAGATAATAAGTCTTCTCTGGGAGGTGGCATGCTTTCTATTTTTTTCGAGATATTCCCATTCAAGATTTAGTATGCGTCATTAAACACAAAGCAGCGAAGCGGATTTCTTTTTAAGTATTTCTCGGTATCGAGTGTCCGGTTCAAAAAGAAGATTTCTGACGGCCGTGCGGGACGTCTCAATGGATTGAATTACGCGGGATGGTGGGTAATCGATATGATGCCTATTTATTAGGGTGATTGTAGGAGAGCGTGCGTGTGTGCGGCTTGGTCGGGCTGGCCCTGGGGACTGCCCGCGTGCCCGGCGACACGTGCTCGCTACCTCCGCTGCCTGCGCCGGTGTTCTGTACTACAACGTCTAAACAGGTGTTTCTACTTAAAAAAACTATGTAATTTGACAAGATTTTCAGTAAAATTGCAAACAAATAAATTGCACAGATGTATCTTTAAAAGCGCCTGTTGTTATGTTTCCTCATTCAATTGTTTTCACAAGAAAGTAATGTAACTGTAGACATGTAGATAATTAAGTAATTACCGTCAGATTACTTACAACAGACTTTCTCGAATACCACTTAAATACAGGACGGAGTATCAAATCGGTATCTGTATCCGCAGTGCCGTAATTAACCTTAATAACATCTATTATTCCAATCAAAAACTTTTGGCCGCGCCTTGTGTAAGAAACAAATTGGTACAGCCGTGATTTGCAGCTAGGCACCGCCGACGTCCCTAGTTAACTTGAAATTCTCTTGAAGCGGAGGAGCGAACGGTTTAAATGCAAATAAGATTACAATTAGATATTTAGATCCTCTCACAACCCACTTATTTTGAAACAAGGTTTTTAATACCCGCCTTGTTTAATTAAGCATTTGATAGAGAATACTGAAAGAAGAGGGTGCGTTAAAAACTGGTTTCGTTAAGAAGGCTGCCTTCACATCACATACATCATAATGCTTAAATATTTATTTTATTCCGTTCTTATGGCATCAACTATGACTATGTAGACAGTCTCGCGACACCGGCATAGTAAACGAGCGGGTAAATTAAAATTTCCCGTGGTACTACTAGATCTCGTGGTAGTACCACGGGTTTTTTTTTCCCGCTGTACTACTGGTACAACAACGGGTAGTACCACGGGTAATAAACGTATCTACGTAATACATGATATCTCATTAGCCGACCGGTCTCCATAATGGAATCCTTAGCAATGTATCAAACCAATGCAAGAACGAGTTGTGGTACGTAATTATAACCGAACGTATCTTTGTATAGTGTAGGAGTGCGGTAATACGCCTCGCGAAGTATGTGTCGGTTGCGTCGGCGAGGCCCTCGTGTCGTAATAACGCTGGAGTTCTCTCGAGGCACAATGCCTCGGCCGGATTACTCGTCAAACGGCTTGAGATGTCGAAATTCATAAAACTCACCTTTTTTGATACGAACTCGAGAGGCTCGTCGCGATGCCGCTCTCAACAACCTCCGCCGAATTGATTCCCATCCCTGTTTTATGTTTATTGCTATTTTTATTTTTACTATAGCAACATGTGTTTCGAATGTTTCGATGATCCCGTTACTTAGGTTTATGAAGGAGTTACCATTAGGTTTTTTTCAGAGCAATATTTCTGCGTATAACCATAGTAAAAATAGCAGTAAAGTGAGCGTTCGTTCTCGTATTTTCTTAGGTTATCGCTTGGTGTTCTGCTTGTCTTAAATAAAAATATTTTTGACCATTGATTGTGTCTTCTAAGGAGAAGAAAACTAAAAAAAGGTACAGAAGAAAAACGCTTTGTAGTGCATAAACTCCAGGTACAATCCGTTAAGAGAATAAAGGAACATTCGTAGGAAACCCTAACCGATAATTGGTTACATTAATATCCTTTTGCAATAACTTTCAGCTGCATTCAATTTTGCTTGTGGAACAGAGCAATACTACTACAGACATTCCTTGTAGCAACGAACAGCTGACCTATATCAGTCTGGCGCAAGATACCGACTCCAACTCGATACACTCAAGTTCAAAGCTCGTACAAATACCTCGAATTATCTGTGATTCAACCGATACATTCTGTATATACTGAACATGCATTCAGTAAATTCCTGGATGTGAGAGGGCAATCCCTAAAGCAGCAACACCGGTCACAACCCGCTTGACCCAAAAACCCGGTGGAGTGGCGCGGAGCGAACGATCGCGCCGATAGCGCGCGACTCGCCGCGTCGAAGCCTCAGCACTAACACATGACAACCGCATTGGCTCGTCGACCCACTCGACAACACACCTACATGTCTACTTTATTAATTAACAAGATACACTTACAAAGGCTTCTGCTGCATGTACTCTGCGATGTATGGCGAGGCCGGAATGCTATTAGTTTGCAGCTGAAGTCTGTTGCGAGGCTTTTACGAAGCTTTGCATTTAAAACCGAATATTCGTCTTTTTGGTAGTGCATGAACTCGTTATACTTATGTAACAATATATGTACAGACTAAACAGCACTATTAGCTTTGTAATAATTGCTTGGATTTTATCATAAATGTAAACTTGAAATGCCACATCAAGTTCCAAAAGAAGAGTCAACTTCTTTCAGTTGAATTCCGAGATGACTATTTACTTCAAGTTCAAACCCAGTAAATTTGACCTACGAACAATTAATTTGTTTAATGACACTTACATAAACAACGTTGTCATGATAACCACGACCTTGCATGGATATACACCGTGCTATAACAGGCCTACGTAAACGTTATGTTTATAGTGTTAATTCCGTGAACACGACGTGACAAGCGACGGCTCGCCCACCCGCCTGACCAACATACTCTGTCTGCACTTTAGTAATTAACAGAATACAATTACAAAGGAATGTCTATTACAGTGTATCAGTTTCATCGTCGCCTGAACTCGGCTTTGAGCTCCGGCTCTGTGCTTATTACATGATTAATTAATAGGGCTACTTTGTCTTTGATATGTCTAATCAAGGTATCAGACACAGCAGGTAATACGGGGATTAGACACGAATTGTGACACGGGTACTTGTGCTTTGAAGGTGTATCACTTTGTCAGATGGGCCTCAAATAAGTGATATTTGAAACCATTGTTGGTATTTCATTTTTTATTAGCATTTATTGAATTGATACTAGCGGATTAGGCTTTTAATTCCACTCATCAGAAAAATGAAATATTAATACGAAATCAACTGTTAAATATTTTGACAAACTAATTAACAAGTCGTTCTGGAGATTGGTAGTATATTTCCATCGGAAAAATAGAGGTTATTTAAATTGGAAACAAACGAATAGTTAAAGTTTTAAAATTGGTTCAGATATTGTGAGATAATTTATGTGAAAATATTCAATTCACTGTAGTGGATCATTAGAATGCAGAATAGTAGAATCTTACTTTTGTTTTAAACTGGTTAATAGGTCAAAGTATTTTTTTCTTGCTGAAACTCATAAAAGTGAATAGGAAGAATAATCATTTACACGAATAGGTACTGACAATTTGAATATGCGTGGTTTTTGCCATTGCCTGTGCCTAGTGTAGTAATAGAAATATGACAAAAACAAGAAATTAAGAAATATACATACGCAACATTTTTGATCCGATTAGGAACATTTATTGGACTGGCCTGTTGGTCTAGTGGTTAGTGACCCTGACTGCTATGCCGGAGGTCGTGGGTTCGATTCCCACCCAGGACAAATGTTTGTGTGATGAGCACGATAATTTTTTCTGTGTCTGGGTGTAATTTATCTATTACTAGTGTTTGCCCGCGGCTTCGCTTGCGTTTTTTAGAATTTGAGAAACAATACGGATCGTGTGGCGCCATCTGGAATATGAACGTAATTGTTTTCTCGGAAACAGCTCTCTTCTGTTATTCGGGATGTAAGATACCTTATATCCGTGTCTATACTCCTGACAACGTATATGCTAAATGGGACGATCGATTCAGTAGGTAGTAATGCGTGAAAAGGTAAAAAACAAACATACTTGGATTTTTATTATTAGTTTAGATCAATAATGTTATATCTAGGTACATAGTTTGCATAGGAAACGTCCTTATTTGAGCGACATTAATTTCAAAGAACCGTGTTTATTTAAACATTAGACAATCATTTTTGGGTCGATTTACAGTATCGCTGCAAATTGAACGTACGATAGCATTGCTCTTCTCCCTTTAGCATACCGCGTGATACCTAAAAAATAACTAATTATCTGACTCGATGAGTACAACTTGTCGTCGTTTAAAACAGAATCTATGCACTGGTTTGAGCACCAATTCAAAACATAAATAAACACAAATTATAGAAACCCTGATTTTTTTCTAATCTTTAAAATTCCACACCTCAGAACAATTAAAAAAAAAATATCCAACTTACTACCTACAATTTAAATCGGTGTAGATTTATATCCTAGAGAAGTATTGAAAAAAAATAGTAATTATTTAAAATCGCGAATAATATTGAAACAAAAGTATGCACATTTTTTTTTTAATTATTTAAAACTCCCAGGACAAATAAAAAAAACTCAAAAAGAGAAAAAGAAAACTGCGAGATTTGATCCAGAGACCCCTTGCACGAAAGTCAAGCAGTTTACCGACCGGACTGGCTAGTACGCTGACAGTGATTTTCAAATAGCGGTTCTTGTACAAATGTCAACTATGACTGAAAATCAACATATTATAAAATTGCTAATCCCCCAAGGGGAATAGCGTAATTATACATATCCTATTAATAGAACAGCAGTTTAAGGAATATTTGAGGAAAAATTGACTAAATAATATCCAGTGGTTTAGCTTCCAATTATCAACAAACATCTAAAAACAACAAAATTAAAAATTGCTTATCTCCCAGGAAAAATAGCGTAATAATACATAGCATATTAACAGAAGCATATTATTAGGAATATTTGAGGAAAATTTGATCGACAACTTTACAGTAGTTTCGGAGATAGATCAAATCAAAAAAACATAAAAAATTTCGAAAAAAAATAAAAGTTGATCTGGCATCAGAATCGATCCCTTATCTCGAAAAAAATACAAAAAGAAAAAAAAATTCAATGTACAGGAATGACATCTCTACGATTTTATTATATGTAAAGAAAGATAAAGATAAAGATATGTATGTATTTAGAAATATATAAGTATGTTTATCAGTTGTCTAGTACTAATAACACAAGCTCTGCTTAGCTTGGGACTAGATGGCGTTATGTGATAGTTGTGGAATATTATTATATTATTATTATTATTTATTTTCTTAAGGGCAATCCTCATTGAGCGCGTCATTTTATAACTACCTATTCCGAACTTATTTCTTCGTTACGTTTTCATTCATGCGCTACCCGGACGCGTCATATACTGTTCCACTGTCTTCATTTAAATCTCATGATGTTTACGGTAATGTCACCGTTTAACAACATAAAAATGCAAATCTTTTAATTACTTAGTTACCGATAGGAGCGACGCTTATTATAGGCACTTTAAGGTTTTATGTTACCGATAGATTTTTATCACGGCAGCTATTGGTTTGTTAATATTATAAGCGATTAAACGAGTGTTACAAGTTTGTATTTCGTTCATATTCGTAGGTTTTCTTTTAGCGTGGTAAAATCATCAAATGATTCCTCCCACCCAGGGCAGGGCAGGAGGGATAGTCAGACTTGTACTGACTGTAATCTACGGTGTCTCTCAATAGCCTTTTACGTTCCGGGGTCATGTTATTCTTTAGCCCGCGAGACAAGTTCTAAGGGTTGTTTTACATGCACTACAACCAAGCGACATAAACCACACGAAAGAAATGTTATAGTCGAATTCACACGGACCATATTGCTTTGCATTATCTTACTGTATTGGTTTTCCCTTCTAAATTACGTTATCGACCGTACCTGACCAACAATAAGGAATCAGCAATAGAGTTTGAGCTTGACTTCAAAATATTCAAGTGTTTAAACTACCTTTTGTAGTCTCAAATCTTACATTCTAACCGTAGTCTCCCCTACGAATATTTGTTTTGTTTCACCCTTGAGTTTCACTTATCGTTAATTTACTTTAAAATGCCACTTGTTCTAATTAAACTCGGTAACTAATATTCGGTTCTAAGAATATTTTCTTTGTAAATTTTGTTTCGGCTGGCCTGTAATTATCTACAGGTAACTGTAGGTGTTCCTATCTTCAAACTGATGCTTAATCACCGTATATCTTTGAATACATCGATTAAAAGTCTTCGGTGTCAGAAATGTTGACTGTAATTACAAGTATTTTTGACAAAGAAAACCTGACGCTATTTTATCGAAGTAATTATACGTTGATACCAGAGGCACTAGTACGTACGAGTGAGATAAAAGTAAAGTACTTCGATTTTAAAATACTCGTTATTCCATATTCAGCATCATCTTCAGCTTATAGTGTTCCCACTGCATTGAAACAGGTGTTGGTAGATGTCACATGTTTCGAATTTTTGGTGCTATATTTTTTGGTATACTAATTCGATTTAAAAAACTGATGAATTTACATGATGAACTTGTGCTTAGACCCTCTTTTCTTGCTCGCCTAATAACGTTAGGAAATAGCCTGCCACCCCAAAATCCCATGTTAGTCAAGGCTTTGCTTCAAAAATAATTGTAAACAGAATAATCTAGAGAAGTAGCGTCGTGCCTTTATCAGAAGATTCGAAGGCTTTATTCCGTGCACATTCTCATAACCACATTCATAAGTCATAACATAATAATTCTGATATCACAGCTGTAATAAGTACGAGCTCCGACCGCTAACGCCTCCAACTTCGAAGAAGATGGATTCGACCCCCAGATCGAGAAAAAGTATAATTGAGTTTTACTGTAAGAAAATTTCTCGATTACGGCCCGGAATTGGAACTGTGCCCAATAAATAACGATAGGCGTGCCTTCTATCACATTGAGACCTAATACCGACATTGGAAAACTGGGTTATATGCGATAGTGCCCTTCTAACTATTCCGCCGGGAATTATAGAGGGAAATGAAAGATCACTTCAATGAAAAATCAAGATTTGATGTTCGCATTAAAGTTTTATATCCGTTTGTGCTTTATGAAAAAGATGGAGAAGATTAACTTCGTAAGTCTTTGGTACGGAGTGTAATACCTATGTCCCTTTTTGAATCATACGATATTAATGTTGTAGTAGTTTTTAAATCATGTATTGTAGACGACGACCTTTGACAACAATAACAAAAGATGATTTATTGATAGCCGAACAGATGAACATTTAAATACACAACTATTTAAAACTTTAGTTGTCAGTAACCTGCCCATTTCATTTCATATTTTGTCCTAAATGTCATTGTTTAGAGCTTTCATAACCACTCAAGAAACCCAATAACCATGTAACCGCGCGTAAATGTAGGAATTATATTGCTACTTTTATAAAGATCAGATTGAAGGGGTTCGATTTTATATTAGCGAGCGATTGTTATCTGCGAGTTTTCAATAAACATGTCAAGAAGACATATGGTGTGTACGGGCGCGCCCGGCCCGTTCGGCCGACAGCCTGCGATGTCCTCGCAGCCTCCGCCGGAGGGGGGCGCGGGGGAGCGGGGCCGATGACCTGCCCTTCATCCCTCACCTCACTTCCCCCGCAACCCCTAAAATACATGAATGTCAACCTTAAAACCACGCTCTTAAAGATAATTTTCCTAAATTGCAAGTACATAAGTGAAGTGTGGTTTATCGGAAAAATTGTTATGCGCCATTCGCAATAGTATTTCGAGTGAGTTTGTTGTAAATTATTTCGTCAAAACCGTCTGTTTGGATATAAGCTTTGACTTCCGATATGTTGATTTCATTGGCGAATAAAATTCGATGGTGGAAATGTTACTCTTGTTATGTTTGCAACCGTTATTTATTTTAATCAATACGTTTCAGTTGGACCTTAATGGTGGTCAGTTTGGTAAAGTTCAATAGATTTCATAACAAAATAGCTAAAAAACATTTTCTAACCAATATTAAAAGTCAATGCAAGGTGCATTGACTTTTAATATTCATAGCATGCATTTCAAAAACCACCATAGACTGAAGTCGACAGTCACACAGTCACAGTATCCCAATCGCAGCAGACACATCTAAAACGCCGCATTTCACACGGAGTCAGTGGCATCTGACCTTCACAAACTACCGGCGGCCCACGGTTCGGTTGTCAATGTTCGGGCTGTCAGTTATCCGCATGAAAGCCGGGATCGATGTGGCTTAACATGTTCCGGCCGTCGAGGTGCCACGATTACATGCGTAAACCAACGTCTACCCATTCAAGATTTGACCGTAGCAATCTTGCTTGACCGCGGGAATAAATTGATCAGTTTCGTAGCTCGTAGCCCGTAGCTCGTAGCCCGTAGCCGTAGCAATTGCCTACGAGGCTACGCAGTCGTAACTGAATATTGTAAAGTATTTTATTTTTAGTTTTAGTGGGTTTTTGGCCCTCAAACCTGTAAATATTCAATATATATATATTTAAATAGCCTAATAAATACACAAATTACACAACATCACGCATTAAGCCCCAGTAGGGTTGGTCAGAGTGTTTCTAATAATAACAACCCTACAGTTTGCTTTATATTTTCAATTCCCGTATTAAACTGGCAAACCCATTGTGATCAACCGAACAAATATTTTATGAATATTAGGGTGTAAAACGGGATATTTACAATGTTTATTATTTGTTTTGAGAAAAAAAAAAATTATGACTAATAAATACTACTCTCAAGCCTAGACTGCATCCAAGACTTCACGCTTACAGCCACAAAACATGCCAGCCACGAAATAAATTCATACCATATTTAATAACTTTAAAAAAGATAAACAAAAGAACTGCCTATCTTATTAGTTACATTTCCTTAATAAAATGTTCGTTAATTAATGATTAAAGTCTCGTAAAGGGCACCATGTGAGTTGGCAGTGAGCTAAACTGTGCAGGAACTAGAAAGCGGTCGTATATGGTAATGGTATCATTTCGCGAAACAATCTGCTAACTTCGCGATACTTTGGCGGTTGGACTTGTCTGCAGTTTTGCCGTATAATGAGTGGCACAGGCACATAGTGCAGCCAATTTGCTGAATGTATTGGTTTCATGTGATAGGTAGGTTAACAATAGCCTCGAATGTATGTAACGGTCCCGTGAGTGATTCAGTTAAAAGCCTGTTCGGAAATGTAATATCGGTTATACCTTTATTTCTGTATTCCGGTTTATATTGGTAGAAATATCGAAAAATAGTCTGGTAGAAAAGTCTACTGGTTGTTGGCTAAAAATCATACAATTGATAGTGTCTATCTTGTCCGAATACCGTATGATTCAAAGAGAATCACAATGTCTCCGGTGCGTTCTTACCTCAAATCGTAGTTGCAAAGCAAATAAATTCTGTTTCCTTCATTTTGAATCTAAACTTGGCTTGGTACCCTTGCATGCACCCATAGTTGCAGCTTGTTTTGTTATTCTCTTATCGGTAGTGGTTATCGCGATCGATAGAGGTGGTTATATGTTGGTGGCCACGTGCACCGGTCGTGCAAGCCCTGTCCCCCGCGCCCCGCGCCCCGCACCCCGCCCGCAACGTGACAGGCCCGCCACGTGAATTACGCTTTCACGATTAATCTAACCGCTATGGGCTTCTTTCATGCCTAGCTTTGTCAGCCGTCTGTCACCGCCAGCGTACCCACTTTTCCCGTAATGTCTTAAGGAAATTTTACAGTGTTTTCCTCAATCAAATAATTTACAATTGCCTGTTTATAACGATATTGTAAGACGTCGGACTTAATTACTTGGTAACCCAGAAAGGGGTTGTGAAAGTGGGGCCACCAATGTATATTTAAAAAGGTTATAAGTTTTATTCTAGAGAAATTTGGTTGGTACTACCATGTTTATTCATACTCTTAGAACGGTAAAATACGGATCAGGAATATGCCTAGTGATTAAGAGAGAGCAACCATCAATATCAACAATAATTGTCTCAAATACCGTTGTTAAGTGTTACAATGCACCCATCGTACTAACCAATTCTTCGTAATTAAACACAATCTTGGTTTGGCAAATCAGCTTCTACTTCCAATTAACTTACAAACTGCAAACATCTAGCGACAAACAAACGAACACAATTTCCTGCAAACGCCAAGTAGAAATAGCTTTCGGCAGGCTTACGGATAGAACCAAAATAGTGTGAAACACATTAGACGGGATCGGTGTTACGTCATGTGGCTGCCGTGTCGAGCTGTCAAAGTAGCATCGTGATATCCATTTGTGCTGTTGTGTCTAGGAGTCGGAGCAAGTTGCCCACTCGACGTGGGAAATGTGGTGCATATTTGATGGCTGGCAACCGTCGGCGCGCGCATCAACAATTTACGTCGTCGCTTACCTAACCGAGCCCGAGGCGATGCTTAACTACTCGACGCCCGAGTTGTCGATCGATGTTGCCATTTAAATCTGAATTAAGCTTCTCTGATGAAGTGTGCTGCATTGTTTGAGTACAGCTGCTCCTCGAAGACAGTCGCCTGCAATATTCAAGGCGTGTGATTAATCACGGCGGCCACTGTCGCAAGCTTGCCTTCTAAACGTTTAATTTTGATCGTTGTTAATTTCACAAGCGAGTTGTGCCGGTTAAATGGAGGGAATCGATCCACAAGTCGTTGATTGAGATGTTCGTGGGAAGTTTGCTTATGGTGTTATGATATGCCCCATCCTCCCGCGCCAAGAGACGCCCGACCGACACCACGTGGGCTGCATTCACAATAGGATTTCGGAACATGCGGGGAATTTTATACGAGAATAAGCGAAATCTATCACCGTCACACTTGTAATCTTCTGAGAAGCTATAAAATATAATATTATGTGTATTATAATAAGAAAGCAGTTAAGCGGGTTACATTAGGAAACAGTTGGAATATTGACATTGGCACTCACTCGCGTCTATTAGTATGAGGCTATGAGGCAATTTTAATCAATTTGGTAACGGTAAATTTTTTAATGAAAATTAATGAATCATTCACAGTTTAAAAGCCTCTAAATTTATTAAAAATCTTTGTATTTAACCTAATTAATTATTCAGATGGCCGACAAGCCTGTATTTTTAAGATTATTGTCATTAAACTGTGGAGACCACGAAACTGTAATGATATTCAAAAATATATTAGTAGACATTACCAGAATAAAAAGTGAAAACAGAGGCAAAATAACAAAAAAAAAACAGTATTAAATCGAAGAACCATAATTACAGTTGAAATACATAATTTCATATTAGTGACAGCCGAGAAACAATTTCATGGCATGCATTATTAAATTGGGTAGCTTCAAGTGAGGACATATTATTTTAATAAAGCTCTCGGGAGAATTTCCTCACTGGGTTTAGCTGATAGTGATGTGCCAACAATTTTAGACCGATTAACTAATTACTGAATATACCGGCGTTTGGCAAACGTTCATTATTTAGTACACTACATTGTCATGGTTGAGTTGATTCTGTGATTCTTGATAATATAAAATAGGTTGTCTGCGATATTTCTCGATATTCTTGATAAATTAAAAGATCTCGTAGCTTAATAATAATAAGAACCGCCTAGGTGTATCTTCAAGGTTAAGCCACGTATGCCGAGGTTGATTTGTGCATGGGTGACCATCTATCACATCTAGTTTCCACCGTACCTGGGAAAGCATGTAAAGCCGTTGGCTTCGACTGTCACTTGTAGATGTTTGACAGTTGTTACTGAAGCTCAGTATCTCTCAGAAGTATTCAGTTTTTTTACGTGGTAAATTCATCAAATGAGTCCTCCCACCCCAGGCTGTGCGGAAGGGACAGTCAGACTTGTACTGAATAAAATTCAAGGTGTCCTTCAATAGCCCTTTATGTTTCGGGATCACTGTAATGAGATAAGTCCCTCGACCCCGGTAGGCTTTGGCCGTCTAAAGGGGGGCCCCGTCACCATGCTGACGCTCTTTAAGGCGCGCGTGGAACACAACGCGTGTTGCCCTTTACTCGCCGCCCGTATGCCTGCGCCTATGGTGGCCGGAGGTCGTCTTGCGACGTCTGTCGCCGTGGGCGTCCACCACCGCGTGTTACTCGCGGCTCTCTCTCACGCGGCCCGCCTAAATCTTTTCAGACTTGAGCAGGCTTACCAAGAGCCAAGGATATTGCCCAGTTTCTTGGTTGTGGAGATCAGATAAAGGATCGCTCCATGTAAAAGACAGATATGTTAGTTCAGCTGTATCTGGTCCGAATGAAATCCGACCCAAACATAGTTTTGATGATACATAGATGTAAGGATAAGCATATAACAGCAAAAACTATCTAAAATATTCCTACTGCTTTCAAAAGTCACATTTTTTGTGTGAGGTAGAAGGCAGTACGAATCGGAAGATTGGTGCCAAATGTCAAAATATCTGCTAAATGATAATGATTATTCTTATAGATATATTTTTATAAGACAGCTGCATGTTAAAGGTAAATATTTCCATCCCGAAGGTTGCCTTTGACCTGTCTGGCTAGGTTCGGCCTATCCACCGTATAGCCTCCATCGGGTTGCTGTGAAACCGGCCCTTAGGTTCGTAAATCTAAGTAGATATAAACAAAGTATCGCTACTCAACAACTTGACTAACTATTGAAACTACTTTCTTATAGATGTGGCCGCTAAAGCTAAGGTTATTTAAACTTTTAATGAGAATTGCTTACAAAGATTTATTTATTAGTTTCTATTATATACTTGTATAAGTCGTTCTGGTTAAGAAAAGGCAGTAGGATATATCGTAACTGGGGTCAGCTATTTTGAAAAAAAACACATTCCATTACGGTCCCTTGTCATTTTGCTATATAAAAGATCGTAATCTGCTAAATTCTTAAGTCAATCATTGGTTGGCCAATGGTCTCATAATATACGATATTTATTCATGCCGCATTTTATTTAGGTATATATTTAATTTTTACATAATATATTATATGTTATCTGGTATTATACACACAATCTGAAGAAGTCGAATTTCGTCAATAGCAAAAAAAATTGTTCGAGTGTACCATTTTATGCCATTTCTTTCAAAAGAGTGTCATTGGTTGATCATTGGAAAGTCATAATGTTGCTATAATAGGTATTAGTAGATTACCAAACCTCTCAAACACAACAATTATGAAATTAGATAAAGAGCATTCTGTCTGATTCTGTCACTATAATTGTACTAGGCTATGTTGCTAGTGTTGTGTAACATCCCGATTCTTAGATTAAATATTATCTGTGTATTTTTTTTTATTGTGTAAAGATAACTCCTCTCGCCCCAGTCCACTCGTCACTATCTGACTTACAGTTACTAAAACCTGCCCTGCTCCTTCAATAATACATTGCATTCCAAGGCCAAGGTAAACTCTTAAGATATTCCCGTAACCCGCATTCTACATCGACACGTAAGTGTTTAAAAGTCATAATTAATATTTAGTATAGAGTGAACCCACCCCTTTCTTATAATTGCGAAGGTATTTCACTGAGACAGTTGCCGTACTTTTGTTTATAATTAATTCAGTCAAGTTTCAGCTTAGAGACGCCTCCTCTCGTCTCGAGGACCCAAAGTACTGGTGTGACTTATTTATTCACTTTCGGCGTATATTTCACGTAACTTTCACTTACGCACACTTATTTAGACAGTCTGGAAAGATTATGACAGACTCGTCGCTGTAGATGCTGTGCAAGTGATCAGTAGCGTTTTTTATTTGTTTGATAATTTGGTAAAGGTGTTATTGGAATCATTTACTAAAAAATTAAAAATTTAGGATAGTTTTGTTTGCACTCAGTTCACCCCACGCAATTGCCACCATTAAAGGTGAATATTATCTACAAGTTTGAAGTACAGGTATGTAAATGAAATGCAAACGATATCAATATTTTGTCTTCATATAAAAGTTTTTGTTATTTTGTTTTCCATAAGTTGATTTTGGGATCGGTCGTTAGATTATCTGTTGAGATAAAGTATAAGGACGGTTTGCAGTGGCGGCGCCAGACCTAACTATACATGTATTGGGATAGGTTATGATATCTTTCATATTGAACTCGTTTATCTATAGGACTTCTAAACGATGTCAATAGACAAGTAAGCCATATAACAGAATAAGTTCAGACAGCAGTAAAGCGCGCTCGTTCACAAAAGTCACATCATAAAATGTTATATTGGTTTCTGCATATCTCTCATAAACTGCAAATAAAATATCGTCAGTTTTCAGAAAAGGAAACCAGAACATGAATTCGATTTACGCGGCCATTGCATCTGTCTTGTAGAAAGTAACCGTTTCGATAGTGGAGTTAACAAATTGTTACAAATGGCGTGGGCCGGGTTCGTTCGACGGGCGGAACCGGCGCACAATAACATCTGCCGGCGGCGGCGGCGGCGCCTATTCACCCAAGAGGTTGCGGATGCGGCCCGGCGCGATGGATACGATGCGACTCGACGCGAGCCCGCCGCACCTCGCCGCAGTCTACCCCGTCGTAGCCGACCGTACCGTAAGGCTTCAGGCGTAGCAACATTTTTGCTCTCTCAATTCCAATATCGTTGCCGAGTATTTTAAAAATAATGACTTCCTCGCATGGAGTATTTCAACTTTGTTCCAAGTTTTGCGCTTAGCTAAACAAGGTTTTTTTTCAACAATATACATTCAAGTAAAAGACCCGAATCTCTGGTTTTCAGCGATGTGTTGTTTAGATAGAGGTATTAAATAAGATTTATTGGGAATTGAAATTAATGCAGCACACCGATAAAATTCAGAATATGTAAAGAAAATTAAGATCTTTAACGCGACCATTAACAAAATCGTTCTCAATAAGTAACTAATACTGTTCATTTGATACTCTGAAAAACCGGCACGTTTTAATGTCAAACTCAGGATCGAGTTCATTAATTTTAAGAAAGAAAAACTTTTTGTTTTCCTCAAATAATAGAACGAGGCCTTTTCTTAAACCCAAGGCTATTTGTTTTCTATTGAACTAACTGTGGGGAAAATATTAGGGAGACACAACTTCATTTTTTAAGTAACGATTTTCGAAAAGAGGTTGTTTGAAAAACAGTTTTTAGGTAATGTTTTCGTTTTGTTTGCATTACGTTAACAGTTTTAGATCACTCAAGTTTTCAAATTAATCTTACTTTAGATAACAGAAAATTAAATTAAAAAGACAAATACCAACGATTTCCTCACGTTGGATATCCTCCAAGAACAAGTAGTAGTTGGACGACGCGGCCTGCGATAAAGGACGGATACAAATACCATGTTTTGTTTTAAACGGCTTATCTTAGTTCCGAGTGGTTCCGACTACTTCCGACTGGTGCCGAGGCGGTGCGGCGCAGGTAACGGAAACAAAATGTCTGATCAACCGAGGCCGGGATAACGCGATAAGAGGATTACTCCATGCCAGGAGACTACTGTTTGTTTGCTGTCTGTTTATTTTGTTAATTTTGCTCTTTATTCTGAAATGCTTGCTATTAATTTATGTCTTTTTGTCTCATTTGTACACTCATTCCGTTTGGAGATTGACTCCGTTTATTCTTTTTTACTTGAATTCTGGGTTATGTTCATGGAGTCTTGAATGAAACCTATGTAAAATACTGATATTCAGCTGTATTTGGTTCGACTGGAAGCCAACGCCTATAAATCTTAATGATGAGTCTTGAACCATACATTAAAACTTTATTAATGGTTGGCCAGTCATTTGTAAAGTTTAATTTACGAACAAGAAAAATACTTAAATACTCTATGTACACATTATTTTCATCTAGAAGGCTCCTCAAATGCCGTCTTGAAATGTTTTTTATTTGTAAATATTTTGCTTAAACAAGGTCAAGATAAGGAATGCCCTTGAATGGTGATCAGTTACCATCTCTCTCTCTGCCAGATTGACTGAAACTGTGGTTACTCAATAAATGGGCCGGATTAGTGTGAGCTGAAAAAGTATCTAATGGGAGTTGAGGGGATTTTAAGGTTAAATTGATGTCATTGAAAGTTTCAGTCAATTTACGTAAAAAAAAAACAGAATAAAAAATAGAGTGGAATCGATCTGTAATGATCTGCTTTTTATACGAAATAGAGGAATCTGATGTAATCATTCAACATTTTTTTTATCATAATAATTTTCTGGTTCAATTATAATAGAGAGATATTTTTTTAACTGACATTTTCACTAATAAGAACTTAAAACGGAAAATTTACCATACTTTTTAATTTGTTTTGATTTTCTGATATTTCAAAACAGAAAGAAATGAAAAACATGATCTTTATTTTAAAACACAAATATCTCCATTACAAGTGTGTCCTTATAAAATATGATTACGAAATGATACATTTCTCAGCGGGTCGGATGCTTAGCTGTTTGGCGGCACCGCTAATGGTGGCCCATAATATGAGCGGAGCATGATTTGATAACCGTGAGTCGACACTTGTCCGGCCGCCTCATCCATCAGCCGTGTCTCCTATAATTCCTACTAATACATTACACACCTTTTGGTAGAAAAATATTTTTTACTCTGTGGCCTAGTTTATTCAATTTAAGTGGAGAAAGGGTGATACGCAGGTTTTTTAGAGTTTATTTTATATACCTACTTAGAGTTTAGTTTTGTTGTCCTTGCAAAATTTAAACTAACTTCAAAAATCTAAAATTAATAAGGTTTTATTAAATAGTTTATCAAACATAAACTATTTAATAAAACCTTATTAATTGTTAAGTTTTTAAAGTGATGTCATTTAAAGTATTTTTTGGTATATATATTTATTGTAGCATGCAACAGTGTTTAAATATCGTAAACTTAGAACAAAAAATAACCTAATAAGGTTAATGCCTCATTTTAAGTAATTCTATGGAGGGTTTCGTAAAGTTCATTTGTTTTTGATGTTAGTAATAAAACGGACAAAATGTTTTTATTTATCCGCAGTTGAGATAATTATCATGTTTTTTTCGAATGTGTGTTTCTCCGATTAACTTTTACAGAACAATTTATGTCATTTTACCACTGAGTACGATTCATATCTTGCGAGAGAGCTCCGTTCCTCATACCATATCTTTAAATCTCGGAATGGAGAGAAAATATTTTACTCAAGACATACGTATTGCTCCAGTTGCAAAACTAAGATTCCCCATAGGTATCGTAAATATCCGAAATTCAGTTCCAGATATTTCTGTATGATTTCCAACGGTTTATGTATTTACTTTTAAATATGTTTATTTTGTATTGTTTTTATTGTATCATCACACGATTGCACGAATAGCACGAGTAGCTTATTTGAGCAATTTTATTGACTACCACGCTGCGAGTAGTGGGTTCGATTCTTGAACGGAGCAATTAATATTTGTATGATCTATAAGTTCTTGTTTTGGATCTGGGCGTTTGTGTATTTGAGTTTAAGTTTATTTGTAAACGCACCTACGATACAAAACAAATTCATAGTGTGGTGCTGTGTAAAAAAACTGTCTCAAAAATAAGAGAGAGGGGCTGTAATCCACTACGTGGGCTCAGTCTGGGTTATTAGAATGTCACAAATGACTTCAAGTTTTAGCTCTAGGACCTGCAGATTTCTTCACAATATCTTTTTTTATCTGTTATTTGGTGAAACAAATGACATGAAGCGGCTGTCTGGGTTCGAACCCATGACTTACAGCTATAATTCGGAGCTGTGCCACTAACCTACCGCCCAGCTCTGTTTTTATTGCAGTAACTCAAAGTGCAGACTATTAGTTTAACAACACTGATTATTCTCGGTAAAGTGTGAAACCTGTAAAGTTTTTGCATAACTTTGTATGAGGTTAAGTTCTGCATAATTTCTTTCACAGAATTGTGCAGTTTTCACATAAACGAGTTCTTATTGTGAATTTTCTGAGAATATTGTTCGTGCTTTGTTTTGAAATGTGGTTTCAGAATGGGTTTAATTAGTTACTGAGTAGGTAGGTAGGTAATGAAGCGCTTCCTCGCCGCGAGCATTTACCTGTAATGTAACGTTACAGATTCGCACATTTCATCAGTGAAGGAACCCATGACCACGTCTCGTAAGTCGGGGCCAATACCACTGGGCCACCACTGCTTGTCGTCGTGCTTGCGAATCGCTAAATACATGACCACGTTAAGAATGTAAACGACTATGACCTCCATGTGTCAAGTGATGAAAATTACGTTTTGGAAAAAATATAATGTGCAAATTAATTTTCAATAATGTTTTCATAATGTCATTTTATTTTAAAAGCTATTTTCATAGGGTGATTGTTTATTATAGAGTGTGCTTTGACAACCTTAGTGCATGACGGAACAATATGGCGTCATCACAGTTTTGTTCTTATCGTGGTCGAAGCCAAAGAATTAGGATAATAACTAACTAACCACTAACTAAATGGATTTAAACGAAAGGTACAATCACGAGCAATAGCATGTATACACTAAGCAGTATTCAAACGCAATGTTCTGCTACCATATTGATTAAACTTTTGCCTTTTCATTAGACTCCTATTTTGGAAGCCATACTATTACGAAATAGGTCTTATTTCAAAGTGGAAACCAGTATTTCAGTAATGAATGAGAAGAGTAATTTGCGTTTGAATTTTGTTAAGTGTTTAGACGTTATTGGTAGTAAACACGTTGCATAGCGTTTGTATCCCTATTTTTTTCAGAATTTCAGAGTTGTAGCTGGTGAAGCTACTGGCTAAAGCTAGCAGTAAATGTTAATGCCGCAATAAACTAATGTGGTCTAAACTGTCGACTATACCGCTGTATCATTCTCCAGTAGACGTCGCTGTAGGACATAATCATTGTATTTATTATCAGTAATCCCGCCATAATGAATGGGCATCTAGTGCCAAGTGTATGCCAGTTAATGGTAATAGAAGCTTATCACTGGGAGAGTTGTGTAGTGCCTGCCGATAACTTACAGGATCAGAATCTAAGAACTCTAGTAAAAGATAACTTTTTTTTGTAGTTATGTGTGATAAGCGAACCACCTTGGATTCACACTGCAGGTGCAATTTTAAAATAAAGCCTACGTCACTCAGACAGTCCAAATGACTGTAACCAACTAAATTGTGATAAAGCATTTCACTCGACCGACCACCCCATCTTAATACGCGAGTTATGTGTGTACAGTCACAGACACTGGCTATTAGTTCGTAATGTATTTATCATAGCGAGTGAGTCATCGCCATTGGCCGCCAGTGTACAATATAGATGCGGCTGTTAATCGGCTTGCGAGGTCACTGGGCCGATAACCGCACTGACTTGTACGAAAACCTATTAATCGCTAAAGCTTTCATAATAAAATCATCTTCATAAATTGACGTAAAGTATGTGGGTATGCCATACGGACTGCTAATGCCATGGTTACAAAGCTGGCTAGACAAATAGTAGGAACTATCCTACTCGCATTATTAAATGAAATAGCATACCTACTGACATGATTTTGAATGTACTTAATTAGGAATGTATGCACTATCTAGCCATGTTCATCCTATTTCAGGCAAATAAATAACTGTGCGCATGAACATTATAATTGAAAATCGTTTAAATATTTTGCTCTCTTTAAAAGATAGGTTTATATGATTAAATTAACAAGAATTGCATAGCATGTACAGGTGCCAGCAGGTCAACCTACCCCACCCCAATCTGTCAGTTTTTACCAATGGAACAATAATGTTCCATTGGTAAAAACTGCTATTGCCTTCCTATTCCCTTCCGCTATTGTGGTAAGGTTGAAAATCTATTAAAGAAATTTGACAGATTGAGGTAGGTTGATGTGCTGACGTCTATACCATATTATTACTCATACATAGGTTATTTATGTACGAGTAATAGTATGGTATGGTATGGTGGTAGAGCAGTGATGGCCCAGTGGTATCGGTCCCGACTTACGAGTTGTAGGTCGTGGGTTCGAAACCTGCCAGGCGCAATTACTTTGTGTAATTTATTTCACCACCACTGCTCTCAAAACGGTGAAGGAAAACATTGTGAGGAAACCGTCATGTCCTAGAACTAAAAATTCGAAGACATGTGACATCCACCAATCCGCACTGGGCCCGCATGGTGGATTAAGGTCCACTCCTTCTCACAGAGAGGAGGCCTGTGTCCCAGCAGTGGGAACATTATAGGCTGATGATGATGAATAGTATGGTTAATGCGAAAGTTTGGAAAGATGGATGGATGTTTGCTACTCAATCACTAATGCTTGCAGGACTGCAAGTTCATGGCTGAACAAATCTTAATCAAAGGCCCAGAGATAAGTTATAGACTGGAATGACACACATAAGAATATTCCTTACCTTCCAGAATCCCTTCCAGTTCCCTTGGGGAATCGAAGACCAACAAAATGTAGTTGGAACAGGCTAGCCAGATGATAATGTATGTTTACCTTACTAATAAAGTGAGATCAACCACTTCGCGATGTGTAACTCACGCTTGTATAACTCGTTGTGATACGAAAAATTGTATCAAAAAAGGCGAATTAAATGGCGGCATTAATCTTCTACAACCTTTCCGGTGGAGGAGGAAAAGATTTCAGAAAATGTCAGTTCAGATATGATATCTGAGTGGCAAAAAAATAACGCCTTCCATTTTGTAGATTTTGGGCTTGAGTATACTGAAGAGGAGCTCGTTCCGGGTTAAGCCGCGCTTGCCAAGGTTGGTCTGTGGATGGGTGACCATCTCTCATAGCGAGTTTCCTCCGTGCCTTGGAAAGCACGTAAAGCCGTTGGTCCCGGCTGTCATTTGTAGATCTTTGACAGTCGTTACTGTTAGTCAGAAGCTGTAAAGTGACAACCAGTCTTACCATGGGGTATCGTATTACCCAGTTACTGGGTTGTGGGTGTCCGATAGGCAGTCGCTCCATGTAAAATACTGATATCCAGCTGAATCTGGTTTGACTGGAAGCCGACCCCAATATAGTTGGGAAAAGGCTAGGCAAATGATGATGGGCTTGAGTATACTGGTAACGTGAGAATTGATGGCGAAACCACATTTCCATCTTGTACTGCTGACCGCAGTCGTACTATTGTCGATGGATGAGTTGCTAGATACGTTCAAATTCAAATTTACACACATGCATGGATTTTTAGACATTACATAATATATATGCTCGTTACTTGCCTATGTACTATGGGAAGAGTAAGAAATCACTGGAGTTGTCTGTAACTTTATGTAGAAACATAAGTATAGGATATTTTAACAAGTTGCATTTTCTTTACTTTTTTTTTTGAACCAATAATTACCATCCATAAATTTGAAAGTTACCATCCTTCGACTTAAAACCTTTTAATTTTACTTAAATCAAAGAATATTTATGTAATCTGTTTCGACTCTAGGTAAAATAATTCACAATAATACTATAATTACTACTACGGACGAGATTAATTACGAGTATAAAACACAGTTTGTAAAGTTTCTCAAAATCACTAGATAACTGTGTTGTAATAAATTGTAAATTGGTGTAGCATTTTGTAGTCTCAACTACGTGATCTATTTATTTTAAAAAATATTTCCATAGAAATTAAAAACTAAAAAAAAAAACTTATTAACCTCCTTGAATTATAGGCCGGCCTAACACGATCTGCCTTGAAGCAGTGAGTATTGACTGCATCAAGTAGCGACTAAATAGCAAACTACAGTCTTCAACGTGCACACATACATGAACTCTCGGGCAGTCGAACTGCATCAAGAACAGTGGATACTGAGAGCTGGAGCTACTGCTCACCTCTAACTCTGATCATTGCTAACTAGCAATGGTAGGTGCAAACAGTTGAATTTGACTGTATGAGCAGTCTGTGTATGTTGATCACTCTAACTTCTTTGTTTTTCTTTTTAAAAAAACCCCACACTAGAAATTTCTCAGTCCTGTATCGTGGGTTACCCGGAACAAATTACTTGCAGATCATACAATTATTTGTTACGTGTGGGAATCGAACTCGCGAGACGCTACGCAGCAGTCGATAGCTACTGCGTCAACCATACATTTGAGCTGTTCGAGCAGTCCGTGAATGGGCGGCCTAATCATCTGTAGCGGGGCAGTTCGTAGTACTTTCGTAAGAGTAATATAACATTTTTATTTCCAAATTAACCATACTAAGATTTCGTGTACGAGCCTCAACATTACTTACAAATAATAATTTAGTGTATCTATTCATTGATCTTTTTAACAAACGTGGCTTGGAGATAACAGTCAACACTCGTAGCACCTCGTAGCAACTCGTAGCACTTCGTAGCGCCTCATCTGTAAATCATGTAAAGTATGGCGCCACCAGCATATAATTTCTAAGCTTCAAATTAATATAAAATACTTGGAAATAATTAATCTTGCAAATTAAGATGTCTTTGAATAAATTATCAAATCTCGTAGCACTTCGTAGCATTTCGTAGCACCTATTTAGTGAGTTACACAGAAGCTCGAAAATATTGCTCGCAGGCCTTAATCATATCGCGTATTTCATACACAAAAACAAAAATAAACCCCCGACGAAGGGTGAATACACAACATCATAAGAAAGTCACCGTAAGTTTTGTCTTGGCTTATTTAAAGGTAATAGTATAAACAGAAAGCACACATGGATGCGGTTATCGAGCGACACATCGCGCCCGCTCTATGATTGATTGGATATAGGGTTGGAGGCACGTCGGCCCCCTCTCCCCCCTCGGCCTCCTGGGTGCCCCCCTCGGCCCCGCGGCGTTGAATCGAGGCACCGACGCCCGCTGAGACGACGTTGCTTGACATGATGTTCATTTGTTCTGATTTGTTAGACACCCGGGCACACCGAGCGCCGCAACAGCCAACATTACGTGATTAGAAAATATTATTATGATGTACCTCCCGGGATACGCACCGGATAGTACGTGTGTCTATTGTTGCAGCTTTGTTATATTGAGTACTTTTCTAGACTATACCATTTTTAATAACATTTGGCCCTTACGCGCTTAACGCGCTTAGCGTTGCTATGCTAAGCATGACTTAATAAAAATAGACATGCGCCGATCATTAAACACGCGAGCACTTTGCCTATATTGAAAGTGGTTGCGTGATATGCAAAGATTTTGATTTTTTGATAGTTACTGCTGTCTAAATTTAGCTAATAGATACATTAAGTAGATATAAATAGGTCGAATACACCATATACAAGAACAGGCGTGGGATAAAAAATCATGTTATTTTATAGATTTTCTAAATCTTTGAAATTCTTTTCGGATATTACTAACATAAAAGTATGTTTTTAATGTTTACATTAAAATCCTTTGACAAACGCGTAGAGGCTGCAGTGACAACTTGCTAATAGATGAACGAATGCTCGTAAAATGGCATTGTATTGGATATTAAGCGATTGGGGTGCGTTAATTGGGGCATCCCCGTCTAACGTGCAACATCAATTATGCGATACAACGAGGACATTACACCTTTATGCCGCGCGTTAACGATTACACAATATTTGTATTACATTATACGTAATGTCATTAGTGTTTTGTGTATTAATTACGTCGATTAGGGTGAGGTTAATTAAGTTTTAAATGCGGATAATACCTATTTAGTTTACAACATAATTATTAAGTCGATTCTTTGCCTTGAGGTTGGAAAGGGCAGACTTCTTGTAGAATGTTTTGCTGGGAAATTCATAAGTAATTAAGTACTATGTTGAAGTTTCTGGCATCTGATTACCATATGAAACACTGTAACATTTTGCCATGTCCGTAAGAAAGAATAATAATAATATATAATAATATTATAATAATATATATAATATTTCCACAACTATCACACAACGCCATCTAGTCCCAAGCTAAGCAGAGCTTGTGTTATGGGTACTAGACAACTGATAAACATACTTATATATTTCTAAATACATACATATTATAGATAAATTACACCCAGACACAGAACAAATAATCATGCTCATCACACAAACATTTGTCCTGGGTGGGAATCGAACCCACGACCTCCGGCATAGCAGTCAGGGTCACTAACCACTAGACCAACAGGACAGTTAGATAATATAACAAGAAACTGTAGAACGATTTTCCAATTCCATAAAAGGAGAGGCACTACCTACATCATCGAATATGTATATCGGGCCCGACGTGCGATTCGTATGTGTCGACCAAATCAGTTATAAACTACACTGTTTACTGCCGATCCCTATTGCCTGTATCAATCCATATCACCCTTCTATCTAGTTCTCCCATTGTCACGCGCGCCTGAAAGCTTACTTGATTTACGATTACTGTTTGCTCCACATACTAGAGCTTCCCTAGTTTCGCAATAACACTGCATGTCTGCTTACCTTCCATATATGCGCCGCTTAGACTTGATAACTAATTAATCACTAGCTTAGTGAGCGTGATTTCCTGCGGGAATGAAAAATGCTGTCACGATAAAAGTGAGAAGGGTCTAACCGTGCCACTAGCTGTCACCGCGACCGCTTGCACGATCCTAACTATAACTTTAGAAGCACTACAGATTATAATCTAGAATGAGAGGAAGACGATCCTTTTTTGGTAGTTTAGTAGTTTTTGGTAACGTTATACCAATCGAATACTTCAAGCGAAACCAAATAATGCAAGAAGAACATTGTGACTTATCTGAAGGCGGATCTCGTGACATAATTCTGGGTACGGTTGTGTGATTTTTCTAAAACTTCGATCGAAGACTTGGCGTTATAAAGAAAATTATCAAGAAAGTGATTCTTGAAAATCACTGTACGAAATTTTTTTAAATCGTCAAAACCGCTCTAATATCATAAAGATTTGCTAGTGAGTGACATCGCCTAGTTTAATCAGATTCAGGGCTGATACTCGCGGCCACAGCGCATATCTCTACATCTATTGGATCGTCGATTACCGCTCCGTCTTCCGATTCGTAATCGCTCCCTGGATCTTTGTGCTCGCGGATATATGTCGCGTAGCACTTTAAACTATCTTATGTGACTCAAATCATCAAACTGTTTCTCCGTCTTGAACCATTAATTTTTTCGTAGGATGAGTACAATAATAAACTTATTTGGTGCTCGTTGAGTTTCATTGCCATGGCGTTTTTCTATTCTTCGCCACTGTTGATCCTGGATTTCGTATTTTGCAGTGGTCGGCAATAGTATGGTGGGTTTGTCTTATAAAATGTCTCTGTCTGAAGGACAGTCGTGAAGTAAGAATGTTGAATCTAATTTTTCAGATGTTTACTATGTGATTTACGAGCAGTGATTAACAAAACATTGTCGAACGTGTGTTTCAGGAGACTTATCGACGTTGGGCGTGCAGCACAATGGTGCCACTGTGGGTGGAAGAAGGGGCAGAAGAGGGCAGCGAAGAGACGGGCAGGTCGCGGCGCGCGCCAGCCGAGCACGCGGCACGCTGGCACGCGCGGCACTTGGAGCGCGTGGGACACCTGGACCGGCGGCGCGGCGGCGCTGGCGGTGCGGGCGGCGTGGTGGGCCGATGGGTGCGCGCCGCCGCCGCGGGCCCCGGTCGGCCCATCGTCCGCCTCAAGCCGTGCCTGTCCGTCTGCCAGCTCGTCGAGCAACACTGCCCCTACTTCCTGCCGGCGGATCGCGCGCCCGCATACCCAACACAGTACGCCGGCGAGCCTACGTTCCTATGTCTCGGTGAGTTTCTATTTCTTTCATAGTTTTGCTGACAACTGTTTAACCCAAGTTATTATAGTATAGTAGATTCAAGGTTTTTCTCTGGATATAGTGTCTATTATAACATATTACCACACATTGTTAGGGTTCCGTAGCCAAATGGCAAAAACGGAACCCTTATAGATTCGTCATGTCTGTCTATCTGTCTCTCCATCCGTATGTCACAGCCACTTTTCTTCGAAAATATAAGAGCTATCCTGTTGAAACATTCAGCATTAGGATTTTCACACAAAAGTTAAAATAGTGCTCCCCATACATAGAAATGAAAGTCAAATTTTTTCACACCTGTGGGATATTTATGGATAGGCCTTTAAAAATGATATTGAGGTTACGAATATCATTTTTTTCTAAACTGTACAGTTTGCGCGAGAGACTCTTCCAAAGGTGTAAAATGTGTCCCCCTGTAACTTCTAAAACAAGAGAATGACAAAACTTAAAAAAAAAATTGTATTGAAAATTGGTTAGTACGAGATCTAGTATTTTTTTTTTAATACGTCATAAATCGTAAACCGCAATTTACCGTTCAAAGTTACAACCAACTACAAGAACTTGTATATTATGTTACTTGCTGCTACGGAAACCTTTATGGGCGATTCCGACTAGCACTTGGCCGGTTTTTACTATCAACTGTACTATCATTGCGCATAGCTAAAACTAACCATTCCAGTTTTCCAAGACGTACAAGTAAGTACTGTAAAATTAAATAATACTGAAATTTTGTCTAAGTTAATGTATGAAGAATTACATAATATCTTGTATGTTTTTCTAATTTTGACTGTTTTAAACGTTGACTAGTAATAATTAGTACTTATGACAATATTTTTGTATTATGTAACTTTACATGAACTGATTATAAGAATTACCAATCGCAAAATATTTGTAGAGATTCAGGACCATTCTGTACGTTGAAATACGTGGAATGATCAACGAGGTTCAAGATTAGGCGCAATTAGCCTTCCGCTATGGCTTGGCCGTAGTTCAAAACGATAGAGCACAAAGCAAACACTACCTCTGGCGAGTTGCAAGCTACTTTATTTTTCTTTGTGCTCGTAAAGGTCTTTGTCTCTGACCAATTGTTGTTTTGCACTTTTCGGTTTAACTTTTCTTTTTTAAATTCTGGCATATGTTAAGGAATATTATAAGTTAAGCTATTTGCCTGTTTGTGAAGAAAATTCAGTTATTGTGTTAATAAACTGGATATGCATAATTATATAGTTCATTGTTTCTCATTTGTATAGAGTCTCAGAAGGAAACGGTTCATCTAATACATTGTGACGGCTGATTTCAGACCCGCGCATTCCGGAGACGGGTGCGCAGGCGAACAAGTCCAACTACGGTCGGGACGAGTGCTGCTACTGGTACTGCGAGGGCAGGCTGTGCTACCGGTGCGAGCTGCGGCTGAGCGAGGCGGTGCGGCCGGACGCGGAGCGCTGCCCGCCCGTGGAGGAGCGCGGCGCCGGCTGCTCCGTGCCGTACACGGTGGCGGTCGCCGGCGCCGCGCCCCCGCGCCCCCCCGCGCCCGCGCTCCTCGCGCTTCTGTTGCTCGGCCTGGCCGCGCACGCACGGACCCACTGGACCGCCCCCACACGTTTAGTGAAAGTGCGCGATTCGAGGTTATAGTTTTACGTTCACGTGCGTCGCATCCGCGCGTCCCGCGATCGCCGGCCAGCGATCGGAACCTCTGTTAGTGCAGAACTTATTATAATAAATAGCGTGCGGTTACGAGGCCGACGAGGGACAGCCGCGGCGGCGGGGCGCGCGCCGCCGCACCGCCGCCGCCCGCTACACACACACTAACTTAATATTTGTGTCCGCTCGTTGGTTACACCCGAAACATGGAAACACCAAATGTTCACTCATGAATTAATTTATGCATTTATCTCGTAAGCGCTGTTTGCCGATGTTCCGGCCAATATGTTAATATTTTTGGCACAATTTGTAAACAAAGATGACATGTTTTGCGTTAAGCGAAGATGCTGCGTATATTTTACATAGTGTTTTACAGTTACATTGTTCATAAGGCACACAGTTTGAGTTCTGTATGCTGATCTAGTTTGTGTACCTCCATGGATAAAAGCAATATTTTACATGAAATTGTTAAGAAGCATAACTCCATAAAGGTCGCTCATGAAGTTCCAATCAGTGTACATACATAGGTTCAGATGTACCAAGCGTACTTTGTGTTAGGTATCGTGTGATGATACTTTTATACTACATTATTATGTAGACCAGACACCTGATGCAATAAAATACTTATATATTTCATACGCGCCATAATCGCAAGCTTTGTCAGATTGAGATTCTCAGCATCCTCATTCGCCGTGGGAGAAAGAGTAGGCCTCACGTCTGGGATCTCTGACCGTACCTTAGTTTGTACCTCCGACGCACAAAGTTAACGCGACAAGTTTCGGGAACACGATCCGGACGAGAGAACTCTACTCTTTTGAACATGTGACAATAGGTAGGTATACTCGTACTGGAGGATGGTTTCTTAGAGAGTTATTTTTGTAATGTTGCACTAGTGCAGCGGCGCGAGCGCACGTCGCGGCGGAAGAGCTCGCACAGCACAGCTTAGCTCGCCCCGCGTAAAGTCCGAGAGCGCGAGCAGACGCGCCGCCGCCGCGACGTGCCCGCCCGTGCGCACGTCAACGCCTAATTAATAGTGATTACATGATTATGTATAAATGAAATAATATAGGATTAATAAAGTAGTTGTTGTTTTGTAAGAAGTAAAATATTATGAATAATGCATATAATGAAAGTTATATGTAATATATTCCGTCTTATGATCTAATAACATTTTGGTAATACAGAATGGTTGAAAATGATTTTTATATGAATTGATTTTTAATATATATTATTGTATATGTATATCGTGTCGACTATTGATAATGGTAAATGACCTTCATCGTATTGTTGTTTCAACATTTATAGGTAACAACATTTGTTAGTTTTGTTTTATTTTTGAAGAATATTAGAAGAGTATCGTTAAACATTATGTGATGAAAAACATAATTTAATGGTTATTAAGACTTTATTGAATGAACATTTGTTGAGAATATTGCCCTCGGAAGGCATGTAGTTGTTGTATTCAAATAAATGATAATAATATTAAGTAAGTTATTTTTTACGTTTTTATCGTGTGTACATATGTCAAAAACGGTTTGTTGTTTCCACTCCCATACTTAATCGTCGTCACCGAAGGTGCTAAAGGTCTATTAACGCTTCTTAAGACTTGGTTTGTGTCAACTTCAATATGAGCTGATCTGTTTGTCTATCTGTGTGACGCACGCGGGCAGCCCCGCGGCACGAGCCTGTACTGATGCCTCCATTCATATCATTCGATGTTTACATAACTTCGTCTACAAGCCTAACAACTATTTTCATAGTATTTGCATGTGAAAATGTCCCTTCAGTAAAGAGTTCACTAGACTAGGAATATTAGAATGTGTGAGCAAGTCGTGACAATAGATCAGTGAGTCGTTATTGTTTCAGTCGAGTATGTTGTTCGCTCGTACTCCTCAGTGCCTTCACTCTGAAGTGAACGCGTCATGCGCCTCACAGCCGTGCTCACTGCGCTCACTGCGCTCACTGCGCTCAGTGCTGCTACTGAGCTTCAAGTCTCGCAAGTGTTGGACATACGCACTACATAACTGAATGCGCGCATAGATACCTACCCGTTTGTTTTAGCTAAATGCATCGGTTCATCTCTCGTTGTATTGCCTTCATCACGTCAACGCTGTTCCAGGGAAGGGTAGTGTAGTCTCCATCGCATCGTCATTACATTTGGTAACCGCAGTTGAGAGTAAAATGTTGAAAATCATAGTGTTAGTCTCTTCAAGAGAGTTTATAGTAGGTATTAGAGTTCGAGAGATGTTAACAATAAAAAGTTTGAGATCGATTGTTTGCAATTAATTGACTACAGATATTGTAACACTTAAATTGAAATTCATGTCAAAAATAAATATGGTTTGATAAATTCACAAATATAAATAAACCTTAATTTCATAATGTAATCTAAGAATCTAACTAGAATATCTTAATAGGGGAAGTTTCTGGTAAATTCATTTCAGGGAGTCAGGTCTTTATGCACATAAATTTATTAAAATAAACAGCAACATTGCGAGTTGATCGTTGCCCTACTGCGTAGGTGCTCTTTCACGGTATCTACGTGTATCTATCTATATATAAATTAAATTATCAAAATGTCTAAAATTTAGTAATAGAAAATGAATTACTAGAGCATAATTAATTGGATCAATTTCGAGCACTCGTTAAAACTTACACATTGACCGTGCATTTCTTCTTGTGAGTGTTGCCACTCCACACTATCGATGTCTTCACTCGTTCACTTTATTAGAGTAGATAGTGAAAGACCAAAAGAGAGGAGTTCGGTTCGGATGTTAAGTACTGTTACTTTGATTTGACATCTTGTTCAATAACGACAATCACCCCGCAACCCTGCAAGCTATGATGACAATTTGCTACGAATATGATACAGCACACATGGTTTGTCAAAAGTAACTTCCTATACCCAATAAGCAACACGAGCGAAACAAATAATATCAGTTTATGACAGCCACCGTCTGTTCCTGAAACAGTTTTGATGCAGACATCGAATCAGCAATAATTCAAAGAAGATATCACACTGAAGCCCGTGACGTGAGACGAGCGGTGACGACCGGTGCACAGTTGCACACGCACTGCACGCGGCGCACTACACACGTGCACACACACACGCGCACTCTCGCACGCACACACACAACGTGCCATTCTCTCTAGGTTTAGTGTAACGGGTGTATTCTTAACCCATTAGAGGTCAAACAAAAAGTACCAAAATATTCTTTAAATAATCTTTATTTTCGTATTGAATTATCGATAAAATAACACACAATACAAGAAAAATAAACAAATTTACAGTTTTCATGAAGTTACAGGGGTGTACTTAATTGAGTACACTGACCGCCTAAGTGTAAAAATTTCCAAACAAGCTTTAACGAATAAAAAATGTTTTTAGGCATTTTTTACATTGCCAGTCCACTCTTGAATGACAAAGGGCACATGGCAGCTGGTTTTAAATTTTTATTCCACCTCACGACCCATCCGCAGTGGGAGTCAACCACGGCAACGGACGTCGCAAGACGATTTCTGGCTACCGTAGGCGCGGACATAAGGACGGCGAGTAAAGGGCGACTCGCTGTCGGATCATGGACTAAGCCTGGGCTATGGCTCGGGCCGATGGCTCGTCGAGTACCACGCGCGCCTCAAAGAGCTGTCAGCTAAATCACGGGGCTCCTCAGAGGGCGAAAGCTTGCCGGGGTCGCTTGTCTACAAGATGAAGGTCAGGAAGTGGCTGGATAGGAGTCACACGGTGTCTTGGCCTACCGCCTGACCTAGGTCCTCACCGAGCATACGGTGCAGGACTGCTCCGCTTGGGCAGAGCACCGCCCTGTCCTCACAACTGTGATAGGCGGTGACCTCTCGCGCTTGACATTTGCCCAGGCTATCGCAAGGGGTGAGACGGATTGGAAAGCGGTCGCCTCCGTCTGGGAAGCAGTCGTTCTAGCGTAGGAGGAGGCGGGACGCGTGCGGAAGAGGACAGCATCCACGTCACGACCCAGCCGGAGTGGTAGACGCTCACGGTGACTTACGTCGCATGACCATCTACGACCACTGGAGGCGCGGGCATGCGGGCGGAGAGTAGTGGATGACTCGCTGTCCGATCATGAGCAACGCCCGGGTCGACGGCGCATTGTGTTTCACTCGCTCTACTTCTTTATTGCAAGGAACCTGAAAGATATAAATCATTTGTTTTACTCACGTATGTTGTCACTGTACTCAACCGAGTACAGTAACATTTAAATTACCTTTGTTTTATTTTGGTCATAAATAATCAGTAATATTTTTCTTTATAATTTATTCCGACATGTATTTTATGCAATCAATATGAAAACAAAAAGTTCTAAGCAATTATTTTTTTATAAAATCAAAAATCATTCACTTACCTCCACAGTGTTTTGGTAACAAAACTTCAACTGACACTTTTTATCAAAAAAAGTAACACTACCCGCCTATTATTTATCAATAAAATTGAACAATGTTATGGTGAAGTAAAATATCACAAATACCTTCATTAACTTTACGAGATTTGTAATTTGCGCTTAGGAATATGGCTGTACTCAATCAAGTACAGTGACCTCTAATGGGTTAATATTTCGTTAAACGTTTGGTGATAGTGTATGCATTATGTTTTGAAATAATATACGTATGTTTTGATGTACATAAATAAAGTGTAAATGTTTAACGCACAAATAATATGACGACAAGCTGATGTAAAGCAGTGTACGAAAACGTATGTATTTAGCTGTAAAATGTAACTGGAAAGTAAAGATTAGGAAATAATGAACGTAGGAACTTCCATGCTCCGTCTGCTGCCGGGACGCGTATTTCCAAAACCTATACTATTTCAGTCTCGAGTCGGACTCTACTCGATTAGCTTTTGTTTGTGCATATTTCTCAACAAAACCTAATCTATCTCAGTACAAAACTTGACTCAAATAGATTAGCTTTTGTTTGTGCATATTTCTCAACAAAACCTAATCTATCTCAGTAAAAAACTTGACTCAAATAGATTAGCTTTTGGTTTTCTTTGGGTTTAAGTCAGAGATCATGTCATTTCACTAAACTAAGTAAAATGTTGAAAACGTCGACGGAGCACTGCTTCGCGGTGCTCCTACTTCCGGGTGGTTTAAAAAAAAAAAAACCACGAAGGACGAACCACCTTCTAACCTAACCTGTCCGAGTCGGGGTGCCCACAGTCGTATTTGCGATATTCAAGTACTACAAAATTTAAAAAAAAGTTAAATTTCGAGGTAAATTTACTCATATAGCTAGTGAGCCTCTACTCGACAAGGTTTTGCTGATTTGCTCGTACGTAATGTTTAAAAATAACTCGCCGAAAGTCTAGCTATTCGAGTGACATGAATTATATAGCTAGGTTTAGTACGTGCATTTTCTTTGAAAATATCAAAACAAAAAGCTAATCTTTTGAGTCAAGTTTTTTACTGAGATAGATTAGGTTTTGTTGAGAAATATGCACAAACAAAAGCTAATCTATTTGAGTCAAGTTTTTTACTGAGATAGATTAGGTTTTGTTGAGAAATATGCACAAACAAAAGCTAATCGAGTAGAGTCCGACTCGTGACTGAAATAGTATAGGCTTTGGAAATAGGCTGCCGGGACTTTGTTCGTTTGTCTGCCATATCGTTCTCTTACTGGCGTTCCGTTGTCCTCCACTCTGTGCTCGGTTGCGTTCCACCCTCGCGGTGGACAGCGGACCATACCTCAAGTCCATTTCAATGTAAATTATTCGATAATCAGGAATTAACTAGTTGTACTGTTCTATATGTTAAGTCCCTCACGTTAGGTTGCGCGGCAACTCAGTTGACTGTCACACACACGCACAAAACAAACAGAAGTATAGGCTTTCGGGGTCGTCCATCGATGATTAAGCATTCTAAATGTGTATTTACGTACATTATTATTCCCAAAAGTACATATAGTGTAATATGTAAGCAAAACACCAAATCGTAGCCTTTACATTTTCAGCAGTTATCCACGACATAGCAAGTAATAAACAAATCAATGTACGGTACCTTCTACATTATTTCAATCACTGTGATATGTACTTGAATACATAAAACAATGTTATATTCAGCCAGTACTGATATGTACTAATACATATGTATTCATAGTCGTTCGATGAAATATTCCGTAATGGTGATGTTAAAATATTTTATACAAATTACGATTATTATTATTTTCGATGACTGCCAGTAGCTGTCACTATGCTTAGGGGTATTAAAAGTAAGATATGGCTCGCCTGTGGTATTAAAATAAATGTAAAGACAGAGTTTTTACTTCATTAATCCGAGTTCCCAGTTTGGATCACATAAACTAAACCAATTAAGTACTAGAGGTGTGAAGAAGACAGTTGCACTCCAGAGTTATGCACTTCAGATCATCAGACTTAACGTGTTCATATATTATTGTAATACCACATTCGAATCTTAAGAAACAACGAATATGATTCACGTTTGAAGATTTTGTAATGCATATTATCGATTTCATTTACTTTTGTATAAGTACAGTAAACTAATGTCAATGAATTATGCGTATTTTGAGTTTCTGTGTTATATAGTAAGCATCGGACATAAAAATACGGAAAAAGAATGGTCATTTTTATTTGTGTTGTCACTCTAATATTGAGCGAATCCTCTGAAGAAGAATTGTGATTGAAATCGGGTAACGATACGGTTACCGACCACAAGTGACACGATAAGATATGGCCTTCAATTGTATAGGCAGGAGTTAAGTAAATTAAGACACATTTGAAAATGTATCAAGTCTTATGAAGTTATAGTGTAACAATACATAATACATATAAATAGATTTAACAATTTGTACGTTATTTTAAACTGAAAGTTCATAAGTAAGCGATTCATGTTTCAACCCCGAAAGTTTCTCTTTAGAGTACCTTGTCTAAATTAAATCGTTGGGTAATGTTACTTTATTTTTTTTAATTCATTCAAGTTTGTTTATAAAACAAATATGTAGATAAATCAAAGTATTTTTTTGAATTATCACAGAAAAATAATATATAAAATATATTATCCTGGCTGTTTATAAGGTACACGGGTAGGCAGGTGATATGACTTAGATAGTGTTGATTTACAAACAATTGATTATAACATGCAAGAAGTCAATTACTTTGCTGGATGTTAACAGCCAAGGCCTTGGAATGGGCAAGCAGCTGATGTATAGGTATATACTTAATATAGTACTGGATAGAACTTTGAATGAAATATGCGAAATAAGTTAAACGAAGGTTTTCCCGATCTTGTACTTTTTGAAAGTTCAATTTCCAGAAATAATACTAATATATTTCTAAATTTCTTGAACTTTACAGTTGATCCATGATTAAAAAAAACATTTTCACTGTATTTATTCAAATTAAATGATTATAATTATGTTTATTTCGGTGTCAAACAAAATCCTGGTCGCGTCTTTTGCCCGTGTGAGGCTTGTAGTTAATATTTGATAACATTCTGATCTAACTTTGTGTACTTGTCAAAGTAAGCTCGCCGCAATACTTTGACAGGGACTTTCAGTTAACTTACGAACTTGGGAAGCGTTTCAAATTAACTCAATGCCAGTAGGAATGTCATTCAAACAAAACAGAAAGTGCCTATTTGATTAAAATTCCTTAACTATTCATAAATCTAACACTATGAGAAATCTACGGAACATTAGTTAATGAAATTTTTGACATATTTTGAATTGCATATTAAATATCTGCCGACCCGTGTACAACCACCACATTGTTGTAAGAGACGTCACAAGTCTGTATTTTAATACACGTTTAGAAACAGATGACTCTTGTGCTGTTGGAAGTGACGCAGGGTAAGAGGCTGCGATCTATCTACATAATTGTCTCATTGAAAGATCTGTTCATAAATTAGTATAAATATAATGAATGTCATTAGTGTTATTTCCATTAAAAGTAAATGTTTTGTGTTAATTTGGTAGCGTTACGTTGGCTCTCAGTGAGACTTGTAGCCGTTCATCCGACTGTACCGTTTAGTTACATTTAAGTACGTTTTCTACTGTTTACACTGAACGTGTGGTTGCGTGTTCGTATTTAGTTCCAACGTATTCTGTACAGAATCGCATCGGTCTCATTTATTCCTGATAAGTTCTAGATCATATAAATATATGTATGATTATGAGGACTTTAAAAGCACTTGATATACCGAAGTTGAATGTTTATGTTTAATATCGTTTTGATAAAACTATGTAGTTAGGATTGCACTGTTGATGAAAAGTACATTAAAATAATTGTCGATCTGTCATCAGGACTGCTTAAACATAATTTTAATCTCTATAAATAATATCATTAAAAAGCCTAATTCATAGTGAGAAAGGTAGTGTAGAATAAAATCTTAACTCATAATGATGACAAGGGTAAGCACGTCGGGGGCGAGCGCGGCGCGCAGCGCGGGCGCGGGCGCGTCACGGCGCCTTCTCTCTCACGCGGGCTCAGATATATTGATATGATCTAGGATGTGTTTGTAGGTGTTTCTCGAGTAGTGATCGTGTAATAAGTCTTATGTTACGCCTTCTAAATGATTATAAACTGTTAGTGTGCGACGAGGGCTCGCGGGTGGCGGCGGCCGCCACTCCGGCCGCTACGCCGCCTACGCCGTAGCTCCGTAGGCGCGGCGTAGCGGCCGCACAGTCCGTCGTAGGCCGCGCCGCCGTCGCATGTAGACATCGTTCGACACTCGAAGTAAGATTAATCACGTTCGAATAATCGTAGACAGATTTTGAAATTTAATATTATTTGCATTTTCCTAAGAGTTAGAACGATTGAGACAGTAGGTCGCACGACCGTGTTATGATGAATTGTGAAGATGTTTATTAAAAAAATGCGTTTATGAAAATGGAATAAAAACGAAAAATATTGTCATATTTAAAACTGTAATTAATAACTTAAGAAGAATTATTGGGAAAACAGAAAAACGTTAAATAAACCGATTAAAAATACAAACGTGTGTCTCATTTCTCCCTGAGGAGCTTAGGTTTGAAATAAAAAGCAGAAACGTGGTCTCTTTAAATATTTTAATATAAAAATCGTCGCTTACGTCAATATCACACACGAGCTTACATCATCTATTTATCTTAAGTATAAAAACTATGACTTCGCATTAAATTATCGTTCTCGCAGTATTAAAAAAAGGCGCACTTGTCATCACAGCAGCGCATTCGCTATACACAATATACCGAACGCGTCCAGGCACACAGCACACCATCACAGTCAGTGCCGCGATCCGCGCGGCGCGGGTCATGGGCCCGGGGGCCTTGGGGCCTGTGGCCAGAGGGCCCGGGTCCCGGCGGGGCCGGCAGGCGCTAGGCACGCGTGTGCAGCACTTGCGTCACGAGCGCCGCCATCGTCGCCAGTGTCGCTAGCGACAGCGGCGTCAGCAGGCCGCTCGCACCGCTGTGCCCGCTGTTGTTATCGGAATCCGCCCCATCTGTACACACAACAATTTATGCTTAAGACGAACTACAACTACACATGGAGACGTCCACTTTTCCCGTCACCTGATCATGAGGACAGGAATGAATCCACCGTATTATTAAAACATTTTAATGGATGAATTCTTTCCTGCTAGCGAGAGGGATATAAAGGGAACGTCATCATGTTGTCGTGCTAGAGTGCTATGTGAGGTTTACCAACCTTACATTAAGCGACAATATATTAAACATGTGCATTAGGACATTGGACACATTAGAAAACGAGAACACAAATGTAAAATGTGCGAATGTCAAATACTGTGAATTTCATTTCCCTTTGTATGAAGACAACTGTCATGCCCGATCAAAGAAACAACAGCAAACGCTCAGACTAGAGTTATTGCATTTCACGATTGCGCATGTGTTATTGGATTTTAAATTTATTTCAAAGTTTTGGAACACGTTGACAAGTGATTCTTTTTTAGTCTCTAGAGACTAAAAATTAAAAGAAATGTAGTTCACAGTAAGAAAACATAATGAAATTAAAATAAACCTACAGATGCGGATGAGTGAAGACGCGGCGGAGGTGGTGAAAGCCTCCTATATAACGTCGGCTCGGGGCCGCAAGTGAACCTCATGTTACAGTCTAGCGCCTGAAGACTGAACGCTCACCACTGAAACATCAACTTGCCTTTAGCAACATTACTTTAGTTCCCCGACACCGGTACCGCTAATATGTGCAACTACTTCTAACTACTACACCATAATCATATCTACTATTTTATATATTTACAGTTTTTTTCTTGATGCTTTCTTAATCTTTCAATACATATCCACTATTCATGAAATTAAAACAAACTTATGGTTTTCTTTGATCATAATTGAACTGCTGCTTGACTTGTAATTTTACTATGTTTATTATGTGTATAAATATTTTTCAATAATTACATGAATAGTATTTATGTAAGGAACAGCATCACCGTAAACTCGACTACAAACATGCAATAAACTACTTCTTTGATATTCTTATTTTCAACTTTTTTAAGTTTGAATTTTATCCTTGAACCGTTTACCACTATAATAATTTCATTCCATTTGTCTATGGTATTTTTTTAATGTAATATCTACATAGATGTTATAGTATAAACTCGCTGATTCATAGTGAGTCAGAGACATGCTTCACGCTTTTGTTAGTCACAAAACTAATCAATTTAAATCTATGGTCATGAACGAATATGTCAACTGAATAATTAATATCAATGTCCATACTTCATGCAACTGTTGTAATTATTTTTTATCTGTATTACATGTATCAGAAAATCTAGAGAACTGTAGACTTTTATCTCGACTTTTATAGTTCATAACCCTCTTTTGTTTGTTGTAGTCGGGTAAAATTATAGTTAGGTACTGTTATAGATATTATATTCAAAGATATAGAAAAGTTTATTTTTTTAATTCAGAATTATTAATTTATCCAGTTTTAAACCATGTTTTGTTATTAAAATCTGTGATATTCAGTGCTCATAAAACCAAATCAACGTGGTGAAAGTGGTTCAAAAACATTGTTCTTACACTGAAAACTCTTCGTCGAACGGACGAAAATAAACGCTGCAATGTATTAAATGTTCAACACGATTATGTTTACTTTATGCTTCGACACTCCTGGAAACCGATGAGTTCTTAATTACTGATTTAATATTTAATTTGTTCACCTATCACCATTTTGTGAAACCGTCCAAAACCGTGTTCAAACTTGTGAACTTCGTACTTACTAAAACTAAAGTTAGTTCCTGAACCAAAGTCAAAGTTTACCTAGATCCCAAGATGATGAGTAGACTGGAAAAGTCGTTACATGAACCGAAATCATGCTTCCTTAGGTAGACAAATACTATAGATTACTGATTATCATCTTATGATGTAAGCTTTTCTATATAAAACTGGCTATCTACTATTTAAAGGCGTCTCTCTCCATGACTCTTTAAGACACGCCAAATGCGAGATTACAGTTACCATCAATAGATTTATCTACCAAAGAGCATGAACAAGTTAAAATTAAAGTAAGTATAAGTAAGCAAAGCGTTATAAAAAATGTACAAAGCTATAAAAGTTGGCGTGATCCTCCACCACACGCAAGCACTTACTACTACCATGCATAACATGCAAGTGAAATGAAAGTAACGTACAGGCACCGCGTGACAAGCTCGCCGGTACTAAAATCACCGCTTATTTTCTATAATCTCACTGGTATTCTTATATTGTATATGTAACTAATTGAGTCTTTGTAATTTCTCTATGTACAATATTCAGGAACACTCCACCGAGGCTATTTCCTGAACCAGAAGAACGATCTGGGAGCGGATGATTTTACACCTAGAAACAAAACACACACAAACATGGACACGTGAACACGCCCCAGCCACCATATTTAATTGATATTACAACACGGTGACTGATTGTTGTTGGTGACGTTACAACTATGTGATTAATTGAAAACAGACACAATTTGAAATTTTGGTGAAAACACTGAACAAAAATAGTGTAATTTAAATGGTCACAATTTAGGTATTCTCTATTTGCCGAATCGACGAACAATATTTTTATAATGTTTTAATGTAAAATTTGATAATGTATTTCTCGAAACCAAATTGAAAAGTTACGGGGATTTAATTGGATTTAATGAAACCTCATTGTCAGTTCCCATTAGTCTATCGTCGTGATCAATTCAGCAAATATTTTCCATTATCAAAAGTGTAAAAAGATCTTTAAAACTGCTTTACTTAATTTGGTGCTAGTGCTAATAAATTAACTGTGCTTGCATTGCAAAGTGAGACTAAATAATATATTTTCACCGAAAACATTGCACAATTCGACTGCGTCGTAAAAACTGCGGCAGAGAGCAAAAAGAATAACATTTTAAAGTTGCCGCAGTTGTTTACAACAGCAGGTAGAAACGGATGCGCCCAGAAGCCGCGAAGTCGTCGAGGTCGGACCGGCCACCGTCAGCCACTGCATTCATTCAACAAGCCACCACACAGGCAACACCTCTTGGTATCTGTTATATGCGACCATACAAGCAGTATGCTAACTGTTATTAGTATTAATCTAAGCTGACTGGATTAAGTCACCCAGTATCAAGGTTATCTGCCTCCATAACACAACAGCAGTTAATAAAGCTGGAAATTAGTTAGTTTCTACTTAGTTAATCGATTAGCAAATGGAAAATCTATGTAATTGAGTTAGTACATGGAAACCTTTACCGAAATTAACGTAGAAGGTTATAAGAAATTACATTGGGTTATAACATAATCAATAAAGAAGTATAAGGTATTGATTAACAATTCAGTTGGTTCTCTAACTACATACAGTAAATTATTTGGACAACAGGTTTACGAGAAGGGTTTACAAAACATCTAATAGACAGACATCGACAGAGACACAAGAGCAAACATGGAACAGTGGAGTCGACGAGTGGTTCGTCCCTACCGTCATTTATTAATGAGTTGGTCAGCTCTCTTTATCATGGTCAAGGGAGTTTTAATTAAGGTCGATGTGTTATTACCCTTGAGGGGGTTGTTTCAAATTAAACTTTGTTCAAAACACAGCAATGTTATAACAAGGAAAATTGGTCAGTCACGTCCTATTCACGCGGCATCACTGCGTGTATAAATGATGTTAGACATCAAATCATTTCCCGTATTTTTTATTCATAGATATTTAATCTAAAAATACAGGTTTCATCAAAAATATCTTGAGTCCAAACGGAGCGGTCAGTGCATTTGTTTGGACTCGCGTTGAAGTCTTTTGTTGCGTTTAAAACCAGCACCTACCATGAAAATATGTATTTTTTGCAATTGATGGTATTTAAGCTGCAAGCCAGCCCCAGGTCTGCTGGGAATAGGCTAGACTATTCAGCATTTCATTTAAAGCCTTTTGGCACAAATAAAGCTATTTTAGCAAAAATTTTGTAGTTAACCGGTACGCAGTCAAGGACGGCTTTTGAAAGTCGTCATTTTTGTCACAGTTGTCAACGTCTCAGAACGTCATTGGTCACGTTGTGACGTCACAGTCGCGCGGTCTGGGTGTCCGCCTACCTGCGTCGAACAGAATGTCTCCGACATCTTCATCGTCGTCGATGTTGGCGTTGGACAGGCGCGCGTTACCTCCCACAGTGCCGCGCGGCGCACTACTGCACCCAAGCCACCAGAATGCCGTCGACCGCGGGAATGCTGGGCTGTCTGAGTCCACCTGAACATTTGATTTCTATTAGAAGGCATTTAAAAATAGGTTTCATAATTTCCGGAAAATATCAGCAAGTCAGGAAACGAGTTTTTTCTGTGTTTTGGCAACATAAACATAATACCAAAATTAATAACTATTTCGATAATTTGTTGTTTTTTTCTATGTATACTGTAACTTTAAAACACGATATACTTCACCAGCTAAAGGTATCAACCATAATTACTAAAACACAATTTATTATTTCACAGTACATATCACAACACATATCGTTCATAGAGTTCAGAGATGACGTTGGTCAGTTGTTTCAGGCAATTCTTTTTCAAATACAAGAAACTCGTATCTATTTGTAGCTAATGGTACTTACACTGAAAGTTCTATCATTAAACCGCCAGTACGATCCTCCCTTGAAGAAATACGTGTAACCGTTGGTATATTGTAGGGCAGCATCAATGCCATCAGGAATGCCTTCCCAGTTGGAGAGAGGCTTAGGGTAGGTAGCCTTGACGGGCGGCCTCTGAGACGGGTCGAAACGCCAGAATTTCGAGCCTTTGTAGAAGTAGATCTTGCCGTTACCAGACCAGACTAGAGCAGCGTCAATGTTGTCTGGGATACCGGTGAAACCTTAAACAAAGAGTAACAAATTGGTACAATGTTTAACTTACATTCATAAGATCGAGTCATTAACGTCAACTGTTTTTTCATATCATCGCAAGATTTCAAATCAGATTTCAGTCTGCAAGAGAAGATCTGTTAAGAGAGCTCGAAACAAATATGTACGATGTTGGTATGTTTCATCATATTTTGTCGGCACCTACTTCCAGTGCTGCTTTTAAGTTAATTAAGTTTGTTTTGTTACGTTTTATGTCATAAGGTCCGATGGGACTGGCATATACACTTGTATAAAAGTCCCTAAAACAAATAAAGAGAAAAAAAAAAGATTTCAAATCCCTTTACCAATTATACAATCAAAAGCTTTACCTTCACTAATATCTTTAGGATAATCTCCATCGACCTTCTGTCCGTTGTACCTCCAGTATTTGGAGCCCTTGAAGAAGTAAGTTTTGCCGTTCTTGTAGGTGAATGCGGCATCAATGTTGCCGGGCAGACCCGGCCATGCGCGGGAGATCAGGCGCGGGTAGCCGGATGCGACGCCGTCCTCTGTGAGCCTCCAGTAGTGCTCTCCTGAAAGCAAAGGAAAAAAGTTCAGTTAGTCTGGTGCCAACTTTTTTTTATTAATAGTTTTTACACTCAACTAACTTTGGAAGAAAGTACCGCTAAATTTCGAAGAGTTTCAATTACGAATTACCATGTATAATTATTTTAAAAGTTACAAAGTGATCGACCGAAAAACAACAAAATCGCTTCATAAGCAAAAATCAAGTACAATGATTTCCTAAAAGTTACGCTAGTGTCATTTCCATACCTTTGAATATGAAAGTGCCGCCGTCCGCAGAGTTGAAGATGGTGTCGAACTTCGGGTCCCCACAGAGGGCAGGGTCCTCAGCTGAGGGTTGCTGCGTGGTTGCGCGGGGCACAGAGGGCGCTGCCGGCACGGGACCACCGATGTCCGTCTGAGACTTGTGACCGTAGAGAGCCTGGGGATCATAGACAATGTTATTCATATATTCTTAGGTTTAGGGGAGGAATTTGTCGTTTATTTGTTTCTAGCCTTTTTGGAAGTAGATAAAATTGCTGTTTTTGGATGGGTTGGTCAGCCGTAGATCATCAGAAGTCATGAAGTTCGAATAGTAGTGAATTCACACTATTCATGCAGCTTGTCGTAGATTTTGTAATTACTAGAGAAGAAAACTCAAAATATTTAAATAGAGAACTGAAACTCGAAGCAATTATTTCAATTACATATTTCAGGCACATCTGAAATGCCAAAAAATACATTATGCGGATCTCTTTGTAATAGTAACTTTCTTTACAAGCGCATAACGTAAACAACTCCAGTGAAGCTTCGAGTATGTGGTGCAATGCGCTGGTAGCGCCATTTGGGCCGAGGTTTGCGTGAAACCTCCCATTATAAAATAAATCAGTATTCACCTGAATTCCCTGAATGTCATCCTGATCGAGCTGGAAGGCGGGGTCGTATCCTCTGTAGAAGGGAGCCATAAGGGCTGAGCGCACATCGCTGTGTGACAACCCTAGTGAGTGACCGAACTCGTGCGCTGCGACCTGCGGACGTTACAATAATTATGTTGAATGGAGAAATCATAAATTGTAAATTGGAATTGAAAAAAAAACTTTAAATTAATTTGTCTTTTGAAGTTATTTATGTTTACGTCTATTGTTGAAATAACGATTAGATTTAATGTTACTGAATTCGGGTTATTTTAAGTATTTGCTAACATTAAACAGATTTTTTTTATCGTGGTAAAATCATCAAATGATCAACCCTCGAGAGAGGAAACCGGCATGTCCTGGTTCCAAAAAAATCGAAGACATGTGACATCTGAGCCAACCCGCACTGGGCCCGCGTGGTGGATTATGGCCAACTTCCTCTAACAAGAGAGGAGGCCTGTGTCCCAGCAGTGGCTTATAATGATGATGAGAATCACTCTATATGATTCAACTAGCTGCATTAACTCCACATTTACCTGGAACAGATTGGTTCCCCTCCTCGAGTTGATGGTCCACATCTCGGCGTCATCAAAGTGAGCATCTCCTCCGTACACCTGCACAAATGAGCGAATGAGTTATTGCCCGTAGTCCACTCGCTTGGTTCACCCAGGTGTACCACGGGAAATAATTTTTGCCTTGGTTCACCTGAATGTCCATATGTTTTTATTTTAGTATTACGAAAAAAAAATAGTGATATTACAGGGTTGTGTTTAATAATAATTATTATTTATTTATTTCAGACCGTGACCCATCGATAAATTGTTAGTAATACACTTATATCTATGTTAGTAACATTACATAAAATTTTCAATAAAAAAATAACGTCAGATTACATAATTTAACATAATTTCATAACAATTACATAATTTTATAGATCATAACATTTTAAATATAAAATAATAATAAAATAATCAAAGTAGTATAAAATATGACAAAATCGAGGTTGAGTTAAGATAGCGCAGATCATTGGAGCCGGTACGCGGCAGTCGGAAAAGGTAACAAAGGCTTAAAATGGGTAAGGTTTATAATGCTATCACCTTTTTTACGGGGAATTTTTTCGAGTCATTAAAGAAAAAAAATGTTTCTAACCTCAATTCAGATAAAACCGAAAACGGAACGTAAAAAAAGATTCCGACGAATTGAGAACCTCCTCCTTTTTTTGAAGTCGGTTAAAAATAGGTGATTGACAAGCATAATCTTTACCAAGTATTGTCAATGGTGTAAAATTAAGCGATCACATACGTAAAACAGAACGTAAAAATGAATGTCATCTGTCTTTTTTGACATTTTTATCGGAAAAGTCTAGGATCCAAGAGCGAGCGAAACGAGCTCGGGACTTGGGGTACCCCGGCATGAACAGGAGACCTAAGAAGCAGGGTTCCGTCGAGCCACCTTGGTAGGTAGTAGACAGTTATTTGACCTAGAATGCAAGAGCGAGCAAGTCCCGAGATTTGGAGCACCCCGACACGGAAAGGTTATATTCGAAGAGCGGGTCTAGGCGTTGTCTTTACATGAGAGTGGTGCAATATCAATATCAAATCGTTTATTTCAAGTAGGCCAGTTACAGGCACTTTTGAATTGTCAAAAGACAAAATTGAAATAAAATAGTTTAAAAATAGTTACGGTGCTACAGTCCCAGTCACAAGACATAAAAACTGTGAAAGTAAGCCAGGACACAGGAGGCACCTGATGCTTATGCTAAACGGTACGAAGTTTTGGAATACGCCTATTATGTGACTATAACGAGTTTTGAGTTTTGAGGAACCACATCTCCCCCTTTTCCCCCCTCCGTCTTCCGCTGTTTATCTAAACCCACTTTATCTACTCATATTTATGTTTACTTATATGTATAGATATACAATAAAATGTAAACTAAATTGATTAAATAATACTTTTTCCCGCCAAAATAATAATGGAATAAAAGAAAAATAAAAAAAAAAAGTTAAAAAAAATACTTTTTCACGGAGTACATTTGGAGCCCCATACAACTCATGCTCATGCTCATGCTCATCCACTTCGAAATTGAACAAGCTTCGAAGCCCCTGAAAATGAAAGATATGGTGCTATTACCGTCGCCTTCGTTGTATGGGACCAGTTGCACCTTTTCTTTTTAAGGTGTGAATTCCAGTTAAACGCTTAGAAAATGGAAGAATGTTACTAACCAGCAAAACTACTAGGCTGGCATGATTTCAAGGTGGTCTGTTTTTAAGAATATGGTAATCATTTTAATCATTTATACAATCTAGCAAAAGTCTAGCAGGTATTTAAAAACATTCCACCTTGAACTTATGTAAGCCTGGTACTTTTGCTGGTTAATAACATTCCTTCAGTTTCTGCTAAGCTTGTAGCTGGAATTCTACTAATAGTGAGCTACCCACGCATGAGGTGCAACTGGTTCCCGTGAACCTTCTTGAACGTAGCCGAAAGATTAGTCGAGTATACTTACCTAGAGAAAAATAATTTGACGTGGTACACCCAGGTGAACTACGGTCAAAATAATTTCCCGTGGTACACCCAGGTGAACCACGGGTAAAAATAATTTCCCGTGGTACACCTAGGTTGAACCAAGCGGGTGGACCACGGGCAATAAACGGGAAAATCAGCATCATTACTTGATGAATCAATAATAATTGTCATATTGTTATAAAATCTCAGCCGCGTACAATTCTCAGTAGTAATTGATTTTGCAATAACTCATTTTCATTTTGTTGAGTGGATAAGAATGGTGTTTGTGGGGTTTGTAGATTTTCAATACATTTTCTACTTTATCCCAAAATGAGAAGGATCACGTTGAATTGGGAAAATTTGATAGGTAGGTTGATGTGCTGGTGTTTGTGCCATCTCTAGGTAAATTCCCTGAATTTTATTGTAATTCTGCATCAATGAAATTGAAATTTCTTCGGTTTTCGATAGCAATTAATACATCTTTATCACTTTCTATAAGACTTTCTTTGATGGTTTTCTTCGTAATACTAATACTAAGAGTAATACTAAATTACGAGTAATAACACAAAGAAAGCCTAAGCTATCTAATAGTGTCTTGTTCCAAAAACACAGATACTGGCCCAGCAACAGTTCCACATGATTTCTTGTGTCAACGGTGTCCGCTTAAAAATGGATAAAGAAAGCTAACGTTTACTTTTATTATTATCATTTCGTGAGTTTAAGGCAGTGAGAAAGACAGAAATATACTCGCATTAACAACTTCTTACTATACAAATATCTTCTTTCACTGTAATATATGCAAAACCTACTAAAAAGAAAGGTCTATGTTCCGCATTTTCATTGTTTAGCGGCAGGTCCGGAACAAAATAAATGGAATAACAGCGACCGAGGTACATTGTAGTAAACACAACAAATATAATAATTTGTTTCGCATAATAAAACGTTTTATTATCCCATTATCAGGACAAAGGAACTTTCACTATTTAGGCGACAATCTGTTACATCCGTTATGTGTATTTGTAACTACATAATGGGTCATTCTATTTTGTTGTAAGTTCACCTTGTTGGTTCAACTGATAGTATGGAAATGAATTGCTTGTTCCTAATCCATGTTATTTTACAAAATATTGTGCATAAACCTTGCAAGATGGAAAATGAATTGCGTTTTCTGAACAGTCAATGAACCTTATTCTTTTTTACCAGACTATTTTAAATAAAAAAAACCTAGATCAACATTTCGTCAGGTACTCTACGATTAGCATCGTCACTTGTAACGAAACGAATAAAAAACTGCCCTGGACAACCTATTATAATTCCAATTGTTCATTGCGACACGGCCTGAATAGTAAAATATCATTTGCCTAAATGCCTTACTATTGTGGTCACAAAATAGCTTTGCACTTGATGTAAAGGTGCGCCGTTATGTACAAAAACATCCGTTTTTTTTAATAAAATGTTTTGTATATTGTAAGACGAATAACATGAATGAAAATGGTAGAATACTTACAGGGAAGTAGGCATGGGCAAGAGTGCCACCAGGACCGTCAAAAGGATCGCCGTCTCCGTGCTCTCCCTTCTCGAACCTAGAGGAACGATAAATAACGTTAAAAATATACCTGAATGTACTAAGAAAACCAATTAACACTGCGTAATGCGACAAGCCGTGACATAGCAGTGACAATCAATAGCAATAAAACGCCCTATCCAATGAATGAACATCGCGAATCAAAAGTAACTTGCATTACTAGAAGTAGTTACGCGTTCAACGCTCAATGACAGCCATTCACGTTACGCAACAAAGATTACCCGCGGATTGTGACCAAAAACCTATTATGAGTGATTCAAATAACCCTACGTACAATACGGTACGGCCACTGCCACTGGCATGATTTCATTATCGGTGCACAGATCTAAACGATGCGCGGGCATCGCCGCTACCACGAAACACCCATTTTATTCCAACTTCGTTGCGCACGAACAGTATTCTAATTTTTGAATAAACTTTCGATTAAAGTTACAATGCGAAATTGAACAGAAAGTCGTAGAACCAAAATGATGGATTACTTAACTCCAGAGTTAATTTAGCAATGTTTTGTAGTTTTCTGGTTTCAATGCCAACTGTTGCAATTTTTATCAGTTTAGCCATAACGTGTTTATGATATACGAAACCAAATAACTTGACTGTTGTTCATTTGTAGCCACGCAACTTTCAATTCAATTTGTAAAACCTCAAAGTAATGGTGAGAATAACCGATTGATTGGGTAATTGAGAAATGAAATGCAATCTCAAATCTGAAAACTTATGTTACATAACATGGTGAACTTGCCTTATTTCAATGTGGACTTGTCCGGACCGCTTCTGCGTGAATGTAAGGTCTGTGTAGTCCGACCACACTGAGAAGGCTTTGGCAAGTTCAGCGTCAACTTCAGCACGGTTCAGCTTAGAGGGATACTTAGAAATCCTGTAGGTTAGGTTCTTGACACGCCACCTTGATCCTAAACAAACAATTTCGCATTAATATTGTAAATATCGCAGCAGTTCACAGAATATTAATGTTTGTTGAGGTTGATCATGGTCTTGTTCAAATAGTTAATTCATTTAAATAACAATGACAATAAATAATATTTTCGTACCACTTGCTCAAAAAAGTGACATTCTATGCCACAAAAAGCGTACATAACAATAGTCATTAATAATCTGTTAGAAACAGCTTTCCCTAGGGAAAGAAAGTTGTACTGAATTTCATTCATCCTCTAGGGAGAGAATGTGATTTGAATTTCGAATACTTACCGATAGTGAACTACATCAGTCTGTCTTTACACCATTGAGTTTGTATGTAAAGCATTATACAACTTTTTGAAAAAGGAATACGCATTTATTATGCAGTTATGATTTAATAACATTACGAAAACCGAAGAGGCCGTATGATCTTGATGCCTTTGCTTTTCCGAGAATACCTATACAATATAATCTAGGAATTTGCCGCGTTTTGTTTTCTTCAAATACATAAACGTTGAGTTTATTACCCGACTGCGCGACGCAAAGGAGGGTAATGTGTTTATCAGTCTATGTATGTATGTAAGTATGTATGTATGTATGTATGTATGTTTGTTTGTTTCTATGTGGCGTTCTAGAGACCAAATGCGTAGGCCGATTTTGATAATTTTTACGTCAATCGATTCCTCTTAATCTTGCGAGTGTCACTAAAGACATGACAGTAATCAAAATTCACCACAGCGACAACCAGACGCCATATTGTCAAAATGAAAAAAAAAATGTCGATGAACTATGTCATGTGGGGTATCGTTGAATAGGTATTTTAAAATCATCTTTAGGTTCCCTTTATCATTTTTCATTTTAAATAATAGTTTAGGATATATAACGATTTAAAGTTGTTTAGCAAAACAATAATTCTCTGAATAGTAACTAAAAAGTATGAAATAAAAAAAATATTTACGAAAAACAAAAAACCCGACTGCTTTAAAAAAACTAAAAAGAAAGAAACAAGTCCAGTAGTTAAGAATTCACTCATTCACAATCACAGTCGGGGCCCATTCAAATTATACCAATCAAATCTTTCCAACGGGCCCCGACTGTGAGTGTGAATGAGTGAATTCTTAACTACTGGACTTGTTTCTTTCTTTTTAGTTTTTTTAAAGCAGTCGGGTTTTTTGTTTTTCGTAAATATTTTTTTTTTAATTAATTTTTTTAAATAAGTTATTGTTAAATTTAAATGTTTAATTAATGCGTAGCTCATACATATTATTATAACGTTAATTTTTTCGCAAGTGGTACGAAAAGTAGAGTATTTTCCTCGGTGATAAAGCTGTCTTAGTCTTGGGTGAACTTAAATCCCTCGCTACACTCAGGACTCGTCTTAAATCCCTCGCTTCGCTCGTGATTTAAGTTTCTAACACCCTCGCTACGCTCGGGAGTAAGCCTCGAGTCCTTCGTTATGCTCGCCATTTAAATCGTCACCCGCGACAGAAGACACTGCTTTATCCCCTTGGTTAATAATCTACTATTGGATGTCGGAGCACTCACCCTGCAGCGCGTATCTCTTGGCCCTGCTCTCCCCAAAGCCCACTTTGTCTCGCACGCCGCACCTTGGCAATGACATTACTTTTGTTGTTTCCTCGTCTAATTCGCCTGTAAAAGAACGTAAACAAATTACATTTAAAGATTATGTCTATGTGATTTGCGCAATGACTAATATTTTTGTTCTTACTACCATTGGCAGTTTAGTATCAAGTTGAATTTCAATTATTATCCCATTTACATCGTTATACACTGCGGAGTGTCAACGGACAAACATATATTTTTTGTAACGTACGATGACAAGGAAGTAATTACGGAATCACATCGACCAAAACCGCACACGGAAAACGATGAATAATGAGGAACCATGGCCACCGCAACCGTTGATCAGCTGTGACTTGGAATTCACAGGCGCGATCGATTTAAATTCATAGTTACGGGGAATAACAATGTACTTAAAATGTATACGACTTAAGGAAAACTACCTCACATTTAATATCTATATTGCAGGAAGAGGAATTAATGAATGCGTCATTAATATAAACATACATTTACGTAGATGATGCTCCATGTTTCAGGTAGCTTACAATCCTTCCTGACATAAATGTAGTCAGTCCTAAGTGGACGTCATCATTAAATCTTTAAAGGCATCATAACGTATGTTTGTGACAAGCTAGTCCGAACTCGTGCAGTGACCGATAATGAATTATTTATTTATATGTGCCGTCTGTGCGTTATTTGCTTACATAACAACAGTGCCTTCAGTCATAGTCAAGACCAATAAACTACTTCTCGTGTCAAGGCACGTACGTGTACGAAGACGAGCCGAGCTCCCGAGCTGCCGAGCTCAGCCCACATCGTTATAGCGTGTTAAATAGATGGTTGTGGAGATCGTACACTTATAAATTGCTTCGTGGATGTGTGTGATTGTAATAACTGTGATGAGGACCAAGGCTGCCCGACCAACTGTAAAGAACTAACTACCGGCTAATTGAAGGGTTACCGTAAAAAAAATATGAAATTACAATTTAAATCTAATGCTACCTTTATAGATTGATTTTGGTAGACAGAGTAAAAATATCCATTTTAAGGAATTTTTTAGCTGGCTGACAACCCTGATGAAATAACAGCTTAACAGACAGATAGTTTCAGTTGGAATTACCGTTTTTGCAAGGTCAGTATAGTACGGAGTACGGATGTAGGCTAACATCACATTAATTATGTCAACCTTTGTAATCCAAGAAATGCTGGGTCACTTGCACTTATCTAGCCATATGTCATTGTTACCGCACTTTAACATAAGCGGCTAATTAACGATGACGACCATGGGAAGTGAAGTGATTGATGGTACGAGTATTTTCAAGACAATTATGATAATTGATTTAAACTAGTATTTAAAGATGTATAGAATTATAATTTATGAGAAAGAATTGTAATTAATGAGACAGTCATACATTATCTTTTTATGATCTTTGTATGTGTTGATAGATACTCAATGTTTTTTATTGTTTGTAAAATTATGATAAATTATGTTATATTTTTCCATCAGATCAGCCAATACTAACTTACTGAACCAATATAAATTTTATCAAAGTAACAGATCGTAATCATGGGTTACGCAAACGGTTTTACATTAGAATTTCAACAATTGATTTCAGCAGTTTTCTTAAACCACAATTGATTGTCTCTTAATCAAAGTTTAATGGTCCGTGAATATTTGAGGACGTCGACACCTTCGCACAACATTTACTAAACTGAATCATTTATTTTAGACATTATTTGCCCAGGACACTATTCAAAACATAGTCGTATAAGCAAGAGTCATAAAATAAATATATTACTCACTATTCCACCTAAAACATATACGTATGGTCGCGGGACTTATCTCATTACCGTGTCTCCGGAACTTAAAGGGCTATTGAAGGACACCGTAGATTTTAGTCAGTACGAGTCTGACAGTAGGGGTAGGGAGGACTCATTTGATGATTTTACCACGCTAAAAAAAACATATACGTATTCGCCGTAATGTATTATCGCCCCGCAATTATTTAAATGTATAGAAATAAATGTATTTAGTATCTTATGAATTTGAAAAAAGTATTGCTATATAAGAATACAATGAATGCGTTTACTACTACAAAACTATCCTCTGCATGGACAAATACATTTATTCTTTACCAACATTTTTATAAACATAAATTATAAATGTACGAGTCAGCAGTAAATTACAAAATAATAACAGGCTTTCAATCGATAAGCCGATGTAGTTATAGACAGGCTTACCTGTAGCGTTCAGTCCTGCAAAGCTCTGGAACTCGGCGATAGCTCGGCGCCAAGAACTCTCGTCCATTATGTGCCCACTCGAAGGATTCCTCACAGAAGGATTTAGATACCCGTATTGCGCTAAGTACATCTGAAAGTAGACATCCCCTTCAGTCTGCCACATCCATTTCAGGAGTAGGCCTCTGTTCTCATACGAAAGATGTCTAACTACTTGATATTGTGCTCAGTTTCAGCGTGTGCTAAAGCTTACATTGGTGCTTGACTAATGTGAATTAGGTTCTAAGTCTTGTGCAGTTCTAAACTTCGGTCGAATGAAAACAGAGATCCGTTAAAATTGTAGTAATAGACAATAGAGCTTATATACAGCTCTAGGATACACAAAAAGTTACGTTTTAAATTACTTAGGGGTTGAAATGGATTTCCCTGGAGTAGTAAAAACGGAATAGGATAGAATTTTGTTGTGAAGGCATTGTAGTGACGTGGTCTAAGCTACTAATTTGCTTGTAGAGCTCTCGTTTATCTCGTGCAAGTACTAACTGACGTTATATTATCTCACCTCACCACAAGGTTACCCAGCCATTGTTTATTGTCAACGCGCTTGATAACATGAAGCACGTCGTTAGAACAAATACATGGATAAGATGATAATTTCTTATCCGACATGTAACTCAGTTCATTCCATTAATTTCGCAAGCGTTAATCTCGCTATTGAGGGTTTATAAATTATATTACATTAGATCTTAGTTAATGATAAGCTTTAGGGTCAATGTTTTGTATCAAGTTGAGTATGTAAAGAAAGGTTTCGTTCGGTAGAGGGTTGCATTCGATTGTCGCGGATGGTATAAGGAGACATGGCGACCTTGGGCAGTGGCGGTGCGCGTGCGCCGCATCTCAATGCGCGCGCATATCTCCGCACGCGGTGCGCGGCGCGAGCGCCTGCAGGCTCTTTGTTCCCCCTCACGCCGGGGAATACTCACAACAATGTCGCTGTTAATCCCGCAGTCAATACCCCCAAAAGCCCGTGTTTACTATTGTCTGTCCAATGCGTCCCGTGCCGCCAGAATACTAAACATATTTTCAAAGATTTCTTCTATTTGTTAGGCAAATCAAACGTACGTTTTACAGATATCATCACGAATGAGTGATTGACCTTAGGATATAATATTCCTAGGGGCACTGGCGATTCATATGTTATGCTCAGTATTTCATTTGTTCGTGTCTCTATGGTGTAAAAAGCTCTCTTATATACCCATTACATAATGTATTCATTCTTTTAGTATGGAACCTAACGCATTTATATTTAGAATGCAAATAAATCAATGCTTAGGTTGATGACTAACCGCAAGAGAATCAGTCAGTTTTTGGGTGCGCTGGGCCAGGACATTGACACCGTGGCACAAAGTTGCAGACCATTGTTTGTTGCACAAACCAAAACGAACCAAACCGCACGACTTGTACGTCTCACCTCGTACCAATGTAAATATTGAAGCCTGCCATTTGGTCTACATATCGTATCGGTAACAATGTTCCCGAGCAAACTATTGTTCCTTACATGTAAGAATTCTTTGGAAACACGCGGTGGCTCGAGTATTGTCGAGAAACTGCAAAAAGTAGCGTCTCGCCGGTAAAGCATATTTATCTTAAGCTTATAAGTGAAAGGAATAAGAGCGACCTGCATGGTAGTGGAAGGATTATTGATGGAGGCGTTTCAATAATGGATTCGTATAAGCATATCGGGGTCAGTGTGTCCCCATGAGTAACGGGTACTGTCGGAGTCTGCGCTGGCGCTGATCTCACAGCGCAGCCCGCGATGCGGTGCTCCACAGACCTACTTAACTCATGCAAATTTCTACAGCCTCAGGGGACGTCCAACGGCATGTATCACGCATCATTGCTGAGTAACAATGCTAATTGGAAAAAATAACTCCGTCAAGATATTTGACATCTCAAACAACCACTTGAGGAACATAATGCAGGAGACGGTAATGCCTGTCAAACCCAGCTCAGTTCAAACTGGTTTTAAGAGCAATCATATTTTTAAAGTTTAACGTTTTAAACCGTTACTGTTAGTATCTGGGTATTTTCGATTGCCAATGCCTCGCAGGTAATAACAGTGGTACGTGCAATTTGCGCTTTTACTTCAAAACTAAACCAATATTCTTTTCTTTTTGAAAATACATAATATGAGCACATTCCATCAATATGTATGTACATATTCGAACTGTAAATCGCTAACTTAAACAGCTGAACGTGAACACACTTTGTGGACATTAAGGATGTCAATATGTTATGCCGGTTATTTCCAATTGAAGTAACGGGTCGGCAACGATTAACGGGATTTTAATAGAAAGGATTACGTACTTACGTGTCGAGGACTGAATTAAAATGGCCTAAACCACGTGGTACTGAGTCATCATTCAATGTTTTTGCGTTTACTATACTTATGCATGAAGTTTGAATGGGCCGACTGTTTGAATTAATGAAGTTTACAGAGCTTATTGCTACTACAGATGATTTTGAATTGCGTCTTTATTGATACAAGGACGTTTTAACATGGACATAAACTGTAATAAAAGTGTGAATGTTACCAACACTGAAATTCATTAAATGATCAGTTATTTTTAATGTTTTGGTCTAGTAATCGTTGCTGACAGCAGGTATGGATCGTGTTCCTACTAAGTAGGTAAATAAGTCAGGTAATGTGAAAAACAAGAAGGTAGGCAAAAAAACAGATCAGACTTTAAGAAAATACGTGCAATATTATGCATGAGGACACTAACAATAATTTGCGAGCAGCCTTAATTGTCGAGCAAACAAAAGTCTTTTTTCAAAAAAATCACCTGTGTCAATGACCTATTTCTTTTTTTATATGAATCACATTTTCCTGTGTTAAAAGAAATATAGACGTAGTTGTTCATTACTAAGCCTAATCTTACTCATACTATATTAGTAATGTCCACTTCCTGTTCTTGACCTACCTTTTGTTTATTTAGTATGTCATTGTATTAGGTTTTGTCCTTACATGTTGTGATAAGAAGTCGTTTTATCAAAGATAGGAATAGAAGCTGTCCTTCTATATTCATGGTCTTAAATGCCGTGGTAGAGGCAGAAACAAATATAATAAATGGCCAAAAAACAAGTGTTTTTTTGTTATATCAATAACCTCCTAAACTTACTCACTAGACAAACAGATGTGAACGGTACTTATGTTCAGACGAGACGGATCAGTCACTAACCCATATCGGCCACATAAACAAAACTTACTCATACTCCGAACTTCATTGTTAGACGATATCGAAACTTTTACGTCTTTAAGATCGCATGAAAATACACAATAAAGACAGCCAATAAAGCAAATATTATAATAATTACATTAGCATACGAAGTTACGTAACATAATGGAGTATTATAATTGTTATTAGCATTCAGAGAGGCACGACAAAAAAGGCGCAATACTAACATGTGCAGAACTCTATAGCCCGATTATCTATAGCAAAGCGATTTCAATGTAAACTATGCGGGCATTTAATGACACCTATGTATGATTGCGTACTTTACTCATTGTTGGATAACCGCTGACATTGGCTCAGATTCACGTGGAACTGTCATTAAATTGCCCCTCCGGTATTATGGCAAAATTGAGAGCCATCCATACAGTGCCATAATGTATTATGTAACAATAAATCACCTTTAATTTGCATTACAATTGCTTTGGATTATGTTAAAACAGGAATTTTCAATTAATGTTGATGATGATTGTGCTATCAAGTTAATTATGTTAAGTTAATATTAAGTGAGCTTAACTTTTATATTAAGTTTATTAAGTTAACTATCAAGTTACACAATTATCTTAAAAATAAACACACTTTTACAAAAATGCTTTGAATTTATACACCAAGATGACACAAAAGTAGTCTCAAAATAATACAGATGAGCCAACACGAAGTTACAGGTGAAAACGAAAACAATTTTATTATCTGTGACCCTACCAAATAAAGCAGGCCCTATTCAGTCCAGTCCTAGATTCCCACAGGTGAGTGTAATAACTAGGCTATCAACTTTAATCACACCGAATAAAGACATTCCCTTTAAAGTCAGAAGCATGTGGTACACAAATAAAACAGGTTGCTCATTAAAGCTATCACAATGGCCAGCTAATCATAATCAGAGTGCTAAATAGGAGTTGTTGTAAATATGCTTCGGCTGTCACGCGAGTATCTTCCAGGAAATGCATTAGATATGCCTTCGTAGGAACCTTACACGTGCAGGTATTCGTCAACACTTCCCTTTATGTGTAATTGTGAAGCATGTGCCCAATATGCTGTGATGGCGTCTACTGCCTAGTGATAGACGCTGTGTTTTCACAGAGGTAGAACATAACACGTGCTAACTGTACTGAGATTGACTTTTCGTGTTACTGGCAATTAATAACTAATTCAACCTGTTAAAAACATTTGAAAAAAGAAATCGACTGTTAGCTGTGTTGTCTCAGACCTACTTAGCTTCGTTTTTCCAGTAAATGTTCCGCAGCGTGTTTTTTGTGTGATTTATTTAATTTATCAAAAGTAAATACTAGATAAGATAGTGTGTGTGCATTAATCCTGAGAAGTCTAGGCAGGCTGTAAATATAGTGCATTTATCTTGTTACAATGCTAACGACCCGGACCGCCCACGCCACTTATATTGCAGCACCTCTGCACATACCATCTGTTATTACAATCACGCGTTGAAAACCTCAGCCACGTTTTTATATAGGATGTATTAAAAAAAGGTGACTGATGAAAGAAGGCTGTAGTAGAATATTGTTGGCCTTTTTTTTAACGTAGCAAAATCATCAAATGAGTCCTCCCACCCCGTGCAGGGCGGGAGGGACTGTCAGACTTATATTGACTAAAATTCACGGTGTCCTTCAATAGCCCTTTATGTTCCGTATGATGGAATAAGTCCCGCGACCCCGGCAGGCAACATTGTTGGATATTAGCTAAAATTTAAGTGTAAGCTACACTTTTTTAAAATGTCACTTACGGGATATCTTCCGTGATTGTTAACGATTTTGAGTTCCCGATATTTCGACGCTGTTGCAAGCGCCATGATCGCGGGATGACTGGAGAGTGCGGGTGGATGGAAATAAACAATCACGGAAGATAATTATCCCGTAAGTGACATTTTAAATTATGAAAATAACCATGATAGCCTAAAACAGTGTTTAAGCTACACTATTCTTCACAAGCATGGCATGTTATTAACTAAAGTTAAAAATATTGTAAATTTAAATTATCGAAAATATTATTCAAAGACTTGTCTTAAATCAACACACTGTATACAAGATGCAACATCTTGATTTCTCATTACACTATCTTTTATTCATATAATTAAATTAAAAGTATGTAAATGTAACACGCAATCACATAAATTAGTTCAAATCACAAGTGCACTCGTTCTATAAACCACGTGGGGATCTGTAGAGTGATATGTTTTCACCACTGCGCCATCGCCACCAAGTACGCGTGGACTATATTAATTTTAATATTGTTTTTACATATTTTATTTACTTCACATGATCTAGTTATTTATTCCCTATTAATCTTACTTCTGCGTATCAAAATGTCACATGTGATAAACATATCAATATTTATACAGCATGTAAGGAGCATCCTTAATAAATAATCTATAAAACTCAATCGCAAAAGCAAAGAAGTAAATGACAGTTATTAATTATGTAATTACAGTCTGTGCTCGTTAATTATTTCACAATGTTGACAATAACATTGAGTACCTGCATCGTAAACGTATCGGGGAAAATAGTTTTTCTGTAGGTAATAAAATGATCATTCAATTCAAATCAGACATATTTGTTTACATTTTTTACATAGAAACTATGTAAACTTTTTGTAAACTGTTTACATGAATATAATAAGAAGGCGGTGAGCTTTGTGCACGTGTCGTCTCTATAATAATTACTGATATATATTTTCTTGAGAACGTGAATTGTTTCAGGAATGTCGATTAAATACGACATAGACAAATAAACATGAGACTCCCATACATTTTCTATTTAAAAATACACACGTTGAAGATAAATGGCTCCCATACAAACATAAGATGAATATTTAATTTTGACTGACGCCTGTTATAAGTTAAAACAACATGTTTGTTTGTTCATCCTGTCATCTATTTATGTTAATAAATCACATTGGTATGCAACTGAATTGCCTTTTTGCGTTATATTTTTATTTACTATTTACCTGGCTTTTCAGAATAGGTAAACAAAAACAGTGGGAAACAACAAATAATAAGGTTCTATAAAATTTATTTTTCTCATTATATTTTCAATTTTTACTTATTTATTTAGGATTTAACTCTTAGGAAAGACTGTTATTAATGACCAAGAAACTTATTAAGTAAAATATAGGTAAGCCTATTATTTTCAAAGTAGCATAATACGAGTATTATGGTTTATTTCAACTTGAGGTTTCACGAACTTAAACCTTAGGTATACCTACTAAAATATAGGTTGATACACTGCGGTTTGCGATAAGCGCATCAAAGCTGCCCTGCGCCCGCACCGCTGACCGCACTCATCCGCGCGCACGCGCAGCTAGATAATTACCTCGTAATTACTTTCAATTACGGTGCGATTGACGAAAGATTAAAATAGAATTTATCGCGTGTGAAACCTCACTTTTCCGTAGTAGAATGTAGAAAATGTTTTTTGCGGTAATGTTAACCCGCCCTTTGTGTGTGCAGCCTCACGTTTATCACGTGGACCACGGCACATTGTCTTACTTATCAAATATAATAGACTTTGATCTGATGATTGCTTGCCAATCATCGGCACCCTACACGTGTAAGGCGTCATGATTTTTAAATACATAGCTTACTAATGGGGAGGATTCTTCAACCGACTTCAAAAAAGTATGTAATTTCTTAGTTCGACCGTGTGTTTGTCTATGATTATCACGCGTTCGGCTGAAACTATTTTGAAACGGCTCACAGAAAAGTTTTGGTTGGATTGTGGATAAGGTTTTTGTATACAACAATAATAGATATACTGTGAAGTTGTTCGCATGGATCCGTTCCTGCTTGCCAATCAATGGTACCCTACACGTGTATCGCGTCATGGTTTTTAAATACATAAGGGTAAGGATACTAGGTAATGGGCAGAATTCTTTCATGCCAAAGAATGTGCACCTAGAGCGACTGCATTCCAATTAATTCTAAGAACGGATAGATAACAAGACTTCGAGTTAAGTGCTTGACCCTATCACATGATAGGATAATACATACCTACATGCATTATTGTGGAATCTCTAGTAGGTACGTATCTACCACAGTTTTCAAAAAGATAGATTGTAGGGAGTTAAGCTAATTAACATTTCACAGCCTCTATTAAATACCTGTGTGTTTAATTTATTCAAAGTAAATTGAAGTACTTATATATTCGTTTTAGCTACATTACTGGCGGCAAAACTCACTTCTCTGATGAATGAATTACATGTGTTCGTAACTACCTTACCAGATAGATGAATAAACCATTAAAATTCTTTGAAAAAACAACCATATTTTAATACATTTTACGGTCATGGAGCATTAATTGATATAAGAATTAATAAGAACACAAAATATTTTAAAATCATAAATGGAAGGTAGATAAATAAACTATGTATGGAGTTTGGACATGGTTTAGTATCACAGTGAGATAAAATAAATGGTAGCAATCAGATGGAGTGACGACGTCGTGAACAATAAGCAGTAGCGATCAGAGGACGGTGGCCGTGGCGCGCATGCCGAAGGTCGGCGGTCGCTTCCTGCGTGCGTGATGTGCATGCGCACCGACCCGATATCACCACCCATCATCCATCAACCATCAACCACCAACCACTCATCACTCAATCATAACTTCTATCCCCGAAAGATTCAAGATACCTAATAATAGACCCACATTTCACTAATAATACTAGAATCCCACACGTAAAAGGGAGCGAGCCAATTGCCATCAATCGAACACGAATCCGTAGCTGCTGCTGAGAAACCAATACTGGAAAATAATACTATTTGCCTGGTCTAGGAATCGAACCCAGGATCTCTTGCTCAGCAGTCGCACTTTTAAGCCCATTATTTAACAAAGAAGCAGTCATCACTCACTCATCTCCACAATGCATACATGCAGTACATAACAATCCCGTTAGCCAAAAAGCAGTCCGTTCAGATTACGGTAACACAGAGGTGACCCGGTTGCTTTTTGTCTCCGCAGGACGCAAGCCATTGTCCAACCATAACACACAACCAACATTTATGTCATCGACATTCTTTAACGTATTCAACGAACATCGCTTAGCTTTATCTTTGAAGATAATATTTATCTGTCTATATTCCGCACAAAATCTTAAAAATAGGCTAGTTACTTCCTATCTTTTAAGCGATCTGGCGACATCTCACAGTTCGTCATCGTGTTTTTTGTCCTCATATTCTGCGAAATCCCAAAAAAATATTTATTTCCCAGGATCGTGAATCGTGACCAGGGTTAAAAGACTCGCGGTCGGTGGCATCGTACGTTAAAAATATTTTGTTTTTCATCACGTTGATCTCATGAGCCTGGTTGTAGGCGGCAGGCTCTGACTTGATCTTGAGATATTGAGATACGCGTTTCCCGAAACGCATAACAAGGAGGCGGTGGACACCTTGTTGACAGTTAGACATGCAAACGGCATTTAAACTAGCACAACATACTTTAAACAGGCTACTGCGGAGATGATATAACAAAATGTCATAATCTCTTTAATAAATATTGAAACATCAATAAAACCGTAATGAGGCACGTTGGCGATTATGTTTCACCAGTTCATTGTTCTAAACATTCAAAGGAAATTTTCCAAGAGATGTCCCCTCGTCGAGTGGGACACGCGTCGAATTTTTATATCGCATTAATCGAATCGAGTAGGAATGATAAAAACAAAGAACATCACAGGTTCTTGGCACTTTCTGGCTCGGCTATTGTTCTCTGGAGGAGTCTTAGACAGGAGAATGACCTTCTTTATATGGAGACGTTTATCATAACAGTACCTGTTTCAAATGACAGGAAATACCTGGCCCATGACAATGTGTCGACCATAACATCTTAGATTTATCACGTGGGTAAAGTACAATGACCTACAAATTGAGGCCGAAAATGCCTGCATTACATACTGCCTTACAATAATACCTTATCGTGACTCAATTCGATACTCGACGCATGTCATTTGTCTGTCCGCACTCCGGAGCCGTATCCTAGTAACGACTACTGAATTTCAATATTTCGTGCACCGCTCGTTACAGCCCGAACGTTCGTTGGTTTCATGATGTTTCTATGTAATTTATGTGATATTCCATTGTAGGTATATAATTTAATATGGGATAATTTGATACGGAACTGTTATGACGCATGACATTTTTATTAGCACAATTGAAAATGTAAACAAGTCTGGCGTAACAAAAAGTTGGCGATGCTGTATAATATTTTATGGTTTTTCCATGTCAGTGAGTGTCGCGCTGTCAATTAAGGCTGGGCTTACCTATCTGCTAATCATACTTCGAACCGGTCTTCATGGAAACAGATAAATAAAACCACAGATTGGTCTTGAACAAGAAATAGGTGCTAATCTAGTTTCTAAGACTTTTTATCGATACAATTGAATGGTGCAACTTTGTTGTTTATAAACTTATCTTATCGTACCCCATTTTTCAGTTGCGAAAACTTCAGTGTAGAACAACGTTTCGCCATCGTGTTGTGATTCCTCATTCGTTCAGTTACATTGTCAGCGTTATTATGAATCCCGTATCAATAAAACGTAATGCTTTGTACTTCACAAGAGCAGCCGCCTGTTATTGTTGCTTACCTCATTCATTGATAATCAAACATCACCTGTTCGTTACTGAAACGGAGGTTTCTCATTCAATTACCAATTTTGAGGTCTTATAGAGAGGAAAATAATGATACTCGTTAAAAGATTGGACTTCTGGACCCTGTCCAAGCTCCTATTTTAATTAAATCAAACATGCTTGTATTTTGCACAGTCATTTTTGAGCAAATTAGTATGAGCTACAATTAAATAGCTAAGTAGCTATACTAATGTAGAAGCGTAATGTATAAATAGCTAAGTAGCTAATCAATTGAAATATTATTAAAAGAATTTTACTAATTAGTGAACATTTTAGTATTATATAGCCTAAACAAAACCCAGAATTTTATTATTATCTAACTACTATATTTTTTTTACCAGACAATTTTTTTTTACCGGACAAATTTCGATGTGAACTCACAATACTTGCTACGAGTAACTCAGGTGTAAAAAAGCGGTCGCCTTTTATAGCAGAATTTTAAATATGAATAATTACCTTAAGTTCGCTATACGAGTAGAAGCGGGTTAGTGGGCCGCATAATAACCTTGACATAACCGCGGCTATTTTATACAGTTTTAGAACTTATCGTTTGCTGATTAGATTATAGTTTGGCTATTCACAATACCTGGTGGTATTGCGGATAGCCGAACTAGGGGACTGGATGCGGAAAGGACATCTGTAAAGGAGCTTGCCTAGAAGTGGATTCCGACTGGTACGCAGATTAATCGTGAGAATTATTTATCTGTTTACCTATACTGATGTGTTGTCCAAGAATGTTAAGGAAATGCACACAATTCATGCTGCATCTTATGCTCAAAGACTTTGGCGAGCCTCCATCACAAAACGTGATTTGCTTCCAAACTGTTAACATCTCGCTATAACTTTCCTTTGTTGGCCTCAATAGTTATGTCATTCCTAGGTATCTCTATTTATGCAAGCAAGTGTACAGAATGTAAATAATTTTGCTGATTCATAATAAAAGGTCTAAGATCAACATTTGTTTTGTTTTAATATACCTAAATCAATTAATAAGTATTGTGGACTTTTGGTTTCCGCGGTTTCAATCAATCAAGTACCGTTACTACTTAGTTGTTTTTTATGACACTACCTACCTTTCTCCTAGAGGAGAAAATAAAAACTACCTTTTACTTAGAGAGGAAAAGAAACAGTTCAGTATTACTTATAGCTTTAACTAGCCCGTTATTCCATACGACTTAAAACTGGCGAAGTTTGTGTGTAAAGCTTTCAAAATAAATGTAAAATGAAGAAGCATAAAGTATAAATATTGTCTTTGTCTTAAAAAGATTTGCATTAAAACAACAAGCCTGAACAACCAATAATGTCTGATTAAATATTATAATAACAATCATTTATATTCCAACGAGTAATTTATTTAATATCGATATTGAATTCAAGACAGCTTACTAGAAATTATTAGCAATATATGACTGTAATAGGAATGTCTACTTATGCGGCATTAAGTTGTGACTCGTATAAGGATGCGGTTATGAGATAGCAGGCAGCGGGTAGCGGAGCGAGAGCTTTTTTTTTAGTTTAATTATGAAAATTTAGTCATGCTATAATTTCCAGAACAAAATATAGCCTAAGTTTCTCGTTCAGAAGATCCAGATGCTTTTCAGAATTTAGAATTAAGCTCAGATATTTTTGCATCTAACAATTCTAATATGAGATGAGCCATAGGCAGGTAGGTACGACATTATGCAAAGTAATAGACTTTCAAAAGCTTTTTGGGAGTTTGACCGTCTTTCTATCGTTAATTTAATTTTTTCGAAAAATATTTGGTTTAAATTCAGCGACAAAAATCCAGGCCAGCAGATGCAGGATACAATCCAAACGCCTGATTCTACAATTTATCGTTTAGTTTACTTATTTATATTTCATGAATCTTAAAAAGACTTCTAACAAACTGTTTTTGACTCGCTATCCGCTGCCACATAACCCTGGCCTTAGTATGTAAAGCGGTGCGTGCGGCCGGTCGCTGTGCTCTATGACCTAGAACTTGGCGGCTGGCGAGCTCAACCACTCGTCGTGTGACTCAGACGATTCCGAGAAACTATGATATTTTATTATTTACGTCTATCCTCTAGAACCCCGTAGAAGCAACATTTTCTTAGTGCATTGTGAGTCAGCCCGATTAGAAGTTAATGCACTGTCCCTTTTGTGAGTAAACCCTTTTATTAACTGGGTGTTTTATACATTATATTCTTTTTCCTAAGATACAGACAGATTTTCTGCCTAGTTTAGGAAAGGGAGTCCTTTTATTACCATAATAATTACTGGTTGTATTTATTTGCCATATAATTTTATAAGACACAGTATACAATGTGCAAACTACTTATTGAATATTTAATAATATTATTGGTGTGACGGATTACTATGCCTAATATACAGCTACGAAAATAAGAGTAAAAATTATTCATTTGAGAAATGTATTTTGCGAAAATTCAGACTTATCGGAAATATGAGTGTTTCGGCGTATGTGAGAAAACACCTCATGTGAAAGAATCAATCAGCTGATTGTAGAATGCATAATATGTTTTCAATAGAAAATAAGATATCTTTCATGACTTTTTCTCAGTAAACTAAAAAAGTATAGGTTAACGATTGCCCTTCATTTAACCAAACTGATGATAACTTGATGTCGGTGTTGCCACTTACTTGTTCTTACGTCTATGTTTATTGTATCATAAAAACTTAGCAAATAAAATGAGCTTCTTACTTTCACCAGCATAATTTAACATCTAACAATAAAATTGTCTCTATAATAAAGTTGTAGTTGCTCTCATTTAGAACAATATACAGTGTCACGTATGCACATCTTATCAACCAAAATGTCTTTATCTTAAAAAACGTCACAAACAGACATCTTGATAACTCCTCTAGATTTGAAATAGCAATTAGGGCAAACAAACTCAACAAACAATGAATGTTTGACAAACCTACTCTTAACAAAGAATCAACAATATTTAAAAATAAATAAAAGCAGGTAGTGTCAGACCGGACTCGGAAAAAGGATGTTGATTCCATGATTAATAAAATTTATAGCCATTGATTCATCCACAACATTAGCGTATTTTACAAATACTACAAAAATGACGTAACGCCCATTGAAAAAGTATAATGACCAATATCTTGCTACACCCATACATTCACACACTCAACACACATGTCTTACATGGTGCGCGTGAGTCATGATCCGCGTAAAACAAACGAAATGAGAAGACAAACAAAATGTTCTAGTGACGAAGCGAAAGGCGAGCCACTTATCTCGGCTGGACTACCTCGATTTATGAATGAACACGTTACTACGAACACCTACGAGAGTGTTACTCTACCTAGTATCATTGTATGGGACTCAGATTCAATTTGATTCAGAAGCGCCGGTGAACGGAGTTCCGAGAAAAGTTGAGTCAGCGACCGCTATGCGCACCTACGTATCGTTTCCGATTCCGATGATAATAATTATCGATTATGTACAGGATGTGGAGGAAATCCGTAATACAATAAATACCTAAGTAAAAACACTTACAAGAACTTTGTCAAGACTGTTTTAGTGTTATCTTTATCTACAAGTGACTAAGCGCGATATTCAATTTTATACATTTACAAAGAAAAATCCATTTCAACGCCAATATTTCTAAATTATTGCGCTAAAAGAAGCAAAAAATTTACAGTTCGACTTGCGAACAATTTTCTTTTTATGAATAAACATAAATTGGACTTACCATCGCGTTGTCTGCATTGCCGAAGGCTGGCGCGGCGCTACTCCTGGTCATGAAGACCAGTGCCACCGTCGCCGTCCACAATATCCTCAGACTACTCCTCAAACTGACGAACGCCATGTTCTCTGATATTCTTAGTCTTCTATTAGATATGCTCATTTGATATTTTCCTTACTTATAGTATTATTTTGTAAAAATTATCTAAAGGACGGAATAATTGTCATTACTCTTTTGTCGTTTCTTAACCTATTTGGTTTGTAAGTATAGTGTAGTAAAGTTGTCGATATGTTCGAGCACCACGATGATATGTTATCTGAAACAAAGAATTAGTAGCGATTATTATCGGGACATGTGAACAACCTAACCGTTTACGTCAACGCTTTGGGAGTGAAATTGCATTCACGAATATAATACAACAGATAACTTTATCCTAATTTCATTGTAACCGCAAATTAGGTACCGATTAACATTCATATTAATATTACTCATACAATATAGGCATTTATATTTTATTTATAGTTGTAATCTTTAGGTTAGATGTTTTTGTAGAGGTCGGCTCTGCGTCATATCCTCGACAACATTAATTGCTGTGAGTCAGTCGTCAACCAGCATCTGTGCACTTATGTAAGATGTTTCTGGATTATCAAGACACGAGCTAAATACATAATCATTTGTTTTGTAAATATAATACAGACATTGAAATGATTAATCATACAAGTAGTTTGATAAAAACTACAGATGATTTATTTACATTTCTGAGACGAAACTTGTAACTAGAAATAATTCGTATTTACAATAAGTACAATTACAATTTCCAAGCATAAATACACAATTTATTTTAACTTTGACTCAAAATAATTATCATTACTATCTATTGTAATGAGAATGATAGCGCAAAACTAATCAATAGATATGTTTGCACTTGCATTAAAGTCACTCATAGAAATAGGTCCACGAATCACTCATCGGTGTATGACCTACATATTTCCAAAGTGAGTTACCAATGGGCTTGTCAACAAACACCTAGTATTATCTTTGTTAATGATAAATAGTTTGTAGCCAGCGCTATATAGTAGGTATGGAGGAACACAATGTGGGGAACTGATTAGATATTCAGTCGTAACATGTCCGTATACTCAAGAGATTTGTGATTCATCGTGGATTTAATCATTTGTTAAACAAAGATGATGATTGAGAATATAGACAAATGATTTTTTATCACTAGTTTTTTTTACTGTTTGTCACCAACCGCCTGAAATACGAGTTAACTTTTCACCATATCCTTTGTGCAGTTACTCCAGCCAAGCTCACATAAATTCATCTTCGTCTTAAGCCTCCCCCACAATCCCTATTTACCTATTACATTGTAGTGAGAGTAATCTAACTAGATCTTGTCCAGTCTACAAGATTGTCACGTATTTAGAAATAACTAGCAAACCCGGCGAACTCCATTTCCCCACCAGATGGCTTCTTTTTCTTTTCTATAAACCTCACGGAGCCGGGAGAACGAATGCAAAACCGTGGAAATCGGTTTGTGCGTTCTGGAGTTACATCGTCAATAAGGAAAACCCCAGTTATTTTTAAATAGTAGATGTCTCTTTTCACGAAAATTAGGCAGACTTTAGCAGAAATGGCATAAATTAGGATGACTTAAAGTTTATTGACGGAGTGCAGAAATAATTAACTTATTTGTAAAAGACAAACAATTAACCAACCTCTAGTTTACCTAAGATGCTTCTTAACCAATACCAAACGTGCTTTATAAGTGCCCTCTTGAGAGTTGACACTTAATTGTGTCTGCCACACATTATGCTACTAACTACTTCTAAGTTAGAAGTTCTAACTTTGATTTAATATTTAAAACCTCTTTTGTTTATTTAGTCCAACAATCTGTTGCTTGTTATTCGTTTTGTTTTTGTCTGTAAATATTTTGATCGCTACAAACATGAACTTTAAAAATGAACCCAAAACGACTTAGAAACTTTTTACATGCAAAACATAAGTGTATTTTTCAATTAAGTTTATAAATCTTTGAACTTTAGTAATTGCTTGTTTGGCAGACAAGTCTGTTCGAAGGATGCATAAAAAATTACTTTACATAGCTACTCGTATATTCGTGTTTCTTATCCTTATGCACTGTTACTAACAGTAGTATGTTTCCGGGTGTTATGTACATATTTTATATTATATGCGCAAAAAGGCCACAAAAAATCTGCCTTCTATATAGCCTTCTATTTGATAATATCTTTTAATAATCTATATGTTTTAGTATTCCATTGTATCCGGTTAAACTGATTGCGGAATTATGTAACAGAAATCACAACAAAAATGTTCATATATTCGACGTCTTTGTTTTACAATCACTTGGATTGCAAAAAACGGATCCACGTGGGCATTGTCACGAGATATTATTAGTCTAACATACTTTCCTGAAAACCGCATCATAAATCCGTTCAGCCAAACAGGAGATAATCGCGGACAAACATACTAGGTCGAATTGAGAACTTACTTTTTTTAGGTCGGTTAAAAACTAACTTCTAAACTACATTATATCACTTTGATTCATTCAATTATGGCACAGAGGTGATATATCCGTCAGGTCAATCTCTGCGGCCGAAACCGAAAGCGCGGATCAAGCAGAAGTGTCGCCAGCAATGTTCCGCTCGCCGGAGCGTGACGGCGCGGAGGTGACGCTGCGCCCGCGCCGGTTTCACCGACATTGGATTCGAACTTCTTACCTAACATCATTTACTCCAACATTTTTTTACTATAGCTTCCAATCTTTTCAGTTATCTTTGTGAAACTGATTATATTTAATTACTGTTTAATCAATCCGACCCCGACAATAATTGCAAGCGATAACCCGAACTGTGTAAACATGATGTCAAGCTAAATCATGTAATTGATAGATTAGTTCAAGCGTTCCATGTCCAGGGCACTTGCTTAACTTAAATTACTTATGGTAATTATAATTAATCTGTAATGCCCAATTGGTACTGTACACAGGAACATGCAACGTCAGTTACCGGGGAAAATTAACTATAAGTTGAAATATGTATTTAATTAAGTTAGATTTTGAAAAAGAACAGCTTTTTGCACTTCTTCTCCATATAAATGTTCTGTGACTTTCAAGCTCAAAAGAGGATACAGACCGATAAATTCAGCACCCTTATTTCTTCTTCTATCGTATTAAATAAAGGCTTTGTCAAAGACAACTAAAAACATTAAGGAAATTAATTTGTGAGAACTATTTACAAAACAAAACAAGATGTTTTGCCCATGACCAGCATTAGTATACATAATATTACGTAAACGATCAAGTGTTTTCCTCATTTTGACCACAAATTGTTTATGTTTGTAAAGTTTTTCACTAATAACTACGTCATTATAAACAAGTTTCAGAGAATATGTAGGACAAAGTGCTTTTCAGTATTTATGGACGTATGTAGTACTTTCTGGAAAAATATTGGTAATACCAATTCACCTGTTTTTATTAAAATGATGATTCATCTAGTAATACATTAACATGTTTGGTATTTTAATATATTATATTTTATTTTCGATTCCAAGAGCAAAAAATGTTTTTATGTGATATTTTTACATGTCCTACATTTTATTTAATTTTATGGTAAAAGACTATTAAAAGCTAATTATTTATTGACTGGTTACCCTGTTGGCGGTTGACGGGAGTAAATGTACAATTGTACAATAAAGTTATTTCTTTGTAAAACATTAAGAAACACCTGATTTGTTATATCTGGATTTGGTTTCCTAGTGAAAGCTGTTTTTAAGAATAAGTACTTGTACTTTCAGCCCATTAAAGGTTGTTCATGTTTTACAAAACAACCCTGTATAGTACAAACCCTCGGAAACTCGTTCAAGCAGAAGAGGTGTCAAATAAGATCACATCCTTCGTTTGAACATAGACGAGAGAAAGGAGTATATAAGGATCGTGACAGGTTATGTTCTGCACCCTAATAAGAATAAAGTGGCCGTTTATGTATGTCTGTGTGTATAATCTCATTGTCAAAACAGTAATAAACCGATCGCATACATAATTTTATGTGCTACCATAAAATCGACACGGAATTTCGCTTGCCTACAAAGCCTTTAAAGTTTGCGATTGACATCATCGGTTCATTGTACATGCGCTGAGATGACGGTGGTTGCGATTCTGAGATGCATCTCAATGAGAGCGCATGCGCGGTGTGGTCCCGCCTGACGTGCGCCCGCGCTGCTTCGCATTGACACGGCATTGGAATGCTTCCTGCTTCCGGATCCTCGCGGGCAATACTAATAACTTATCATTATCGAGATGTCATGCTACTAGCTAGTGTGTTTTATTTGCAATATAGTTGAAGTAGAAAAATCTATATAATTTATTTACTCTTTCTTGTACAATGGTGAGACATAAGGCGGACTTAATATCGCAAGGTATCAACTAGTCAACCTTTCAAAAGGTTAGAATAAAAATTGATCGTTTATCTAATAGATAAGTAAGTATTGAACGTTATAATGGTCTAGTAGTTAGATATATCTATGCGACAGCTTAGTGAGAGCTAGGACTTTGAATTTTATTCCCAAGTTAAGCAAACAGGGTTGTGTTAGTTAGGTTGAGATGAGAGAGAGTTCTACCATCAGGCATTGTTTAACAGCTTACCAAAGTAAGAGTACCTATCTATCTATTTTCACGGTTGCTGGTAATATGTAAAGTTCCTATTACATAATATACATAAGACTTAACCGGCGGTATGTAGATTATTCGTAGACCGATGGGCAATTTCAATTATTCTCTACTAATGATCCTCAATGTACCTTCCATGTCTATTTTCCTTGTCATGAAACAGTAACGAATGGTGGAAACTGCCACACGGAGGCATGAGTCAAACAATGTTTTGGTTGAATAAGCCTCAGGGTCACCAGTGAGTCCACATCACCCTTACGTACGTCAATTATAGAGAACAGAAACCATTCTGAACATTACTAATGTACGGCTTACTCGCTTAGGTCATAATTAAAATCTGTGGTCAATGCAAACACATTTGCATTTTGCATATTATCTTTTTGCATATATTTTTCTAACTCACGTAAGAATAAAGGAAATGATTTCCTCAATGGACACTTGCATATTTGTATGCGTCGGATTCCGTGATTGTACAATTGCGTTTTATTAATCATTAAATGAATAAATGGGTATTACTTGTAATATAGTGACATTATGGTCTATACTAATGTTACAACGCTGAAGATTTTGTTTGGTTGAACGCGCTAATCTCAAGATCTACTGCTTCGAATTGCAAAAATCTTATTTTGTTGCATAGTCCATTTATCGAGGAAGTTTATAGGTTATATAACATCACCGTATGAATAAAAGGAGCCCAGCAGCGGGGTACAACTAGTTGTATAATAAAGCTGTGTCAAAGTGTAAAACTTCACGTGAACTATGACACATTTTTCAATAAGTTTTTATAAAACTTAATAAGAGCTTTGATTTAGTTAATTACGATTATGATCGGGATTAGGTTTTATGATAACCATTAAACTAACATAGTAATGAATGAACTTGTAATGTTTTGATATTTTTGCAAGCTTAGCGAGTCCCATTTCTTCAAAGTTAAATAATAAAATGGTAACACATAACTAAAGAAAGCAGCTCGAGGTTAAACTTTTTTTTTAAACAGACGGAGAAAGGTTGTTTCTGTGCTTTAACATTGAATTTAAGTAGCAGCCACATGTATAATTAATGTGCCCATGCTTTCCAACGTTTCGTGTCAAGTTCGGTGGCCCTACCGGCTACAGTGACTCACTGCGGTCGCAGTAAGTACTAACTAAACGAACATGTTTGTTTACTATTTAGAGCACTCTTGCTATCTACTTTAATTATTTTTAAAAGGGTCTAATCGTCATAATGAGAACCTGTCATATTGATTTACTTGGCCAGTTACCTTTATATTTTTTAAGACTTATAGTGTCTTTGCAGTCATTTAAAAAATTACCAACGTGCATTATATTAATATGACCTTCACATAGTCAAACATAAAAATACTGATTAAGATGGACACTCATGGTAAGTTTTTAAACGAAAGCATGAAGGTTTGGCGTATTATGAGAGACAGAGATGGACATTAAGCCTGAAATCATAGAGGTTGTTCATGACCGGTCTTGTTCGCAGTCAAAATAAGCCTTATTAGATGGACGTGGCAAGTTGGGGTCGTCGTCTAGAGGTGTAAGACATAATATATGAAACATAAAAACAAATTACTAACCTTGCAACAAGAACAAACCAAAACTTAACCAAACTAGAATCAGGTGAGTCCGTTGAGGAAGTTATTAAACAATGACAGAAGTAACATATCGAGAACATGAAACACAAATTAATAAAGTTAAAGCTCTTCCACAAACACGATTTCTGATAGCACTGTATTATCAACAATTCAATTATGGAGTTATCAATACGTGCTTCATATAACAAGTACAGTAAACTAAAGGAATGTTTAAAGAATGAGTTCATACAGATCTTAGTGTTATCAGATAGATAATGTTTACGTCCTTATCCACCAAAATTATCTGATAAGGGGAGCGGCACGCACGCTTCACCTCTTTCTTTCAAACACCTACCTTTTAATGTTTTGTTGGATGTTGTATAGCATCTACAAATATTTTAAAAAGAAAGTGACTTTTTACATCAGTCAGAGGTAATCTTAGTAGAATTATCACATGACAACAGTTTGATAAAAGTGCTTCTAGGTATTGAGAACGTAGACGAACCTTTAAGAAAATTAAAGTTTGATTTTCATGAAGATTTAGATAGATTCTCACGCATAAACAAACATTACGCCAGTTATTCAATAACTAATTGATAGTTTAACAAACTTATCAGCATACACGAGTTAAGAGGCAGAGGTCAACGTAGTTGTGAATAAAAGGTGTTCCAAGTAAGGATAGCCGATAGACGGTAGTTTACTACGGCGGACCTAGTGTACCGTATCATTACGACAATGTCAACTGGTGGCCATGACACCAAACCGGCAACACTCCAAATCACCAGATTTCAAATATTGCACAGATTTCAAAGACTTCGTGAATTAACTGCACAAAGGTGAAACTGTTGGTTCCATTAGTTATCTATAAGGACAACGTTAATCACTCTGTGATATTATCACATTCATGAATGGCTTTAAGGTCGACTTTAGTGCCACCTTATGTGGTCCATGATATGCTCTACGTCTTGCAGTCTTGTTTGTTAGTTTTTCATAACAAATGATCATCATTATGATAACGAGCAATAAAAATAACTTTAATTATGACGTGCGATAATCATTGTATCATCTGATCTGTCCTTTGTCCGTCTAATCACACGTGTATTACAAACAACACGGAAATTTATGAACTAACCTGTTAGACTGGTCCAGTGCGAAGTTCACGTAATCCTCACTACTTGAAACGTTGTAGGCTTCGTTCCACTAGTGCGATCACGTCTCGCACCTCTACTACTACCGAAATTTGTAAAATATCGATAAAAAATAGAGTCTATTCATGTATAAACAACAATCACAAGGCACTCTCAAGTCACTGAAAGTCCCGCTTTGTTCACTTTTTTCTTTGCAATTGCACGAAATTTCAAAGAAAATGTGTTCGTTTGTGGCGGGAACGGCTGCGATCGTTGCGCCACCGCGTGACACGACCTACCGCAGACCGCGAGTTGGGCAGAGTGTGCGCCGCGCCGTCGCGCACGGCTTATAACGCGCGCGCCCCACCGCTCCCGCCCGCCGCGAAGCCTCCGCCCGCCCCTACGAACTGCAACTTTACAGGAAAACTTTATGCGCTTTCGTTGAATACTTTAACTTGTTTTTTATTGCAAGGAATCACTTTCCAGTTTCCTCAAATTTTACCTGACATCTGCCTGACATACACGCACTACGAAGCGAAGATGTCTCACGGGAATTCGCAAAGTTTTATAACATCCACATGTATTACTGACTATGCCTAAATAATAATGTAACAGAAAACTGTTCTTACATTAGAAAAGCAATAGCAATACTCCTGATAACACATCCTGTGCCACTTCAGTAAATGTTATCTGTAGACTATTACATCTTTCTATATCTGGCTTCCGACTTTTTCTGTAAAATATTACATGAGCTTAAATATCATCACTTAACATGAAATCATGAAGACCATTTCACTGAACTCGATGATTTTACTAATTGTGTAGTTGTTTACATTTTCCTGATGAAAACAGTAAGAAAAACGATCAAATTATAATTGAATTATCACCTAATTGAAAACAATGGATAGAGAAAATGTTAGACATAGCTCTAATTACACGTCGTTACATGCGACGCAGGATAGAAGGAAAATCACTGCTAAGTACATAAGATGAGCTCAATTACATAAGTAAGAATCGTGCAGCAATTTTGCCACGTTCCTTCATAATAATTTATAGGAAATATCGATATTTTCCGTTAATACAATTTTTCGGAAAATTTTTAATTGGGTTACTTCTTCATTTCTTAATTGGCACTATAAAACAATTAAAGGACAGTTATTATACCTATAACTTCATCATTAGAAAATAATAAGGAAAAATACACCGGTTATTGTAAATTTCAGGGAGCGCGTGTAACGTAAAGCTTAATTGCTCTTAAAGTATCTTTAGTTTCATCATCATTGAACCCGCTGTAACGTTATATAAGGAAGTACAAAGTTCAGAAACACAAACTAGTTCAAATGATTGTTCATAACCCACTGAAGATTTCCCGCTGGAAAATTATTTCCCATGAATATGTCAAATCATATGTCAAACAAACTGGAAACCGCAATTATTAATGTATTAGACCTCAATAATTACGTTCATTATTATAATAAATGAATACATAAGTGGAACCGCTGCTGGTTCTTAGTAACAATACATTTGATGGTTTCTTGCGATAAAATTTACATGGTGAAATCCCCATAGTATACATAAGGGTGAATTTCAACAAGAGATTTTTATGTATCATTTCGGTGGGATTTTTTTATTTCAATGCAATCTATATATTTTTAGTGACAAATAATACTTTAGTCTATTTTATAACATTGTGCGTGAGTGGACATCAAATATTATCAAAACTTACATAAATATTTAAGGATAAAGTTTTAAGAGTCCACTGAAATTAAAAGTGTCCACCGAAATGATAAAAATTACCACCGAAATGATAAATCCACCGAAATGATACAGCTAAGAACAACCGTGCCCCCAGCCAGGGTTCCGTACTTTGTTAGGTTTGATTTCCACAAATTTTAGATAAACACTGAGACAGGACAGTACACAGTTTTTTTAATATCATCATTAATATACAGATATTACAGTTAGTATTATTACATATATCATTCTTTGAGGTTACAATAACCTCAAAGAATGATATTAATGTAATGTAATGTTTATTATGATATGAATGAATAGTTTCTTTACTTTTATAACCTTTGGTAATTTTTGTGGTTGTTGTTGTGTGAAAATGTTGGAAAACTTTATCGTAAATGCTGGTAACCTTAAATAAATATTTTTGCTTGTTTATGTACTAATACTAATTTACTTGATATATTTTCAAAAGAATCAACGTATCGCGATTAGAAAGCTTAAAGTTTCTGATTAATATGATGGTTGCATTTGTAAGTTATGCCATTAATAGTAATACCTAATGTCTACCTATTGCACTAAGAGAAAAATGCTAGGTATAATTTAGTTAAATTGGTAACGAGAGGAGAATAGTGTTTCTACAGGTATATCAGTAAAACTTCTAAAATTAAATCAACTCTTATATTTTTAAAATACAATAAATGAATAAGAAACATTATAACACACTCGACACTCTAGGTAAAAGTAGGTACATTACAAAACTATGACTTTGTATTTGACACCAGGATCTCTAAAACTTTATGTTTTTATCATTTCGGAGATACTTTTAATTCCGGTGGACTGTAATTGGTATAACAGTCCACCGAATCCACTGAAATGATAACACTGAGATGATAAAATAGAGGTTAGTTCTACATTTAACTCCGAAAAAAAATTATTTAAAAAATATGAACACTACTCAAACAAAACAGTACTTACTGCGAATTTAATACACAATTTTGAAACAAATTAAACAAATCTAGCACGAGTTATAACAGCCACCGAAATGAAACTATTTTTGTCCCCATATTACTGAAATGATAAACTTACTTTTTTGGCGGGAAACCGCAAGACGTTGGGACCGGTGCGTTCGCGCCGAGAGCTTAAGCCGGACCGATCCGGAGTGAGAAAAGGTGAAAGGGGCGTAACAACGCAATGTTGATGTGGCTATTCTACTAAAACTTACTGTCCTCTGAAATGATAACTTTTTTCCGGACAAAAGTTGACTGCCTGTCAAATCCATGAGAAAGAAGATAAACAAACAAAAATTGTTTTATTTGATCGAATATATTATAATTTAATGATAACAAAATCAATTTAAATCCATATTACGAATGTATTTGCAGGAGAAGGTATGTTATGAGCGGAATTGGGTTCAGGACAGGTCACCGTGATGATAAAATAACACTTTGTAATTTTTTTTTTGGGTATATTAGAGGGTAGATACCAATGATTTTTTTTGCCAAGGTAGAGAAATACTTACGTTGTTGAGAAAAAATATATAAAATTAATAATCAGCACATTGCACTACCGTTCTCAGGTTTGCCGTGTATTTTTTTGCTTGGGCAATTCACCCATAAATCACTTGTTATACATTAGTCTACAAGTGTTTATGAGTAATGCAGTTCAAGTGGCTACCGATACTGAAGTAAACATTATTTATTTATCGTGTTTTTATTGCACACATTTATGTCTGACATAATATTTACACATCAGAATGATAGGGTATTGAGCGTCAGAGGAAGTTGCACGGAACTGAGGTGCTTATCAATGAATGATTGTTCACCGTAGGGATTGCATCAATGCGGGCATGCAGACGGCGAGAAATGGGTAACTCGTCGTCCGATCATGACCATGCCCGGGTCAACGGCGAGTCGTATTCCACATGCCTCTCAAAGAGCTATCAGCTGACGGGGCCCCCATAGAGGATGAGCCAGGGTCGCAGAACGGTATAAACAGGTAGGCGTGACCCTGACACATACAAGGCAATTAAATAAGCACAGTGCATTTTTGTCAATACGAGTCTAAGGGTGCCTTTCCACCAGAGATGTGCTATGCAGCTGTGCTGCAAGGATGTAAAAGGTAAGCTACGAAACTGTGTGACTGTTTCCACTGATGTTACGCTATGTAGCTGTGCGAGTAAGATGTGCAATGACGATGGGCAGCTGCTCTACGAAGATGCGTAGCTTTGCTACGAAGATGCGTAGCTAATAAAGCGTAAAGATAAGCAGCTCGAGCTACTCGATGTATCGATACTAGGGAAAACAACCCATAGCACGAATCCATAGTATGTAGCTGTAACACGCAGCCACAACACGCAGCCATAGCAAGCATCCTTACATATAAAAAACACATCGTAGTTGAATCCGTTTCCACCAGTGCTGTTATGTGCTGTGTAACCCAATGAATATGATTGGTGGATATCAAATGCATCCGCAGCAACGTAGCATGGCGCAACGCTGGTGGAAAAGCAGCCTATTATTCCTTCCGCTTCACCCATAGCAGGAGGACTAATTTGATGACTATAAAATCTAATAAAAAAAAGGCATTGCAGCAGTGCCCAGCTAAATTAGCCGAAATATTGTTATAGGTTAACACGGCCTTAGAACGTAAAGGACAATTTCAGGAACAGGGTGTATTTTGAGGCCACATGTAAGACCGCGTGAAAGCTTATACAGCAATTTAGATTTTACATGTATTGGACGAAGATCATTTAACCTTTCGATTTTATGGTCGTTTGATATTTTCATTTTCGATGTTTTGAACATCGATACTTTAAGCGTAGATATTTTAATCTTCGATATTCAAATATGTACTCCGATAAAAAGTGTCTGGGATTTTCTGATAGGAAATTGTTTATTTACTGTGTGCTCGTGGTTGGCACAGTGCCAGCATTGACAATAAGTGATAATCGGAACCTGATACACATACATTCACAAAATACATAATATTCTGCGTATGTGCCATAGCACATACGCAGAATATTATGTACCCCACCCTTTACGAGACACGCGCTACTCGTAACAATTACGTTAAAACGTGTCTCCATACTTATAATAAGACCATTGACTCTTTAATAACGGAATTAAATCAATTCGTAATATTGTGAAGCTATTGCACCATAGGTAGATGAATATTCAACATTGTTTACAACGCGTGCAGTGCGCGTCTGTACCAAGAGGTATACACCCTTTATCGTTGCATGATCTGCTTGATACGGAACCTTGGTGGTTCACAACGACATGTCCTGCCTTGAAGTTATGTTAGAAATGGGTAAAAACTTCCCAATGTTAGCTATAAATGTTTTCATACGATGTAAGTAATATTTCTTACTTTTTAACCGACTTCAAAAAAAGGAGGAGGTTATTATAAAGAAAGATCATACAAACAATCTTAAGTTTCTTTTTTATTTTTAATTAGGTGTGAATTGCCGCTTTTATGATACATAATTTACCACAAGGAAAAACCGGAAAATTTAAATTGGATCAAAGTATATTAAGTACCAACAGATATAGGCATAACGCTCCTTCTGGCGTACTCGGGTGAAAAAGCGATATCACCAGTACCTACCCTTAGCACGGATTTTCACTCTTTTACTTTACAGTATTTAAAGCGTTTTTTTCTTTCTGTATGAAAAAATTGAACAGCGCCTCTGGTGTTTCTGGTGTTTTCCTCAAAAATTGTCAATTTGAAATTGTCAATGTTCCAGCTTACGTCTCAAATACTGAAAATTCGTGGTAAGGGTACTGAATACGATGTCAACTGATTCACGCACATAAAAGAAATGAATGTCCATATAAATTCATTGCCCAACCACATTCTAGGTACTATCAGCTATTGTACCCCTTTTCCCCGTAATCAGTAACCTATCGATACAGGTAACGAGGTCTACGTGATGCCTGCTGTTCGTCGTTCATGACAAAACCGACCTTGGGAAGACCTGCGATGACAAAGCTATTGTGTGCTGTGTGGTGACTAAAGCTCGAGGGTGGTGGCTGGTGGTGGCTTCCCTTAGCCACGGTGAGTCGGTGAGGTGAAGGTCGTCCATACGGTATTGTAGTGGCATCGTGGTCATAACAGGCGATGCCGCCTTTGATGCCGTGCCAACTTTCTTTGTTACAATGTGGCGGTATTGTTTATTGTGTCACCTAGCTTCGCGAAGGTTTAGACTATTTACATGTTGTATTTTGCTCGTAGTACGTCGTTACTGTAAAGTTATGAGATTGGTAGCTCTTATCTAAGAGCTTTTGTAGGGCAATCAGGAAGACTAGTAATTCATGTTAAGAGGTGTTCTTAGGTTTTATTGTAATTTCTTCTTAATCGTAATTTTAATTTATTTTAAAGCACAAACTCATTAAAATGAATAGTCTGATATTAAGTGCTGATGATTTAGTTAACTAAACTGAAAATTTGCAATTCAAAATACATACTGCAATGAGCATACAAAATCTTTTTCCTTGTTTAATGCTTTTCGCGCAGGTACTTTTGCCATCAAAATTCTAATTCTTTAAATGCGTAATACCTCTAGATATTCATAACATTCGAAGAAAATTTCTAATAACCATGAAAAACGTAGAAATTTCTCAAGGCGACCACGCTAAAGCAGAAATGAGTTCGTTCTGGGAAACAAGCGCCGAATAAACCAGGCTACGAATCTACGATCGAGCCCGATTACGATGGAGGTCGGTGATTCAATCCAGCCTGGCTCACTCATACACTTAGCCTGCATTTTACGATTACTAGACAATAGGTAGAGGTTTACCGTATAAAAATTTTGATTTCCTTCCCTTAACTTAAAGTTTGAATAATAGCCTATATGTTCATTTCTTTGTGTGGTTGAAGACGTCAAACCAATATTTAAGTTTCCAAATGACTAATTAAGTAGATTTTCAATTGTTTTGATAAGACCATTCTCAAGAAGATCACATAGAATTATTTTTGAACGTAAATTAAGATAATGCTCGTTGGCTCTTACAAGGAAAATTTTGAAAGAAAAAAAAGTTTTCTGAGATGTCGCGTGGGGATTTTTTAAATGCAAATAAAACAGTTTGAAAAACAGACAAGGTAAGCATACAGTATGTGTTGTCGGAAACAATCACTAGGTGTATTTATTCATCTTGGCTAGAACGTAACTCAAGACAAGTGTTGGCAGCCAAAGGCGACATTTTACAGTAATATCCTGCCAGGATTATTTTCCCAACAAGGTTATAACAAAACCTCTTGTCATTAATCAAAGTCCTATGATAAACCAACATAAAATGAGTCTAATTGCCTCTTTCATCTCCGATGACATAATAAACAACAAAACAATAGCGTAACTTTAGTTCCCAGGTCACCATTAAAGTAATATCATTGTAGGCATAAACATACTCATTAAATTTTATGGCTTCGCTTGGTATTATAATTACACAATCTTGTGGAAGAAGTCATCAACGGAATTCATGATTTATATTTTTTTTCTGGTTAAAGACGAGCTCTTTTTTTTAGCGTTGTAAAATCATCAAATGAGTCCTCCCAACCAGGGCAGGGAGGGACTGTCAGACTTGTACTGACTAAAATCCACGGTGTCCCTCAGTAGTCCTTGACGTTCTAGGGTCACGGCAAATAAGTCCCGCGATCAAGGACGAGCCCTTAGCGAAATATACAATTTTATATTCTTGTTATTGTGATAATTAATTTTTTTTTTCTTAAATTATTAATACTTACCACACGATGTGCCAAAAACAACTTGAATATATTTGTCCTGTAAAAACTGAAGTTGCAGTGTAGGGTACGCAATGGGGCATTGAAGAACTGCATTGAAGTCTTAGAACTTTTCTCTGATCAGTTTTCCTGGTGTAAAAACGACTCGGAGCACTCCGACTCGGACAGGTTAGGTTGGAAGGGGCTCGCGGAGTCTGTAAGACCCTGCCATTCCCTTTGTAGTTTTTTTTTTTTAAACCTCCCAGAAGTAAGAGCACTGCAGATTAACAACATTTTTCGGTACCGATTTTAAATTATCAAAAATCACCAGTAAATGTAATTTATTTTACCTCGAATTAAGGAAATTATTAATAATGATCGAGATTAATTGATATTTTTTAACTTACCACACTAACATTTTCGCCATTTAAAAACATTAAACTCAACTAAAAAACACTCAGTCCCGGAAAAACTACTTGCGAACACCAGACAGCAAACCATGCCGTCAAGTGATGAAGATGATGATTTTATTGACAGTTAAGTTAGAAAATAACGTAGGAACACAAAAAAAAACCTGCGTCATAAGGTAGATAATCGTAATTATGATTTCAATAAAAGGAGTTAATTGCTTAGTTCCTGCGTTACTCAATCGCATGTCCCATCGAAGATAACACTCTCAACGGGTCTCTCTCTCCCTCTCTCTCTTATTGAATAGAATGGTTCACGTTGACAGTGATTGATTACCATTACACAGTAACTAATACTCTTCTAATACGTCTTATTACGTTCTGACGTCATAGTCTTTAAACAATCCCTAAGCCCTATCTTTTGGTATGGCTTTATGGCTTAGTTTTGGGAACTTCAACGTTACTCTAATAAATTGTTTTGGTGCGTGTGACCTACTCATGAAGTATGGGAGATACCGAACTTATTAGTATTTGTAGTTCCATGAAAAATAAAGCACTTATGCATCTATCGTTCTGAGTACTTAAATAACGAGAACCTAAGTAAGCGGCCAGAAAAGCTGCTTTTTTCAGTCAAAGTGAAAATTAAATTTTCATTGATATAATTCTTCACATAAGGAGCAAGTCTGTCAAACTCGTAAGAATAAAAGTTTTCCAGGTTTATTTCTATACAATTCTTCATGTGGAATAGACACATTTATTTTCTACACATTTAAAAGTGGAAGTCGGTGAGAAAAAAGTTAAGTAAATAGAAACAATGTCACATATTTCTAATAACACCTTTTAATTCAAAATTTATTATTACTTTATTGGAATTTTTCAGAAGCCTGTTTCATTATTTTCAAAAATATTGTTATTCTCAACGTATTATGTAGAAACTTACTTAAACTTAAGCTTTTGCCTCATACACGTTCATACATCTAGTTAAGCTCGTATTTGACCTTTCTTTTACTTGTATAACAGCTTAAATTGCTCTGCAAATATGCACTTAAGGACTTCTCAACGTCATCTATCCATCAATCTCCGTAGCAATGAAATAATACATATGCATGCATATACCTATCGTAAACAAACGTAAACAGTAATAAATGTAGCCGCTGCAGCGCTCTCATTCGTCTTCTTTAACGGCTGCACCAGACTTTACAGCGTGGGACACATTCCGAACGTGTGTAGCGTTCCGTGGACGGCTAGTAAGCTCGGATGCAATGCCATTCATCCTAGCAAGCTGACTGTCGGCGAAGAATTTTCACTTGTAAGAGGTATGCTTTGTTTTTTTTTTTGCGTGGATGTCGGAACTTAAAATGTTTTTTTTTTAAACAAAGATTTTTTTCTAAATCCTATGCTATTCCTTATTATATCAGCTACCTGCAAATAAAAAACTCTTCAAAATCGGCCCCGCCATTTCAGAGATTAGCCATTATCTAAAAACAGACAGACAGAAAGACAGACAAAAATTGAAAAAATGTTATTTTGGTGTATGTACCGTATATAATTGTATTCGTGCATGTTCATCATCATGTTCATGCATTTAGTAAAAAACGGTTGATTCAATATCACAAACAGACATTCCAATTTTATTTTTATGTAGTATAAATGTATAGATGTCTGATGAGAAAGTGGTTTGTCTATGGGGAATACAATAAAACAGGTTATATTTTGAATAAAATTTTATTTATAACTCTATGGATCATTACTTAAAATAAATACCTAATGTTTTGCACTTCATCATCATCATCAGCCTATAAATGTTCCCACAGCTATGGACACAGGCCTCTACTGTGTTTTGCACATAGAACTTATATTTTATTTAACAGGTTCTTATTTTATTCAAAAATTGCTCAACTGGCACAAAATTTTAAGGATGTTTGGCTGACATAATATTCTGGTTATTGAAAAATTAATTCAAAGCTATGAAGACGTAAGAAACTGCGTTTAGAAAAACCCCTCAACAAAATTAATATAGGAAGTCTGTATTACCTATATAAATTTTCGTATTAAAATGAATATACGTACCTATATTAATTTACGTTTCTTGACGCAAACTACTGATTTAAAGGAAAAAGCCGCAAAGCTAAAATGGGTCTGGGCAGGCCATGTATCTACTCTTACGTCGAATGTTACACCTATGTACCTACAATGAAATACCAAGGCATGTTGGTTGACATCATCAACAAATTGCAAAATGTAATTAAGTCCGTCGATATTAATAAAAGAAAAAAATAGGGGTTTACACTTTAAAGGCTGATTTTTCAATAGTCAGATAACTTTTATCTGAGGAATAAAAATGGCGGTTTGACAGCTTATCTATAGAAAATATGTCAAACCGTTATTTTAATTCCTCAGTTATAGGTTATCTGGCTATTGAAAAATCAGCCCTAAATCTAACAAACGGATAGATGAGATTTATTCATTCAAATACCCTATATTTGACATGCTTTGTCTATGTTAAAAAGTGGTGTTGGGGTGGTGCGGATGTGTAAAAAAGGAGACTCGACCACAATCAAAGATAACCACGAAAATTGGAAGGAGTGGAGAGAGGCATTAGCCCAGCAGTGGGACACTATATGGACTGACATAATAAAACATGTTATGATGCTTTTTGTAAACGTACGACCACACGACCGAGGGTCGCGACGTACCCACATTAATCTTAATTGGATATACCTACTTAATTAAACCTGTAATCAGTTCAAAGTTGTGTTCAATTAATAAAAACATATATTTCAATCCGTATTGTTAGTCTCAGTGACCTTTTAACGAGTTCATGTTTAACTGTATCAGGTCTCAAATTATGCAGCAATGTTCGCAGTGGAAGCAGTTTGGCAAGAGATCCGCAGCTATTGCCAAGTGCGACCAGCATTCGGAACTGATGCGATTCACCCGCCTCGTGACACCAACGACCTTCCACTGCCAAGTCGATGAACTAGTTCCATTTAAATCGCTTTAATTGTAACCGTAAATATTTAACTAACAATGATCAATCAATTTTTGAAGAAAATACTGCATTGTTTGAAGAATTATGCGGGGCAACGTGAGTAAGATTGTTACCTACTTTAAACAGAGCGGCTATGATTCACTGTCTAAACAAACAAGTTTAAAAGAAACACAATTTCAATTGTAGGTAGAGATTGAGGTTGAATTAAACCACAAATTAGTCGCTTGCACATCATGAGCTTGACGCAAATCCTTTCTTCTAAACCTTTCTAAACTTTCCAGTTCACAGTAAGTGCAAATGCGCAAAAAAAGTAAGTGCCTAATAGATATGGAATTTGGATCGATCGTATTAGTCAACCGTCGAGTACAAAAAATACATTCACCGAATTCTTGCACGAATTGAAGGTTTTTCAACTCGAAGCTTTGTCTTCATTACACTGCGTTCTGACTCGACTTTAAAGTTCACACAATTTTCAATACACTATCCAAAACGTGATGTTCCACGCCCTTCAAATAACGACTCAATTAATTATTCAATTATTTTTGAGGTTATTCTTTAAACTTATACAAACAATTTCTTATATTTTTAGGGTTCCGTAGTCAACAAGGAACCCTTATAGTTTCGCCATGTCCGTCCGTCCGTCCGTCCGTCCGTCCGTCCGTCCGTCCGTCCGTCTGTCCGCAGTGTAGCTCAGAGACGGACAGTACTAGAGAGCTGTAATTTGGTGTAAATATACGGATTTGTTGTGCCAAAAAAGTGGTAAAATAAAATCTCGTAAAATATTTTTTTTTAGGGTACCTCTAGTACTTACACGTAAAGTGAGGATTTTTTTTTTCTCGCGTACCGCTTAGTGTAGGGTATCATTAAATAGGCCTTTAAAAAATAATGATAGTTTCCATTAACAATTTTTTGATAAAAAAATTCGTTTGTGAAATATTAAGCTTTAAAGTGCTAAATTTTACTCGATTCGAGTGTGATGTGTTTAGTAAGGATAATGTCTCAGTGAATTTGTGAAGCGACCATAAATAGAACTATAGAAGTAAATGATGCAACGATGAGTCGAATTCAAATCGACGTGTGCCGAGAATGCGTGAAACAAAACGATGCTTTACAACTTGAAAATATTTTAAATTGTTATCACAAAGCTCGTAAATCCCACATACCAATAAAATAAATCGCGAAAGTTAAATGTTAACTCATAAAATAGACAAAATACCAGTTAAGCTTAATACATATTTATATTCTAAATTCCTCAGAGCCGGTGCATGTCATCGTAACTTACATTGCGTTACAAGTCAATATATCAACTTACATTGTTAATCTAACCAGCATTATTCACGTGTCACGACTATTATTTTATGATACATAGTCCGTTAGAAAATAAGAGCAAGTGATAACTGAGTGCATTGCTTTGTCGCGTGCGCAGTATTCCGCACATTAATCAAAGGTTTTCCATTAGAGTGATTAAGTTAATGAAAGCTATTTACACAACGATTACATGCGCCACAGTTTCCTGCAATCATGTGTAAAAGTATAAAAAACATTGATTCGTTCTTAAATATACCTACCTACATTAATAATCCCGGGTAACCAAAACACGGATGACCCGGAAACCTTCATACAAAATGTTTGTATGTACATTTTCTGTACTTCGTATTACTGCAAACAAAAAAAACAAAGGAGGCCGGAAAAATTGTGAAGACTGAAACTGTAAATTCAGTAACAGTTGAGTTACATAAAGAGCTTAAATTATGCTTTCCGGGCGTGAATCACACGGCGCCGTTAGCGTACTTTACGCGAACAATTACCAGCTAAATATGTAATTTATTAAAACATTTCCATGGAAGAAAAAGTGAAGTTATTCTGGTCTATTTCACGTATAGATAGATTGGCCGTAGTAAGCCGCACAGAGGGAAGAGTAGAAGGTTATGGAGGAGACCTTTGCCCAGCAGTGGAACAATATAGGTTAAAAAAACGCGTTTTTCTCTTACTTTTATTTGCTCAAAACAAAATAGGTAGTAGGTAAGGGTACACATCAAGCTATACAAAACAACTTTGCCGTGGTCTCGTATTCTAGAATCTTCCCGTACATTCGCCGATCAGCTTATACTAGGGTTGCCATCCGTCCGGGTTTCCCCGGATTTGTCTTACTTTGGAAGAACATCTGCGGAAGGTCCGCGGGGTCTTCATTTGTGGTTCAGGTTTAAAACTTTTTATTAACAAACAAGTCTTGTGCCGCCCACGACACAAGCACTCTTCACCGTCCCCCACCCCTCCCGACGCAATTGCCACTGTGCGCACTTTGACCCATGTCCGGGTTCTGGACTCTAAAATCTTAGGTTTTTACGCGTCTTGTCCTGGTTCCCAAATTTTAGATATGGTAACCCTAGTGTGTACTAAAATATAATGAAACAAAATTATTAATATCGAAAAGCTCCTCTTCAACGCTGTCAGCTGGTAGAGCGGTACGTTTGAGGTAGATGTAAAAGGCCGGCGCAGTGGCTATGCGATCGACTGATTTGCAGCGTGTCGCGGGATCGATCCGCACAGTTGACAAATATTTGTATGACCTACAAGTAGTCCAGGTCAAGGATCAGTCTGTGTGTAGCTTTATAAGTTTATCCACGCACCCATGACACAGGACAAATTATTTAAAAAAAATATTAATATAAAAAACATAAATATCTGTAATATGCATATTTTGTGGTGTGTAATGTCTAATGCAATGCAACTCAATAACTTTCAAGTAACAAGTAATTCTTTAACGTATTTAGAAAAAGCGAACCATATTTTATATTTTCCTGCATTTGTATAATAATAAGCTCTATGTATTATACGTTTTCGGTATAAATACCGTAAATGGTAACTCCATATCTTTACCTAAATACAGTCATTCAGATAACGATTCCTGGACATTATGGGAAGGAAAAAGAAAGATATATTTTTAAATTGGAGCATGGTTTACTGGTAAAATTTTTAGTAAAACCACAAACATGTAATGACGCTTTCAGATTCTGACGTGCGTATTCCTAAAACCAGGAATAAGGATAAAAAAATAGGTTTTGTGGTCATTTAGTTAGGTTATCATCCGCCAAACTTTCCCCAATTATAATTAATCGGTATTTTACATGGAGCGACTGCGTCTATCGGAACTCTACCTACGATACGGTACGGTACCTATATGGTTTTTTTTTTTTTAGGTGGGAAAATCATCAAATGAGTTCTTCCGCCCTGGGTGGGGCGGAAGGGACTGTCAGGCTCTTACTGACTAAAATCCACCCGTGTTCCTTCCTATACCCTTTACGTTCCGAGGCCACGGTAACCTGGGTTAAGAAAAAACCCGCGACCCCAGCAGGCATTTGGCGTGAAACACGACGCGCTACCGACCCGGGCTTGGTCCTTGGTCGGACGGCGAGCTACCCATAACTCACCGTCCGCAAGCCCGCTCCGCCGCCGCCGCTGTGCGCTCCGAAGACTTCGGTCGACAATGACGATTTAAAGGTGATTGTGGAAGCTAGAAGAAGATACACAATCTGCGGCTTTCGACATTAGCGTCAAAACAATATTGGTCCGTTTGCGTCAAATTGGCAAGGTAAAAAAGCTTGACAAATGGGTGCCCCACGAACTCAATGAAAAATGGATTCTGTTTGATAACCGCAAGAGCTCAGCAAGTTGGTTGGATCCTGGTTCAGCACCAAACAATGCCCTAAACGAAAACTGACCCCTAGAAAAGTGATGGTCACTGTTTGGTGGTCTAGCGCCGCCGGTGTGATTCATCACAGCTTCTTACCAAACGGGGTGAGCATTATTGCAGACGTGTACTGTGAAGAACTAACCACAATGATGGAGCTTTTTTTTTTTAGGTGGTAAAAAAATCCACCCGTGTTCCTTCCTATAGCCTTTACGTTCCGGGGCCACGGTATCCTGGGTTAAGAAAAAACCCGCGACCCCAGCAGGCATTTGGCGCGAAACACGACGCGCCACCGACCCGGGCTTGGTCCTTGGTCGGACGGTGAGCTACCCATCACTCACCGTTCGCAAGCCCGCTCCGCCGCTGTGCCCTCTGCTAATCAGAGGGACACGCGTTGGAGCATCCACACGACAGGCTATTCGCATACGGGCAAAGAGACCACTTAGGCACACAGTGCCTAAGGAAGAGTTTTTGCCCGCGTCCCACCGGCATGCGGTGCACCGGCCCGAAAAACTGGTCTTCCCCCCGGACGTATCCGAGAGGGAACTCCAGTCCACGGGCGCACGCGGAGGTTTCCTGTCATAGAACCCCACAATGATGGAGCTGGCACATCTCCAACCAGCATTGATCACCGCGCGACCTCATACTACACAGCAGACGGTCTCCAAATTTCAGGAACTGGGGTTGAAAGCTCTCCGTCATCCGCCCTATATGAATACTCACCATACCTTGCGCCTACAGACTACTACTTTTTTTCCACAATTTGGATAACTTCTTGGCGGGAAAAAAAATCAATATCCGAAAGGCAGTACAAAACGCCTTTGAAGAATTTGTTGCCTGACAAAAGGCAAATAAAAAATACATGAAAAAACATCGTTTTAATTTTCTCAACGAAACAGCAATTTCATAGGTAAAGACCTATTATTTTATAGTTTTTCATAATGTACAGCTTTGTGAATTTTCGTTACCGAAAGTTGCAAAAATGTTCGCTATCCTGTCCAACTTTAGGCCCTATCTTATCCAAATAGGGCCAAAAGCTTGCCAGGAAACTGGGTCCAAGATTGGACGTTGGGCTTCCCATTACGTACTCGCCGTAAATAAGAGCACATATACATAGGTACAGTATAGTTCTTGGTAACAAAGCAGATCAATTATTCACTCATAAGTGCCTACATATTTCTTTTCCCGAATCACATCTGTGCCATATAAAATGTACCAGTTTTAAAAGAATGAATCATGGACCAAAGATCGTTCCTAACTGCTCCCAGCACACTTGGTTTATTAATTTAACTGGGTTTTCCTAAAAAACTTATAATACATATGAATTAATATATTTTATTGTAAAATATTAAAACTCACTGTCATCTTTCCGGAAAGGTGTTGATACGCAGTTCAATGTAAACTGTCATTATATTTAGGGCACGCCACATGAGTCATTCCCATCTTTCTAAGTGACTGCTCTAAAGTGTGCGGCCAAATTGAATAGATTGTTCTCAGACACCCCACATTGATTGATGCATCATCGTTTCGTAGACTGTGGGCTGAATATCAAAGGAAATTGACACAGACAGTCAGACACACCTTTTTTACCAAATTGGCATGTTGATCATCAATAAATTGCGAATTAAAAAATATTGGATACTTTTTCTTTGTTTTGGAGAATAAATGCATATTTACAAAGAAATTACGCTTCAAGATGCTAGACCATTCTCGAATCTAGGACTCATGATGTATTGCTAATTTTAATCAGGTTGTTGTAAGTTCGCCACAAAAGTAGTTTGCCACGAAAAAAAGGTAAGTATGTATAAATTAGCCAAAGGATTTTGTTTTTTTTTTAATTTTGATTATTGTACATTCAACTCATTTTTTACGCACGGCTATAGAAGAACAATTAAATTAAAATCCAACACAAAACTACCGAAAACGAGGACACAATGTTAATCTGAACAGAAAGAATTAGGAGAACTGGATCAAAACTTTTTTCCAGGGGAATAATTTCTGTGGCCAACAAGCAACAATCATAGCAACAACCCTTTTAATCGTGTCGCAACTAGCAAAGAGATCCTATAAGATCCTAAAGTTCAATATCCGTTATACGTCTCAAATAAAAGACGTAAAGTAAACTGGAACTTTGATAATTTTCAAGGAAAAAAGTAGTTCCTTCTTCGCACACCAGAGGCGCTGTTCCATTTTTCAATACAAGAAACGCTGTAAATACTGTAAAGTAAAAAAGTGAAAATTCGTGCTAAGGAAGGGTACGATCCGTAAATGCAATTTTGTTACAAGAGATCGAAATACCTGGGTGTTAAAACAGAATATCGAGCATTCGCCGTTTTTAATTTTGTCAATAAACGAACCGATTCTTTACTATCTAAGTATAATAATAATATGACTCACACACCAGCTTCGCTTTAGTATTTTACCTACAATTTAAACGTTGTAGATTAAGAGTCACTCCTCCGGTAAGTCCACATTCCAATGTAACGTACCTTTACTCTGACATAATACGAGTAGACCACCGACGAACTATGATTAATTCACTATTTTTAATTCAGAGTTACAATTAATAACCGGTATACCAACAGGATTAAATCGGGGAAGTACCTACATTTGAATATCTTGTGTTAGTAGTGAATAGAGTATTTAACTGGAAGAAGAATGTGTCACACGAAAGAGTAGAAAAAACTGGTATTTGGAGTTGACGGATTGACCATAGAGTCCATAGAGTGGCCCGGTACGTGTTTCCCTACTTTGACAGCAACATCCCCATCAACAAAATTATCCGCCATTTATTGAATTATTTTTTTACAAAAAATGTGATAAATTAAGAACCACTCGACCGATTTTATGAAAAACTTCACATAAACCATCTACTAAATAGTTCGAACAAAGCCTAAACATTTGGCTTGGATAGCTGAGCCCATTCTTGAGTTATAAAATCACAACGAAAAGTGGCACTGAATTTTATATATACCTATAGACTATAGATAATCAGCTTATCAGTGTATTTAATACTTTCTTTTGTTTTTTTTTAAAATGTTGCCCACACTAGGATTTTTTTTTCCTGTATCGTGGGTGCGTTTACAAACATAGAAACTCACATACACAAACACCCAAACCCGGAACAACTACTCGCAGATGAATATTTGTTCCGTGCGGGGATCGAACCCGCGCCTCGCTGCGCAGCAATCAAATTGTTCAGTCACTGCGCTAACCGTGTCGTCTATCAAAGAATATAGGTAATAATGTGCATAATCCTACAAGAGAACGCGATCAAGACTAATGCAGTTTTCAAATAAGGTTCAGTGTCGGATGAAACGCAACTAAAGTAAGCTTAAGAAAATCTATTGCGCGGGCACGTTGACGGTGAATAATGGATAGCTCGCCGTCCGATCAGGGACCATGCCCGAGTTTGAAAGTCCCTTTCGCTCCACATAGACGGAAGGTTACTTCCTTCGGCCTGGGTGGAGATGAAGGCTTTTTTTTTATGATTATATTGTAACATAAAAAAGCAAGTCTTTCCGGAATTAGAAGCCAACGGGGGCGGTATTTCATCTTAGTAATTTCACTACTGGAGATATATTTTACCAAGGTTTGACAAAATGGCTGATCCTGTGCCATGAGACTAGTAGTGCATTAATTTTGTAATAAGAATTTAGTTTATGCAGCCTTACTGCTGAGAATGAAGTCCGGAGTTTAATTCCCACCTCTAAACTTAGCAATGTCCGGTTGACGGCCTTATTATGTGTATATATAATTGGAAATATAATTGGGAATTTCAGATCTGATGGATTTGTATAGGTATTAATTAAAATAATTGTTTATGTTTATTTCGTAAATTTACCTTTTTCCTATTTCTATTTACTGTCTTAGATTCCCTCATAATTTTACGCGAAAATAAAGGTAAATCTTCTTCCTGTTGTGTACGCTTACATTTGTAGTTTTATGGGATTTGTGGTTTGGATTTAACGAGAACCGAAGTGACGCCGATGAGACTGTCCTATAAAATCAAAACACAAGTCCTAATAGAAATAGATAGAAGCCGCGTCTCGTGCGTCAATGAGCACTTGACCACCTAAAAAAATCTCAAGTGATTCAGACCAATTGTAACAAATGAATCACACACGACCCAATTAGTGACCATTTTCGTTTGCGTATTTTACAGGAGTGTCCACGCAATGAGTGGATACAGGATAAAAGTATATCTATCCTCATGGTTATTAATTAAGTACAAAGTATCACATTGAATTACCCTTCATAACACAATTACACAATTAGGTAACGTTATTATTTGGTTGATAACTACAACAATTTCCCCACATTATATTTATCACGGACAAAAGTGTGGTTTGGTCACCCCCCTATATGGTAACGGAAAGCCCTAACAGTTACCACCAAATTCGGTTGCGGTTACATTTGTGTAAAAATAAAATGATAAATATTATCCTTTAGTAGATATTGATGACGCTGACGCATTATTTCGTATCCATAAGTTGATATTTATTATGGGATGCATATGTCTCCGGTAGAACAAAGCTTTGAAACCTTCACAAGTTGGCAAGGGCGCTCTCAGTACTTAGTCTTAGTACATGCTTGTACCTACATTATTATAATTAATTGCACTTCCTCTGCTTATGGCTACAGTACTGTAAAGCTTAGCCAAATGATACAATACATCATTCTTTGTTGTTGTATTTGCTTTATTCTTCGCTGAATTAAAAAAAAAATCATAACCGGGCTATAGCTTGTCCAGTTTTTTAGACCACTTATAACAAACAAACATGTTATTAGATATAGAGTAAGAGGTAAGGACAAAAGTCATTCACTAACACGAGCAGTGAGTCACCGGTAAACATAGTAGATAATAACGGTGAAACGGACCGGTTCTCCGCCGGAGATCTTTGATAATGGACCGCACATATTCTGGGAACATCTTCGCCAAAAACATGTGGATAAGCAGTCAGAAATACAAAGAAATTGCAGAATCATTTTATACAAATAACAGTGGAACCTGCCAGGTATTCAAGTTATCACATTAAGTAAACAAATTGTGTAAATATATGTTATTGAGCACATGAATACTAGTAGTATTCGCTATTGCTGGACGGCGGCCAGTGCTGGGGTGTACTAGGCACACATCCAGCGCTTCCTAGTACACTGACAGCATTACCTTCATATGTTTACGGAATACCTAGTGCCTTAGTGCAGTAGGGATGTATCACATTAGCACTCACCGCGCCGGCCGCATACAACTTGCACTATTCTGCGAATTAGCCAGAGGCAATGACCTAAGGACACAGAAGGCTGCCGACACGCTGTGACCACTGTCAAAGTACAACGCACGAGGAAAATAAGTTCCGCTTAATATCATTGTAATTAAACTATGCAAGATACCGACCACTCACGCTCATTATCAAAATGTCCGGTATTTTGTTACAAGTGTGTGGAATATAAACTTGGTAATTACAAAATTAAGATTCATATGTTGTATTTCGCGGACTTTGTACGAATCTATGGAGATGAACAACGAAGGAGGAAGCGCTAGACCATGACCGCAGCTGCGACACGCACGGTACGTAAAACAGTTGACGAACGATAACTGGTCGATAACTGTCGAGGCAGTCGATATCGTTGTAATATGTCGTTCATTACTCCGGCTATTTTTGCATGCAACAGGTACGTTGACCATAGCAATCGGGTGCACGTCGGGTCATCGTTGTAGTATCCGCCGGTACCGAATCGCCGGCAGGGCAAGGCCGCTGGAACTTTGCTTGTACGAGGTGTGTTTGCCTGCTCCGCATCGGACATGGCGCGCTAATTCCGCGCGCTCACGCTGAATCACTAATCATGGCGAGGCAGCAAGCCCATCAGTATTCCGGCGGCACCCGCGCCCGCTCCGTACGCTAGCAAATCGCTAAAAATACAAGATGGACAAGGGCACTTCATGGCCGATATGACCTTACCTGAATCACATAAAACAGCTATATGAATTACATATTTACTTCCTGAACTTCCATTTTCGAAATTAACTTTGTCTAACCACCTGTTTAGTTTGGGTAGGTCCTACAAAAAGGACCAACACGATTAAGATTGTTGTTGGTCTAACTCTACGTATTATATTTAAGTGTTGCCCACAGTTCGCTTGCATTCGGCATTTGATAGTCAATTCGGCGATACGTCACAATCATCTAATATTATAAGAACGTTACTATTATTTTTCTTTTTCGGTATTAAAAACTTTGTATACATTGTACACCTGACAACATTATATGAAATTTTGCATCTAGGTATATATTTACATCATACATATGTATAAAAGATGTGATGATGTGAGATTAACATCATATATATAATCGGTTCAGCGTTTTAAACTAGAAAAGGTAACAATGAAACAGATACTTTTGCATGTAAAATGTTAAGTAAAGTTGAAGGTATAAGCGGAATAGAACTGCAATAATGTGTATAAATGCTTTATTTTAACCTATGTACACAATTACATCCCCACCGTCGTATCTCCACGTTGTCGTCGTGGTGGGGCTTGTGGTTTCAATGATCTCTGGGCATCTGCGCTCAGAGGGAGAAACCAAAACCAAGAGGGATACACCGGGGAAAGGGGGGGAAAGGTTCACTTCCGGTACGCGTCTAATCCTTAGACGTAACCGTGAAGTGAACCGGGGAGGGAAAATGGGTAGTAGGGACAGAGGAACTCACCTCTTTAAAAAAGTGAAAAATCAATATGGAAAAGTGTTTAAAAGAATTACTACCCCAGGCGGGTACCAGCTCAGCTGGAGAATCCCGCACCGGCTCCGGCCGGTCTGTCCCTTCGTATTCTGGGGGGGACAATAACCACTTTTATCCCGTTTTTGCTCCGGCAGTCGCCGCATTGAGCCAGGGAGGCTCACGTGCCCGTGAGGAGGAGTCACTGGACTTGTCCAGTACGTCCGACTCACCGGCACCGAACACCGAGCGGGCACAGAGTGCCGCTCCGAGGAGGAAGGGGGCGATGGTGCTTGAGTCGGAGTCCGACTCGGCATCAGACGCCGTGAGCTTCCGGAGCATAGTCTCCGGAAGCGCAGCGAGGAGCGACGAGGGGGGCGCCAACAGGAGGTCTGAGTTCCTGAAGCGCTCCCGCGAAGATGTCTCGTCGTCAGAGGAGGGGCATGTCTCGGCCCGTAAGATCCCCACGAGCGTGCGGGGTAAAGGCCGAGGCAAGTCCTCGGGAAGGGGGGCCCCCTCTGGAGAGCCCAACACGAGTTTGGCCTCGAACGAGGCCAAACTGGCAGAGGCTGTGGAAGCCGCCATACGCACCGTCGCCCTGAAGCGAAAAAGGAGTAGTAAGGAGGGTGCGATCGGCGAAGCCACGGCCTTAATCATGGCGGCCACGCGGATTCACGGCGGGGCTCCGGCTGCAAGGGACGATATGTCCGAACTGCGGTCGGAAGTCACCCGCTTGACTGCCGCCATGAGGGAGCTCCAGAAGGAGAACGCTGCCCTTAGGTCAGACCTGGCTGGCCTTCGGGCGGCGGGCCGTCGGGAGGCGCCGGCAGGGAGTGCTAAGGCGGGAAATGGGGGGAGTGCCAAGGAGAAAGGCCGGCCCGCATCAGAGGAGAACGCAGTGCTGACTCTGGTGCGACAGGAGCTGGCCGCCTTCCAGCAGCGGTTCTCCGTATTGGAGAGCCGCGTGCTTCGACCCCCATTGGCGACCTCGTACGCGGCTGCAGCTGCGTCGAAGCCTCCCCCAACGACGAGGCCACCTCAGGGAAAGACGGCCCCGGTGGCGGCGGCGCCTGCGAGGGTGAAGACGGCCCCGGCCAAGCCTGGCCAGGCGGGCCCAGCTAAGGCCAAGCCGCCCCCGACCCCGACACCTGCGGGGCCGAAACCGGCGAAGAAAAGGAAGGCCCAGGCCGAGAACCAGCCGTCCCAGCAGCCTCCTCCTAAGACTCCCCCGGCCAGCGCCGAATGGCAAGTGGCCGGGGAGAAGAGGAAGGCTGCCAATACGGCCAGGTCCTCGAGGCGGAGGGAGAGACGGCGGCGTAAAAAAGAGCGCGACGCCGCGGCGCGGTTGCGCGCCCCAAAGACCGCGGCTGTGGTGATAACACTGCAGCCGGACGCGGTCAAGAGGGGCGTGTCCTATCGGGACGTACTGGCTAAGGCGCGGGAGGCGGTGAACCTCGCGGAGCTCGGCATTGCCGGGGGTCTCCGACTACGGGTCACCGCAACGGGGGCTCGGATGCTGGAGCTCCCGGGCGCGGCCAGTGGCCCTACCGCCGACGCTCTAGCCGAAAGGCTAAGAGCGTCCTTAAACGCGGACGAGGCCCGAGTGTCCAGGCCCACCAAGCGCGCAGATGTGCGCATATTGGGTCTGGACGACTCAGTGACGGCGGAGGACATAGTGGCTGCCGTGGCCAGGACTGGGGGGTGCCCTCCCGATCAGGTGAGGGTGGGCGCCCTCCGTCCTGGCTTCGCGGGGTTGCAAACCGCTACGGTTAGCTGCCCCGTGTCGGCGGCCAAAAAGATGCAGGAGGGCCGAAGGCTCCTGGTTGGTTGGGTGGCTGCCCAGGTAAAGGTCCTGGAGCCCAGACCAATGAGGTGCTTCCGCTGCCAAGTGGGCAACCACGCGGCGTGCGTGTGCACCTCAGAGGTAGACCGCAGCGACAGGTGCTTCCGCTGCGGCCAGCCCGGTCACAAGGCCGGCTCGTGCTCTGCCCCGCCGCACTGCTTCGCATGTGCGGCGGCTGGCAAGCCGGCCGATCACCGGGCTGGGGGCAAGGCCTGCGCCCCACCCACCAAGGCCAGGGGCAGAGGTAAGCCCTCTGCCGCCGCCGTCACCGCCACTCCCGCCGCCGCTGCCGCCGCTCCCGCCGCCGCCGCCGCCGCCGCCGTGGCCACGCCCTCGAGGAGGGCCCTGGAGGAGGACGCAATGGATTCAGATTAATGTCTCCATTGCGCTTCCTCCAGGCGAACATCAACCACTGCGCCGCTGCTCAGGATCTTTTGCTCCAGAGCATGGCGCAGTGGTTGATCAACGTCGCCGTGGTCGCCGAGCCGTATTTTGTCCTGCCCAGGAATGACTGGGTAGCGGACCTGGACGGCTCGGTGACCCTAATTTCGTCGGCCGCCGCCGGTACCCCGCCCCTCGATCGTGTCGAGAGAGGGCACGGGATTGTCGCAGCCCGGTTCGGGGAGATCGCCGTGGTAGGCGTTTACTTCTCCCCGAACCGATCTATCGCCGAGTTCCAAGACTCCCTAGAGGAGCTGGGAGACGTCGTCGTCGCCCTCGGTTCCCTCCCCGCGCTCGTCCTGGGGGACTTCAACGCCAAAAGTCCGGCTTGGGGTTCCCGGAGCACGGACTGCTATCGGGGCAGGAGGCTCGAGCGCTGGGTCAGTGCGCATGGCCTAGTGATCGAGAACCGGGGTTCCGTCCCCACGTGCGTGCGGTGGACGGGCGAGTCGGTGGTAGACGTAACGTTTGCCAGCGCCGCCCTGTCACCGCGCGTCACCGACTGGCGTGTTGTGGAGGAGGTGGAGACCTATTCCGACCACCGGTATATCCGGTTCGACGTCTCCACCCAGACCTCAGACGCGCCGGTCCCAAGTGGACGGAACCTAAGTGGTCCGCGATGGGCGCTGAAGCAGCTGGACCGGGAGCTATTCCTGGAAGCCTCGATCGTGCAGGCCTGGGTGTCACCACCGGACAGGCCTGCCGACGTAGACGACGAGGCTGAGTGGTTCCGGGAGGCCATGTCGGAGATCTGTGACGTGGCCATGCCCCGGGTCCGGCAAGGACGCGCCCGGCGTCAGCTGTACTGGTGGTCAAGCGAGTTGGCAGCGCTGCGCGAAGCGTGCGTTGCTGCGCGCCGCCGGTACTCCAGATTCCGCAGGCGCCGCACCCGACCTCCGGATGCGGCGACTGTAGAGGCGGAGCTGCACGAGGGCTACAGGGCAGCGAAGACCGCCCTCCGCGACGCGATCTGGCGGGCCAAGGAATTGGCCCGCGAGGAGATGCTGGGGACTCTGGACGGGGACCCATGGGGCCGCCCCTACAAGTGGGTGCGAGAAAAGCTCCGCCCCTGGGCTCCCCCGTTGACGCAGAGTCTCCGGCCTCAGTTCGTGGAGGACGTGGTGAGCGCCCTGTTCCCTTCGAGAGGGGAGGAGTATGCTCCCCCGCCCATGGCTCCGTCTCCGACGGAATCTGAGGAAGAAGCTGACGCAAACGCGGATCACAGCGACGACGACGTCTACGACGCTCCAGAGGTGACCGAGGTAGACCTGAGAGTGGCGGTACAACGGCTCAAAGCCAAAAATACCGCCCCAGGACCCGACGGCCTGCCAGGAAAAGCCTGGGTCCTGGCCTTCGGGACTCTCGGGCCTCGACTAGGGGGGCTCTTAAGCGCGTGCCTGGAGAGGGGCCGGTTCCCGCTTCGTTGGAAGACGGGGAAACTGGTCCTGATCCAGAAGTCCGGGCGCCCTGCGGACTCTCCGTCCGCATTCCGGCCCATCGTGCTGCTCGACGAGGTGGGCAAGCTCTTTGAGAGAGTTATTGCAGACCGCCTCGCCGGGCACCTGAATCGGGTGGGTCCGAACCTGTCGGAGAGCCAGTTCGGCTTCCGCAGGGGGCGCTCGACGGTGGACGCAATTATGCGCTTGAGAGCCCTCACGACGGGGGATGCAGTGGCCCGGGGCAGGGTCGTCTTGGCGGTGTCTTTGGACATCACCAATGCCTTCAACACCCTGCCCTGGAGTTGCATCAGGGAGGCACTCCGGTATCACCGGGTGCCGACCTACCTCCGCCGAATAGTCGAGGACTACCTGACGGACAGAGCCGTCATCTACCCCGGTCACCGGGGAGAGTGGAACCGGCGAGAGATGTCGTGCGGTGTTCCACAGGGTTCGGTCCTGGGACCGCCCTTGTGGAACATCGGATACGACTGGGTGCTGCGCAGCGACCTCCCTGACGGCGTCAGCGTAATTTGTTACGCTGACGACACGCTCGTCCTTGCACAGGGAGAGTCGCACCAGGCGGCGGCCGACGTGGCGACGGAAGCGGTCGCGACAGTCGTCGAGAGGATCCGGCGGTTGGGACTCGAGGTGGCGCTGCACAAGACGGAGGCCATGTGTTTTCATGGCCGCCGTAACGCGCCACCGTCGAGTTACAGCATTACGGTGGAAGGAGTTCCAATCGGCGTACAGGGGACGATGAAGTACCTGGGACTCGTCCTCGACAGCCGGTGGAACTTCAGGGAGCATTTCCTGAGTTTGGCCCCAAGGCTGAACCGTGCAGCGGCCGCCCTCAGGCGACTGCTGCCCAATCTCAGCGGGCCAAACGCTTCCTGCCGTAGGCTGTACGCTGGTGTCGTGCGGTCCATGGCCCTCTACGGGGCCCCTGTGTGGGCCCTGAGCATCCGGACGCGACCACAGAAGCTGGTCGCATGCCAGAGGGTCATGGCTATCCGAATGATCCGGGGATACCGCACGATTGCCGGCGAATCGGCCAACCTGCTTGCCGGATTGCTGCCTTGGGATCTGGAGGCGACTGCCCTCCAGCGCGTCTATGAGTGGCGCGTGGAGGCGCAGCGCCGGGGCGTGAGCCCGCTGCCTCGCGAAGTCGAGGCGCGGCGCGAAGACCTCCGGCGCGATCTCAGGGCAGTATGGAAGGAACGACTGTCGCGACCGACGGCCGGGCACGCCGCAATTGCGGCGGTAAGACCCCTCTTTGAGGAGTGGTTGGAGAGAAGTCATGGCGTCCTTACCTTCCGCCTGACGCAGGTCCTCACCGGGCACGGGTGCTTCGGGAGGTACCTGTGTCTAATGCGGAAGGAGGATACGTCTGGGTGTCATCACTGCGAAGATCGCCCGGAGGACACGGTGGAGCATACGGTGCAGGACTGCCCAGCTTGGGCGGCGCACCGACGTGTCCTCACGGCTGCGATAGGCGGAGACCTCTCGCGCCCGGCATTGGTTTCGGCCATGCTGCGGGGCGAGACGGAGTGGGAAGCGGTCGCCTCCTTCTGCGAAGCAGTAATGCTCGCGAAGGAGGAGGCGCGCCGCGAGCGAGAGAGGACAGAGTTCTCCCTCCGCCCCAACCGCGGTGTAGGACGCCCACGGCGACGGACGTCGCGCGACGATCTCCGGCCACCGTAGGCGCGGGCATGCGGGCAGCGAGTAAAGGGCAACTCGCTGCCCGACCAAGGACCATGCCCGGGTCGACGGCGCGTTGTGTCCCACGCGCGCCTCAAAGAGCGTCAGCATAATGACGGGGCCCCCCTCTCAGAGGGCCAAAGCCTGCCGGGGTCGCGGGATTATTCCCTAACCGTAACCCCGGAACGTAACAGGCTATGAAGGACACCGTGGATTTTAGTCAGTAGAAGTCTGACAGTCCCTCCCGCCCTGCCCGGGGTTGGAGGACTCATTTGATGATTTTACCACGCTAAAAAAAAAAAAAAAAAAAAAAAAAAAAAAAAAAAAAAAAAAAAAATGTACACAATTACATCACAATGTACTATAATATGTATTACTAAGTATTGTCATTCTCTACCAACATCAATTTTGGCAAAATCCAACATAGCTATCTGTTTGATTTTAATACATAAAAGAAACACTTAAGACATTATTATGCTTAACACCGTCTAAAAGCTGTCCGAATCAGATTAATAGCCGATGAATAAGCAGTAGCTTCGAAACATGCTTTTATATTTTCCTGTAATGTCAATAAGTTAACACTAAGCATCTTAAAGTTATAATTATAGTACAGGAAGACATCTTGTTTATTAGTACAGTTGCTTAATCATATAAATGAGCAAGTCCTCGGGTATAAGTACTAAATGGAGCAAATTAAATATTAAGTAAGTTTCCTGTTCGGTAGGAATCGAACCCACGATCACCGGCATAGCAGTCAGCGTCACTAACCACTAGACCAACAGGTCAGTCAATATAATGGTACAAGCTGCTGCGTTTATCGCCTGTACAAAATGTTTCAGAACGCAACACAACTGACTTCAACAATTAAGAACGAAAGAAAGTAATATATACATGGCATTGGACAACCTATGGTGGGATTTAGTATTAACCGAAATTCCTAGTTCCACTGCCAGTAAAACTGAACATTTTAAACACCTGTTCATTGACATAAAATATTACTATTTTGGCATCACTTTGTCACAACTAGGTACACTATCAGTAGAACTCAAAACGGAATATTTCACAAGTACCTATATTATTTTGTTTGAGTTGCCGATGTTGCGGTAGATACTGTTGCGAGTATCTATTACTAAGTAGGCTGTACAATAAAGGAAGAAGAAGAAGAAGAAGAAGAAAGGGTGTTCCGTCGATGTATGAAAAAAAAATTTTTTCAAGCTACACAATAGCAAGAGGTATCAAAATTTGCGTAATTTTATATAGATTACGAATATGCTAAAAAAAACTATAATTAAATATTATCTTTAGGGCTCTACCGGACGGGCACGCCGCAATTGCGGCGGTAAGACCCCTCTTTGAGGAGTGGCTGGAGAGAAGTCATGGCGTCCTGACCTACCGCTTGACGCAGGTCCTCACCGGACACGGAAGTTTCGGGAGGTACCTGTGTCTGATGCGAAAGGAGGAGACGCCTGGGTGTCACCACTGCGAAGATCGCCCGGAGGACACGGTGGAGCATACGGTGCAAGACTGCCCGGCTTGGGCGGAGCACCGACGTGTCCTCACGGCTGCGATAGGCGGAGACCTCTCGCGCCCGGCATTGGTTGCGGCCATGCTGCGGGGCGAGACGGAGTGGGAAGCGGTCAGCTCCTTCTGCGAGGCAGTAATGCTCGTAAAGGAGGAGGCAGGCCGCGAGCGAGAGAGGACAGCGTCCTCCCTCCGCCCCAGCCGCAGTGGTAGGCGCCCACGGCGACGGACGTCGCTAGATGATCTCCGGCCACCGTAGGCGCGGGCATGCGGGCAGCGAGTAAAGGGCAACTCGCTGCCCGACCAAGGACCATGCCCGGGTCGACGGCGCGTTGTGTCCCACGTGCGCCTCAAAGAGCGTCAGCATAATGACGGGGCCCCCCTCTCAGAGGGCCAAAGCCTGCCGGGGTCGCGGGATTATTCCCTAACCGTAACCCCGGAACGTAACAGGCTATGAAGGACACCGTGGATTTTAGTCAGTAGAAGTCTGACAGTCCCTCCCGCCCTGCCCGGGGTTGGAGGACTCATTTGATGATTTTACCACGCTAAAAAAAAAAAAAAAAAAAAAAAAGGGCTCTACCGGAGCTTGAAGTTTTGTAAATTTTCATTTTTACAGACAGAAACCGTATGGTTAACAGAATATAAAAATCAGTTGAAAAGGGTATTTTATTATTTATATCAGTAACAAAAAGCATTAGAAAAAAAATTAAGCTTCTAATATTATTCAAAACGTGAAATTCAAACTTATTTTAATGTCAAAATTAAGCACTTCTATTCAAATCCGTTCTAAGTAACTATCTCTAAAAGTTTCGTCAGTTAGACTTTATGAGGCCTATGTTATGGTTTAACACATCTTCCCACAGCTTCTGTATGACAGAAAAAGTCAATTATTTACAAGCCCTTACGTTTACCATGATTTAATGGTCCTCGTTATAAATGCGTTTAAAAACAAGTGTTGCTGTCATCTAAAAGTTGTGCCACACACTCGTTTCGGTGTAATCTCTATTTTTTATTAATGGTTTAAATATTTGTGTTTACAGCTACTTTTAACTTCTCAAGCTTGTAGTATTTTTCGAAAAACCAGCTCCTGAATGTGATCTCTGTCATCATAAAGTGTGCTGGGAAGAAGGTTTTCTGAAAAGCATTTCTTGTAGTGATAGAATTCACAACAGACCTCAGATTTTCAAGTAAAATTCGAGAGTATAACATTATTACATTCTTCAAATGTCAAGAATATGTTTAGCTCCGTCCTTAAAAGACTTCTTTTGTTTGAAAAGGAACGAAACCGAACAATGTAGTTGACAAGCAGTTGTAAATTTTGTGATGGCTTATTAGTATTTACGTAAAGCTGTAGGTTGCAATAGGAATCGACGATTTAATCCAAATAGTATTGATCTTTTCAGAAATAATCGAAAATACATCTAAATTGGATGGATCCTTTCTATTTTAATTTAACTTTAGGTCATTCTTACAAAATAAACCATTTTTAATGACATTCCATAAAGTTGGTAGCTGTATGTCGTTCGTCAAGTTCTTTGTAGGCCTCAATAAATTACAAGTAGTTTCATCCGCCTCCAACTCATTATTTAAGAACGATTAAACACAATAACAACCGTAATTAGATACGAAGAAAACATTCGCAGGCAGAGGCGTCTTTACCTAGAGTGCAGGGTGTGCGGTGCACGCGGGCGCCGGGTCTAAGGGGGCGCCGAGCGCCTTCTAACTCGACATTTCCAAAGATGCGTCGAGGAGGGCCGGCGCTATCAAAGGCCCTGCGCTCGTGTTATGGCCGACGCCGGGCGCGCGGTAGCAAAGCAAGGCTACTTTTCCTACTCTATTTAAAACACCTTTCTTCCTAAAATAACTTTTGCTTCCCGCATCATTTAAAATTGCACCATTTGCATCCGAATTTCCGTTTGAAAATATAACTGTTAGGGTCTTTACTCATGGTGCGACGCGATATCGGATTGCATCGATTGACGATATGGGCGTTTTCCCAGTAGCCGGCACGGCACCGGCACCGACGACGGCGACGGCACCGTGCCGGTGCCGAGGAAGCAAAAGTGCATGAAAACGTATGGCTCGCTTTTGCACTTACCGAGGCGCCGGCGCCGGCCCGTCGTTATAAAAAAACTGCATGTGTATTGTATACAATGAATTATTATAGCCGAGTACGTGTGAATGCGCGGGTGGATAGGAGCACGCGGGACGGGGTAGGAGGATGCGGAACAGAGGGAGATAGACTCGATGAATTTGGTTTGTGGTTCGTTTGGATGAATCCAAAATTCGTTGTCTCTGCGTTGGTATTGGCGTCGTAAATGTAAAAGACAAGAGATAATAACATAACATTATTCTTACAAATACACGTTGTACTCTACTTGTGGTCATGCTGAAGTCCATGTGACTACGGTTGTATCACTCACCGGCGACCGGCGTGGAACCGGCACAGTGGAAAAACGAAGCCCCGGCGGCGATAGATAATCGCTAGTGTTTCCTAATGGGCGTTTTTCCATTAGGCGCCGGTAAGCGCAAAAGCGAGCCATGTGTTTTCATACATTTTTGCTTCACCGGCACCGGCACGGAGTCGTCGCCGTTGCCGGTGCCGTGCCGTCTAATGGAAAAACGCCCAATGGAGTCACACGGATTGACGATATCGCTCACAGATGTCCTCGATATCGAATTGCAAGTACTTACTTACGTGCTAATGACAATGCACATAATTCTGAGTTCGAAATTCGATAGCGCAACTACTTGTCACGAGCGACTTCTTTTGTCTTTGGTTTGCAGCGCCTTTATGTCGTAAAAGTAAAGTGGACTTTTAAAGTGTACGGTCGAATTGCATCGCATCGCTCTATTAGTAAAAAAGTGCGACTAAATCGGCGATCGACTCGATATAGTACGAATCGCGTCGCGTCGCATCGCGCCGCGAGTAAAGACCCTTAGTATTCCATTTTGGCCCCGCTCCTACTAGACTAGAGGGCGCCAGGGTACTGGTTGCACACGGGCGCCACAAGGGCTAGAGACGCCTCTGTTCGCAGGTCAAGTGCGGAAAATCATGGCGCTATGTAGAAACTGAAGGGTGTTTGCATGTCAAAAACTGTAAAACCTTACGTTTCTAAGGGTGCAAATAGGATTTTTCTGTATGTATGACACCTAATTAATATAAAAAATGATTTTTAAACTATTACGTACTTCAATAGCCAAAATTAGGGACAACTAAATATCACAATAAAAATGTCAATTTTTCGTAACTTTGCAGACCGGTAGAGCCCTAAAGATAACATTTGATATTTTTTTAATTATTTTTCCAGTAATCTACTATAAATTACGCAACTTTTGAGACGTCTTGCGTTGTGAAATTCTAAAAAAAAAATTTTCGGGACACCCTACTGTACAACCTACTCTTCTAAGTCCATCCGAAAGTGCCTGAAAACACCCAAACGAAACAAACGACCTGTTATTTTCAAATCTTGTTGTCATACATTTTTCGTTCGGGCTTAAATAATCGTCTATGATTTAAACAGAGTACAAAACGCCCATAACTTCGGCCGAAACTTCGGGACTTGCGCTTAAGAGTCTAGAGTCCAAGCTCCTACTCACGGACAGGTAACATTACTAAATCCAGGTATTTCAATAAACCCTTGTTGAAAGACTTCTACATCCGTATTTACGCGCATGCCCTCAGCGAGGGTCTTCTCATGCGCGAGTGGGTGCCAGGCGCCAAGAGTGCACGCAGCGTCGTCGTGAGAGGCGTGGTAGTGGCACCGGCGCGTCGCACGCGCACTCGGCACGTACTCGAACATGCGCACGCGTTGACAACGGTGCAACGCGAACCATAGACCTGGAAACGTAACAAGCTTATCATTATTAATGAATATAGCGCCTATTGTGTCTGTTATGTCTAACCACGATCTTATTGTTTCTGTATGTCTAAGCGTAATAAATAAATTCATCATTTCTGAAAGGATTTTCAGACGGTTTTCAGGTTTTACGTTAAGATTAAACTGTAGGTACGATTGAAATATTTTGAAGAAATCGAAAAATTGCGCTGAATGGGTATTTAAATGCACGTACATCGGCGGCGTTTCAACAGCTTTAAGAGGAAACAGCAAGGGCTCGAGAATTGAAAAATAGGTATTTGTAAAATCTATTGCTGTCGCGCAGTGCCCACAACAGAGTTACAGAGCGCGATAGAGACAACAGCAGCTTGGACCGAAAATACCTTATTAAATGGCACAAAATCAACGATTCGTAGTCCCCTGATTCCTCCTCCAAAACTTAACCGATTTCACTACTTTTTTCTTTAAAAAATAAAGAAAGGCAGTGACCGTGTTCCTATGTTTTCCTTTTTTTATATAATCCCATCAAATTTGTTTTCTGGATATTTGAACACAGCGGAAAATCTGGCTATTTTTTTAGGATTTTGAATGTTCACTTATCTTTTAATAATTAATTTATAGAAAAAAAGAAAACATAGAGACATGCCAATAGTGGTCATAGATTTTTTGTAAAAAAAATATTGCTCTACTGGCATTATCCAGGAAGAAAACAGGGGACTACGTTTGTATGGAAAAACGACCGTGCTGTTTCCTCTTAATAGCAAGCATAGATTGGTCATAGATTGGTTGGTTAGCTTTGTTGGTCCATCAAATAAACGACTCGAAAGTTGTGACCCGAAAAACTGTGAACTTAAAAGGGACTTTGACAGAGACGTTCTGCCCGATAAAATAAATGATCGATTAATCATTTTAGTGATAAAAATGATCTTTTGGAACGAATATATTATTCATTTTCATGACATTTTCTTTACAGTTTTCTTATTTACTCTTTGGAATTTAAAGTGTACTGTGAGGATTTCTATCTTTGAAAAAAAATTGGTAGATTGCCAACAAGTGAGAAAGCGAGTTCAATTTTCCTAGAATTTCTTCTAAAGCCTACCTATAAATCCTGATGATGGCGGGTTTCTTCGCAGCCTGTAAGGGGACGTGTCTTGTAACACCGACCACAATGACCACAGTACTTGGGGATTCAGCAAATGTACATCTGCGTTGTGATTCTGGTCTAGAAACCTAAACCAAAAATTAATACATGATTAATAAGTTCCCGACATAATATAAACATAATTATAATCATATAGAATAACACAACTAAAAACTCATTCACAGGAAAAAATAAGAAATAAGTCCCTATTTCGTATAAGAGAGTATGAAATAGGGACTTCTAGAGTCATGTAATAACTTACTTCTTGTACACAGGAAACAGAGGATAATCAGGATAGTGGTACCAGTCTTCTAGTGTTGATGAGTAGTTCGCTGGATCCCATACGAGAATAGACACATTCCGAAACAACGGCTCCTCCAAGAAATTGAATTCAGGTTTAGCTACCACCTGAAACCGAATAAAAAATAAAATCTAAAATACAGGTAAAACCTTTTTGGTTTTCGTAATATATTTTCTCTCGTTACTGGCTATTTACACACAGAAAAAAAATTGAAGAGCCATGCCATTAGATACCTACAAAAATACAGTTGAAACCTTTTTGGTTTTCGTAATACATTTTCTCTCGTTACTGGCTATTTACATACAAACAAATTGAAGCCATTAGATACCTACAAAAATACAGGTAAAACCTTTTTGGTTTTCGTAGTATATTTTCTCTCTTTACTGGCAATTTACACACAAAAAAAATTTTGAAGCCATTATATACCTATTTTTTTTTCTACGGTGAAAATGGCTTCACAAGGTTTTTTCTAGTACTTAATACAGCCACCATTCTGCCATTCTTGCAGTTAATTAACCTCTTTACGAATATGGACGAAAGATTTAAATTAATTGATTGAGAAAACTTCGAAGATGGTTAGCATACGCAAGCGGCGGGGGAAAATTCATGCCACTAGATGATTGGGTAAACTTGGGTAAAAATAATATGTTCTAAGTAATATGTTTAGCCGGAATAGTTCGTCTATGTCTAAACCTAAAATAAGCCTTAATTTGTTCAAATGCGTTTATAACTTATTTTCTTATTTCCGTGTAAGAAGATGCGTTTGTAAATTATTTAATTATTTCTCTTTTTTAAGCGTGGTAAAATCATCAAACGAGTCCTCCCACCCCGGGCTGGGCGGGAGGGACTGTCAGACTTCTACTGACTAAAATCCACGGTGTCCTTCAAGAGCCCTTTCTGTTCCGGGGTCACGGTAAGGAAATAATCCCGCGACCCCGGCAGGCTTTGGCCCTCTGAGAGGCCCCGTCATTATGCTGACGCTCTTTGAGGCGCGCGTGGGACACAACGCGCCGTCGACCCGGGCATGGTCCTTGGTCGGGCAGCGAGTTGCCCATTACTCGCTGCCCGCATGCCCGCGCCTACGGTGGCCGGAGATCATCTAGCGACGTCCGTCGCCGTGGGCGTCTACTACCGCGGGTGGGGCGGAGGGAGGACACTGTCCTCTCTCGCTCGCGGCCCGCCTCCTCCTTCGCGAGCATTACTGCTTCGCAGAAGGAGGCGACCGCTTCCCACTCCGTCTCGCCCCGCAGCATGGCCGCGACCAATGCTGGGCGCAAGAGGTCTCCGCCTATCGCAGCCGTGAGGACACGTCGGTGCTCCGCCCAAGCTGGGCAGTACTGAAACCGTATGCTCCACCGTGTCCTCCGGGCGATCTTCGCAGTGGTGACACCCAGGCGTTTCCTCCATTCGCATCAGACACAGGTACCTCCCGAAACTTCCGTGTCCGGTGAGGACCTGCCTCAAGCGGTAGGTCAGGACGCCATGACTTCTCTCCAGCCACTCCTCAAAGAGGGGTCTTACTTATATAATGGTTAAATGCGCAAAACCTCTCGTGGGGGAACTCAGGCCATGTTACTGAACAATGTTTGTTCTAAGACTTTTGGAAATTCACAAGTAAAAAAATTGGTTTTTCATATTATACGAAATGAGAAATTGATAAGTAAGGCCCATCAGTATGAAAAATCATTTTTTTTTTGTGAAAGAATTGAGTACCTCTATTTTTCCGTGAGTGTAGCATGCATGTGTGGTGGCGCGGACTCTACATCGCGATCGCACTATGAAGTAAAACTAGCTTTTATCCGTAATTCAATTTTTAGTAGTATAGAGTGGACTGTGAGAACGCGTCTTACAAACTTTTTTAAATAATAAAATATAAAAAATTAACACGGGATACCAATTACTGGCGATTCGATGTTAAAAAAAATAGGATGCCATTAGATAAAGTTTTTATAAAATATTGTTCTTTTTTTTAAAAGTGTTCAGCGAAATTGGCCAGTAATAATAACTCGATGCAACCTTTTTGTTGTAAACATAACATAAGCATGTTTTGAACGCATCAGTTTTATTTTTAACCGACTTCAAAAAAAGGAGGAGGTTATCAATTCGAATGTATTTTTCTTTTTTTTTATGTTTGTTACCTCATAACTTGCGCCTGGGTGAACCGATTTTCATGATTCTTTTTTTATTCGAAAGCTGGTGCTTCCCGCGTGGTCCCATTGTCACCGTTTCAGGATCTGATGATTGGAACTTGGAGAAATCGAGGGCAACCCTAAAATTTTATTGGCTGACACATAGTTTTTCGCAAATCTTATGATGTAATTCAAGTACTTGCGTATGGAAATCATCATCTCATGTAGCTGAGCTGATGATGGAAGGTACAATACCTCAAGTAAGAAAAATATGCTTGTGTTCGCATATCTCCGGAACTACAAGTCCGATTTAAGTAATTCTTTTTTTGTTGTACTAGGTATCGTTCAACTTAGGGAATACTGCAAATTTCATCAAAATCGGTTCAGTAGTTTTTGAGATAGGGAATGAATGAAAAAGATGTTAACGATGTTATTACCGGTGCCACGGATTACTAAATTCTAGTGCTGAAGGTTGAATATTTAAACTAAAAAGAGTAAAATAAAAACTTTTTTAAAAAAAATGTGACCGCCTTCAAAAACAACCACAAAAAAGGGTAAAATAACCTACAAAACTTTTCTTTCGGAAGTCGGTGGCAAAAGAGACAATGAAATTAATAAAAAAAGTCACCGACTTCCGAAAGAAAAGTTTTGTAGGTTATTTTACCCTTTTTTGTGGTTGTTTTTGAAGGCGGTCACATTTTTTTTTAAAAAGTTTTTATAACTTATACTAACCTACCTGTGAATTAAGCACTCTGAAAGTTGTCTTGGAGCCGACACTCTCCGTATAATTTTCTATGGGCGCGTTGTTGAATCTCAATACCATGTCGTGCGAATCTGTCAACATAAATAAGTTCGTTTGTGAGTTCGTCCGCCACGGTGTCTGTATCTCGTTTGAAAAATATAGTTTTTTTTCTTTTAATTTATTTATTCGGACACACTAAAATAATAATAAAGCATTTATTTTCTGCCAAACTGCAGTACAGTTTGTCGGCAGAGTCCTCGTGGGTACAGCTTGTCTTAACCATAGTAGGAACTTATCATTTTTTTCAAGTTCAAGTTTTCAAGTTGAAAACAGAAACCATTCGCAAAGCTATCAATGTCGTTGGTTGGTTTTTTGAGAAGTCACGAAAGGGAAAGCCCTTTTATTAACGTAATATAATATGCATTAATTAACAAAATAAATCCTAAAAACTTTTAAGTTATAGACTTTTGGACCGTTATTAGTAGTATTTTAGTACTTAAAGTACTTACGACAATATAAGCTATTGACTTAATGTTTAGGTAATTGCCTAACATTAGGTCATAAATTAATATTGGGCTTTTTATTCATAATAATAAATGTCTCACCGAGCATTTCCCACTGAATAACTCATGCACACAATTAGGTAATGTGGTAGAAACCAGTCATTGACTAAGCCTGCATAAACCTACTTATGTGCATCATACAGTATTCATTTAGTTATTTACTTCATTTTAACAAAAACAATTAAACATTATTGACACAGGTATTGACGTCAAACAACTTGACAAAAATGCTTTATGACCACCAATTGTGCCCATAGGGCATTGTCATATAATACTTACTTAGTTGTAATTCGTACAAGGCCTTTCCTCTTATAATTCATACAATAACTATTGCATCAATTCTTTACGTTTTTAAAATAATGTTAGGTATCAGACCTTGTGGATTGTCTCGCTCCATTTAAATAATTTTGAAACATTCATAGACAATAAATTAGAAAATCTTTTTTTCTTTGTATTCACTAATTTTATCTCCCTAACTTGTAGTTTCATTCTTACTTGAACTTGGCCTGATTAATTTGGATTATTTGGATAAATTACACTACGCGACATTATACACATCCTTTTCTACGGTGCCTTATACCGGCTTCATATCAAAGCTAGCAGCATTAATCGGCTTTGGTTTGTACACTGTACAGTCTCCATGATTTTGTTCTGGAAATGAGGATAAAAGGGATACAGAAAGCCTACGTAGGTAGATTACATAACCTACAACTATTTTAATTTAATTAAAACTTATCATTACTAAATATGTAATTAATACAAAGTTAATATAAATTTCCGGGCATTTTAAGCGTCTTTTTCCCGAATGTGCCAGAAGGAGGATAATGTTTTTATCATACATACCTATTTAATGGAATAAAATAAATCGACTTACAATTTTCAACGTGTTGCTAACGTCAGCGTCGTGTACCTAAACGATAGTTAATTTGTGCCTATATCCCTTTTCTGAAAATTATGTATTTCCTACTCCTATTCTTACCACACTCCCCACTATTATTTTCTGATTATTTGATTGCAGAATCCAAGACAGAATTCGGACACTTCATTGCGTCGGTGGTTTTCTGGTAGTCACCATTGTTGATTCTCGCATGCAGGAGTTGCAGTAGTTTGCCAATAATGCGATGGGATTGTTCCAAAAAGAAAGACCATCTCGACTATAATGGTCAGTTCAATGGTCGACGAAGTTTTCCAATTAAGTATATTTTTACAGGCTGTCAGAACACGATTCTGACATACATTTTGTATGGAAAAACAATATTTGCTGTCACTACCTACCTTATTTCGGAGCCACAAACTACCTAACTTAACAGTTTTATGAAAATTAATCGTTACTGGGCTAAGGCCTAAAGATAAGTTCGGACAAATTTTGTCAAATGTCAAAAATCCAATTACACATAATCAAAAATAACTAAATACCAACTACGAAAAAATCGCGAACTGAAAAGTACAAAACAAGAACAGTAAGGATTCATTTTTCCGATATTTTTTTCCAGTTATAATATTTTAAATATTAATTATCTTTTATCACATACACAACTTATAATATTAGGGCGCTCCCTCACTGCGAGCATTCACCTGTAACGTTAGAGATTCGAACATTTGAAGACAATAGAGACAAAAAAATAACCACGAAGGGAATGGCGGGGTCTTCCAGACTCCGCCATCTGGATCGCCATCCCCTTCGTGGTTATTTTTTTTTGTCATTTCACTGAACCAATTTAGGGATTTGTCAAATCACTAGATTTATTTAAGGAAATGATAAAATCGTGTTGTTACATAACATCTTCCGGGATTTGATCAAATCCCTGTTTTTATCATATCCCTGCGACATAAACACAATCTTCCGTACACAGTCGCGCGCCCGCCTGGCGTCGCATCACTACGACCGCGACCCTTACATTATAAGAAAGCGGAACAATAGACGTAAACAACGAGATTGATGATAAAGGACCTGATAATTACAGTTATTCTTCAACCGTAATGAGGTAAAGTTTTTCTGTCATACACCGAGTTATTGGCGGATGTTTGTACCTGTATACTTATAAACACTTAATAAACAGGAATTTTTTAATGAAGTACGGATATTTTATAGGTATTTATTAACACGTAGGTGTTTGATTTCCAAAAATACTTAAGCCTTTTAAGACACACGAATATAATTTCCAAAAATATTTAAGCCTTTTAAGACACACGTATTTGTGTATTTCCAAAAATACTTAAGCCTTAAGACTTTTTTTTAAACAATTTTAAGACGTTTAGTTTGCTTGTACCTTTTTGATTAGGTAATTAAAAATGAGTTATCAGCTTACTTAAATTAGGCAGGCATTGTTGATAGGTCTAGCTACTAGGTATTAATTTCTTATAAAATACTAGTATTCAGCTACAATAGCTACATCCTGTAAGACTGGAAGCTGACCTCAACATAATTATTCGGGTAAATGCTAAGATGATAATTAAAAAAAAATGTGACCGCCTTCAAAAACAACCACAAAAAAGTGTAAAATAACCTAAAAAACTTTTCTTTCGGAAGTCGGTGACTTTTTTTATTAATTTAATTGTCTCATTTGCCACCGACTTCCGAAAGAAAAGTTTTTTAGGTTATTTTACACTTTTTTGTGGTTGTTTTTGAAGGCGGTCACATTTTTTTGGAAAAAGTTTTTATTTTACTCTTTTTAGTTTAAATATTCAACCAAAATTCTTGTCAAATACATCATTTTCTTACATGAGCACTAGAATTTTGTAATCCGTAGCACCGGTAATAACATCGTTAACATCTCTTTCATTCCCTATCTCAAAAACTACTGAACCGAATTCGATGAAACTTGCAGTATTCCCTAAGTTGAACGATACAGTACAACAAAAAAAGAATTACTTAAATCGGACTTGTAGTTCCGGAGATATGCGAAGACAAACAAAATTTTCTTACTTGAGGAGTTGTACCTTCCATCATCAGCTCAGCTACATGAGATGATGATTTCCTTACTTGAATTACTTCATAAGATTTGCGAAAAACTATGTGTCAGCCAATAAAATTTGAGGGTTGCCCTCGATTTATCCAAGATCCAATCATCAGATCTTGAAATGGTGACAATGGGACCACACGGGAAGTACCAGCTTTCGAACGAAAAAAAAAATCATGAAAATCGGTTCACCCAGTCGCAAGTTATGAGTTAACAAACATAAAAAAAAAAAATACAGTCGAATTGATAACCTCCTCCTTTTTTGAAGTCGGTTAAAAAGTCAATAATTTATTAAATGACAATCATTAAAAAAAAGAAACATCATTTTCATCAGCTCATCAGCAGGAATTATTTTGCTACCTATAATAAGACAGTCCATTTTTCATGAAAATAAAGAATTTATTTACGAGTTAGTCAGGGGCCGGTCACATTTTCAAACATCGAGAGCAAAAGAAAATGCCAAGGCATTGCTTTAATAAAAATAAAACTGTTCAATAATGTATTTGGTGCGGACTGACGCAGAACTATTGTTTATCACAATTTACCTTTACACATAAAGGGTTTTTTGTCTCATTAATTTTATTTTCATATCTATAAATTGAGTTTAAACAATATGATAAAACAATTTAACTAAAAATATTACAGATTTTTTTCTTTGGTTCTATAAGCATCTTTCATCATGCCATGAAAGTTTGAAAAGTTAACTCTTTGACAGTTAACATCTAATAATTACAAATAACCACCTCAGCTAATCTACGAAACCATAAACAAACATTCCCTTGGACCGTTACTGCCAACATTATAATATAATACCAGCAATATAATGGTTGAGAGGAGCGCGGGAAGCTCCTTATTGCCGGCGTATTGTATGTTGGAAGCACACAATGGTACAACATGAATTATGCACGCCCTTTACGCGCGGGTTGTTGACACCACGCGAACAATACCACACGTCCTCCTGGACAGCTTTTCTTTCATTGCTGCATAAAATAACTATAGTTAGAACAACCTTGGTCACGAACTTACGGTATCTTAATGTGCCTTTTTAATTATTCTCTTTTTTCTCCAAACTCACTTTACTGAGTGATAAATCTAAATAAGAGTAAAACTTTGCCGGAATAAAGCAGTTTGGTCGTTTTTAGTCCAGCCATTTACATAAATCACAAGCCTCCCACTGTGTTTTGCACTTTCTTTACTGCTCGCCATCTTTTAAGATAAATTACAAAGAAAAATTAGATGGCCGATTACTTAGTATCAACTATCAACATAAACATTATTACTGTAGTTACGATTTTTACCTTGATAGCCCCAACTTGACGCAAATACAAAGAAATCTTGACTTAGATTGTAAGTATATTATCAGCCATCATCAAACATAATAATCATGGGCCACAGTACCATGTGTGTGTACACAAAGGGTATACCTCATTTTTTGAATTTTATTTCGTATTTGAGCATGTGTTATGAAGAGAATTTTTAAAGACAAAATATGCAGTACCAAATCGCAGCTGTAATCTCGAAAAACAAAAATAACTCAAAACGAGTTGGGCCGAACTCAAATCGAGAAACGAGGGGGTGTGGCCCTTGGCCCCGTACATTTCCATGTTATTGTGCCACTCCCTTTCTTGAGCACAGCTTGCCGTCGATAAGACGAATTTCAAGAAGCTTCTTCAAAAAAACAATCCCACCACTCTTAGTTTCCAGAAAAAGCTTTTAACTTTATATTACCTTCAAGTTTCTTTGAAATACGATTCATCTTTTTCGCTTTCCTGTGACTACATTATCGTAGACTTTCCGACGACTACAGGTTGTTATTTTCCTGCATACCTTTGTACCTAATATTTGGTTTTGCGGTAAGTCAATAAACACTGATTTCTGGCTCTGGTAGCGTAGCTATTGCATGTATGTATCTCAAGTTCGACTTGGCTTGTAACCAGCTTTGTCTGCATGGACTGCAAAGTAAGCGTTACCAGGTCACATTGTAGGTAATACAATTGTTGGTTGGTTTCTTGTGGCCCGCTGGCCCTACTCCGTCAACGGACTAGATGGCATGTAACGGGGTTGATGGCAAAGGATTATAATTATACCTTGATTACATCCCCCCGCGCCTCCTGTCCCATCAACGGGATAGTTGAAAATATAGTTTCATTGAACCCTCTAAAGTCATGTATACTTAAATTGATACAAGAGCGGGACTCGGACAGATGAGCAATTGTGGGTATTTAAAGGTGGATAAGATATGGAAGTCGAAGACTCCGAGTGTTGTTGGTCTGACTTGGAATATCAATATTCTCAATTGATTTGCAATAAATTGGATTGATTGATTGTTACCTGCGTAGAGTAATTTACGTCCTGCCTACCTAGGTAAATGAAAACCGTAAGCAATTCCTTAATAAACAATAAGTAAAGATGTCCTTACACGTGTCACCCCACTCGGAAGCATGTGTCATTGTCTGTTCCTCGTCTGCGCTATAAAGTTATCAGCAGATTTTCGAGAAAGGACAAAGACATGTGGTTACTCAGTGACTAACGTTAATGCAATAAAATAATATTATTATTCGTTGCAATGTAGTGAATCACCATTTTTTTACGATTTACATTTAGCATGCGTATTCAGGTGAATTAAAAGAACGTAAGATATGCCCAAGTGATGTAAATGACATAAGCACCAAAATAGAAACAAGTAGGTACTTATCTCGTATATTTTAGCGGTTAAAGGCTATTTAAAAATATGTTAATAAACAAACAATATAATTATTAGCATAGCTGAGTTGGATTTTCCGGTGCGCACGCGTTGTTATTACAGACAGACGAGCAGCGCAGGCGCCGGCGCCACCGGGCAAGCCTATCATACTTTACTACAATCGAATCAGCATATCAAAGTCCTGCGTTCCTGAGTACAACATAGATAGTGACATGAATAAATCAAAGGGAGATAAGGATAACAGATTGTACCTATGCAAGCAAAACAGACATTTGATTATCAAAAGTCTAGACTTCCAACTCAGTTCTGACCAAGAAAACCTTTATACACCAGACGACCAGCGAATTTGCCAAAAATCCAAGACAGTAACAGTAACAGTCATTTATTGCCTGTGGTGCACCCGCCTGGTTCACCTAGGTGTACCACGGGAAATTATTTTGCCCGTGGTTCGCCTGGGTGAACCACTGGGAATTATTTTTGTCCGAGGTTCACCTGGGTGTGCCACTGGGAATTATTGTTGAACGTGTTTCACCTGGGTGTACCACTGTGAAATATTTTTGTCCGTGGTTCACGTGGGTGCAGTACCACTGCCACTGGGAAATATTTTTGTCCGTAGTTCACGTGGGTAAAAAATAATTTCCCGTGGTACACACCTGGGTGTATGTAGTATACCACGGGAAAGTATTTATTCTCGTGGTTCACCTGGATGGACCGCGAGACGCCAACGGACGACGATGCGGGGCGATTTTCGGCCACCGTAGGCGCGGGCATGCGGACGTGTAAAAGTTTATTAAAATTTTAGATATTACGGAAAAAAAGAATTGTTTTTTTTTCTAAATACTTTTCTGTGTATACTCTCCTAATAAATTCAAACACAATATCATTCGGGAACACCTAATCAATCAAACATAAAATATCTAGTCAATGTATATTGAAGTATTTAATTGAATACATAGTGGACTGCATCATAATATTACCATACTTATTGGCATCAGCATACTTACTGACTTAATAATGTAGGTAGTTATTTAATCTGTTCCACTGAGTAATCAGTGAAGCCCCCATGAACAATAATTCGTGTAATTCGCATACGATTTGGGCCGTTCGGCGAAGAGGCCGGACTTTGCATGTCAATGCGTTCCACAAAGCGAAGATCCGATGCGATAAGTGGCACAATACACGGTCGATCACCTACCAGTACTGACCATACATATACGCATTATAGAGTGCATAGAATAATTAAAAAGATATTGGTGAATTATCTATGGATGAACTGTTTCTACTCTTTTCATACATTACAATTCACATGTGCAACTTCTTCATGTAAGAACTTTATTTTTACCTAATTTCATCGAGTTCTACATCATCATTTCTATTTCCTCACGGCTTTTAGGAGCAAGGGTAAACCTCGTCGTCTACTTTCTTATTTAGCGCGCCCGCATACCTACTGTGCTCTCTGCCTACTACTTATGAGATAGCCCAACGGGGTTATTGCGTATCTTGGTGTTTGTGTGGTAATCATAAAATGGCTGTCAAAAGGTAAATAACGTATTGGCTTTTGCATTTGCGATAAAACTGGTAAATGTATATCAGTATAATCACTCCTCAACTTAGCCTCATAACAGGTATCAAGACTATCAAGTTAGCCAATAGCCATGTTGGTCATGTTCCTCTGTCAGGATGCAGTAGCCCGGGGCAGGGTCGTCTTGGCGGTGTCTTTGGACATCACCAATGCCTTCAACACCCTGCCCTGGAGTTGCATCAGGGAGGCACTCCGGTATCACCGGGTGCCGACCTACCTCCGCCGAATAGTCGAGGACTACCTGACGGACAGAGCCGTCATCTACCCCGGTCACCGGGGAGAGTGGAACCGGCGAGAGATGTCGTGCGGTGTTCCACAGGGTTCGGTCCTGGGACCGCCCTTGTGGAACATCGGATACGACTGGGTGCTGCGCAGCGACCTCCCTGACGGCGTCAGCGTAATTTGTTACGCTGACGACACGCTCGTCCTTGCACAGGGAGAGTCGCACCAGGCGGCGGCCGACGTGGCGACGGAAGCGGTCGCGACAGTCGTCGAGAGGATCCGGCGGTTGGGACTCGAGGTGGCGCTGCACAAGACGGAGGCCATGTGTTTTCATGGCCGCCGTAACGCGCCACCGTCGAGTTACAGCATTACGGTGGAAGGAGTTCCAATCGGCGTACAGGGGACGATGAAGTACCTGGGACTCGTCCTCGACAGCCGGTGGAACTTCAGGGAGCATTTCCTGAGTTTGGCCCCAAGGCTGAACCGTGCAGCGGCCGCCCTAAGGCGACTGCTGCCCAATCTCAGCGGGCCAAACGCTTCCTGCCGTAGGCTGTACGCTGGTGTCGTGCGGTCCATGGCCCTCTACGGGGCCCCTGTGTGGGCCCTGAGCATCCGGACGCGACCACAGAAGCTGGTCGCATGCCAGAGGGTCATGGCTATCCGAATGATCCGGGGATACCGCACGATTGCCGGCGAATCTGCCAACCTGCTTGCCGGATTGCTGCCTTGGGATCTGGAGGCGACTGCCCTCCAGCGCGTCTATGAGTGGCGCGTGGAGGCGCAGCGCCGGGGCGTGAGCCCGCTGCCTCGCGAAGTCGAGGCGCGGCGCGAAGACCTCCGGCGCGATCTCAGGGCAGTATGGAAGGAACGACTGTCGCGACCGACGGCCGGGCACGCCGCAATTGCGGCGGTAAGACCCCTCTTTGAGGAGTGGTTGGAGAGAAGTCATGGCGTCCTTACCTTCCGCCTGACGCAGGTCCTCACCGGGCACGGGTGCTTCGGGAGGTACCTGTGTCTAATGCGGAAGGAGGATACGTCTGGGTGTCATCACTGCGAAGATCGCCCGGAGGACACGGTGGAGCATACGGTGCAGGACTGCCCAGCTTGGGCGGCGCACCGACGTGTCCTCACGGCTGCGATAGGCGGAGACCTCTCGCGCCCGGCATTGGTTTCGGCCATGCTGCGGGGCGAGACGGAGTGGGAAGCGGTCGCCTCCTTCTGCGAAGCAGTAATGCTCGCGAAGGAGGAGGCGCGCCGCGAGCGAGAGAGGACAGAGTTCTCCCTCCGCCCCAACCGCGGTGTAGGACGCCCACGGCGACGGACGTAGCGCGACGATCTCCGGCCACCGTAGGCGCGGGCATGCGGGCAGCGAGTAAAGGGCAACTCGCTGCCCGACCAAGGACCATGCCCGGGTCGACGGCGCGTTGTGTCCCACGCGCGCCTCAAAGAGCGTCAGCATAATGACGGGGCCCCCCTCTCAGAGAGGGCCAAAGCCTGCCGGGGTCGCGGGATTATTCCCTAACCGTAACCCCGGAACGTAACAGGCTATGAAGGACACCGTGGATTTTAGTCAGTAGAAGTCTGACAGTCCCTCCCGCCCTGCCCGGGGTTGGAGGACTCATTTGATGATTTTACCACGCTAAAAAAAAAAATGTTCCTCTGTCAACAAAGTAAGTAGTTAGCCACTGGGCTCATTTCCCATTTCTACCATAGCTAATGAGTCAAACAAATAATAAACCTGTACCTACAACTAAAAGCACATTTGGGGCGATAACTGTAAATGGACTTACGACTTAGAAGGCATCCGTTCCATTAGTACGACTCGGAATACTCATATCGTGGACGACTCATGTGCATTGTGAATCATCAAATCAAGCTTGGTGTAAACACCGCCTTAGAAGCTTTTGGAACTTGTATTTTACGAAAAGTACCTACGTTAAACAAATTTAGCTAGCAGACTCACTAAATTTGCTAGAACTGTAGGTGACCCACTAGCGAGAACTAAGGAGTCTATGAAGTTGGTAAATTGACAATTTGATAAGGGGGTAGCAGAAGAGTTTGCAATAGGTACTTATTTAATTTACATACGTTCAACAGAATTCCACCTAATTGCAGGTTAGTACAGTTATGTCGAGTGCACGACACTACGTGGCGTAAATACATAATATTGCATATTTGAGGCCGTTGCTCAATAAACTTCTGACTGAAATTTCTTAACTTATTGATATTGATTTTGCGATTTGGCTTACCTATGAATTTTCCTAATCCTGAGCCAAGCAAAGCCCCAGCGCTGGTTACAACTGCACAATTATTATAATGTCGTCCCTCCTGCAGCGGTGCTCTCGGTATCTTAAACCCAAGCTTCGCAAATGGGTGCTCACCAGCTGTCACAGTTCGTAACTTCACACTTTTTAGAGCACACATCACCTCATCTCTAGAACTTTTCTTACGTTTGTTGCTGTTATATTTAACATCATATGTGTTGTGAGCGTCTAAACCTGATGTGAACACTTTGCTAGCCTCCATAAGGACTCTATGAAACTCTTTTAGCAGCAGCTCCTTGAATTCCGCGGTTTGTTCTTCACATTCCGTTGATAATAAATCGTCGCAAACATATTTATCACTGTCGAACTCCAGTAACGGCCGATGTATGTTGGGGAATCTGGGACTGCCGTTACTTTTTCTTATAATGTTATTGGAAGGAAGGACGTAAGAACCAGCAGTCTTATTAGACATTTGACTTGACCTGCCACTGCTCCAGTAACCTCCGACGGCTGATCTCCGGTTTTTTCGAAGTAAGTCGATTGTAGAAGAGTTAAATGGTAATTTAAATTGTTTTTCCGCTGCGTACTTATCCTGGTAGTTCATTGTTTTTGGGGGGTTATCTGAAGTTCTGCTTGAATTTCTTTGCTTTTCGTCGTACATCCAATACTGATACCAAATTAGATATAAGTATCCGCACATACCAAAGCAGAGAATGTTAATAAATATCCAAACCGACATCGCAGCAGCTCTCATGACTGCTGTAATATTTTAAGCCACACACTGAATTTAATTTAGATAGCAACACCACACAAGATAATGGCCTAAGAAAACAGTTAACTGTAATCAAACGATGAACATAAAATTACAACCGTAAAATAGAACTGTTTCGGCTGAATCTGTATTCGCTGGGCGGAGTGTGATCAGCTGATAAGGCGCGCTCTGCGCGTGCGTGCAATCGCTCCGAACACCGCAGCGCCCTTTGTCTTATTATTGTAGTGGGTTCATGGGTTTGAACCTGACCAAATAAAACACACCGGTCGAAAAAACAAATAAATTAAAATCTTTTCGGGACCCAGCTACTACGTTGATGTTGTTAATAATGGATCATCTAATTCCATTAAATCCAGACTGCAATGATTGGATATTAATTCCCAAACGTTGTACTGAAAATTTACAATATAGAGGTACTCGTCAAGTTAGTATTTTCGCTTCAGACCCCGTATGATAAAAACCATAATATGTGTCATGTGATTCTGATTTGGTCCCAAAATTAGTCCTTGAGGCATGTCAAGACCTTTTATAGTTTTAAAATTGAATATTAAAAGGGTGAAAAAATATTAAGTCCTGGCTTATTACTTTTTCCATTATTTGTCAGGATTTATACTTTATAATACGCAAAAATATTTATTAATTCCTTATTATTTATTATACTAAAAGCAGCAGGCGCCTGTGCGTGCGAAAAACATACTAAATTAGTAAATCATACCGGCGCCACAAGTTGCTATTACTATTACTTTAGGAATTGCCTGGGGAGGTGTATTTTTCCTGTATGTTTAAAGATTTTGCTGTCAGTACATCTTTTTGTCTAATATATAAAAATCAATTGCTGTTCTTTAGTCTCGCTAAAACTCGAGAACGGCTGGACCAATTTGGCAGGTTATAAATTAATACTGCAAGTCCCGAGGAAGGTTTAAAAGGTGAAAGGAAGACAGTCGGCCTGGTCCAACTAGTTTCAAATAAATAAAAAAACAATGTCATCTTTGTCAGGGGTTTATTTTCAAAATAGTATTTCTTAGGAAGCAGATCTGATAAAAGCGGTTTTCACAACCTGAAGGATTTATTCTATTGCATTAAATATTGTTATTGAGTAAAATTAATAGGACAGTAAGTGAATTACATAGTTTTGTAACTACCGTGCTTTAGTAGGTACTGATAACTACAATAAATGCCCGCAAGGTAAAAACTTTAAAACTAGCTTACTTAATAATTGGTTCACTTGTGTACCTTGTACTGGATATGGCATACTTTTCACGCATATAATGATACTGAAAATGGTGGTATAAATATGATTGAATCAATGACAATAATGATTAAATTGATAACAGTTTTGAACTGTTCAAAATGACCTGCTTGCATCACTTAATTGCAACCTTTAAAAATACTGCACATCGACCGCTATCGGTTAGTTTCAGCTTCGTAGAGCATTATCGCCGTCTCACGAAGCACTAGCTACAACCACGACGAACAAACAACTAATGTCACATTATAGAGCATTTACACCTGTCGATTTTCCGTCTAAAATACAATTCGACTAGTTTTTGCCCTACTAATGTAGGGCTAAACCGAAACTAGCGAATTTTCACTTTCCAAAGCAATTAAGTTATGAACTTATGATGCAAGCAGATCTTAAAATAAACACTGTCATGCATGTATCCTATACCTTTATATTAATAACATTTTACATATTTTACCTACTTAGGCCCAGTCAACGAATGCTCAAAGATATAGAGGGAAAGTCTCGGAACACAATTTTTGACTACGCAACTTTGTTTGGACTAGTTAGGAGGTGAACATATCAAAAGTCCACGCCCCCTGAAATTGTCTATTTGCCAGATTTGCATCCACATAATAATTATGAATTATATAAAACTATACATATTGAATTATTTAAAAATAAAAAATAAATAATACACAATTGAAATAAATTAAATTCAATCATTTAAACATACATAACATACAATACATAACTTATGAATGCGGATTTCTCTCTATTGGTCAACTTAAAAGCATGACCCTGTACATACTGTATCTAAATAATTATAATCTGAAATGAGTTTCTGGGCAATTTTTACTACTCCCTCGGTGGAAGGAAGATAAGAGATATCACGCTTGATGGTGCCTACCCAATTCAAGAATTACTTATACCTTTGGGCATTGTAAGAGGCTACTTTAGCTGGAGGCTCATATCACCTCAAGATGCAGGTTTCACTTGGCTTTGTTCATTATAGGTGGTAAAGAGAGGTCTGAAGAGACTGCTGCGACTTTCTGGATCTTTTGGCGGTTTCAGATACAACTTTCGAAGTGAAAAGGTAAAAATTATTTTCCCCAAATTACAGACATTCAAGAGCAGATACCTCGAAAACTATACAAGATATCGAAATGCTCACTGAATAAACCTTATGGAGAATTTATTCAGCTTTTATTTCGTTAAAACATGTTATGCCGCTAGGACGCACGGTTTCCGAGATTTAAGCGAAAAACAAAAAAATGGTACATTCGAACCCCCCCCCCCCCCCTCCCCCAAATCTCAAGGTCTAGGGGCGGAATTTTGATATATTTACCTCCTAACTAGTCTAATCAAAGTTATGAAGTCAAAAACTGTGTTCCAAGACTTTCCCTCTATATCTATATAATCATTCGTTGCCTGGACTATTATACTAGATAAAAATTATTATTAAGTGGTTATTTTATGATTGAGATTATTTACCGCTATAATACATGTTTTTTTTAATTTATTTATTAGATTCTTATTTAGAGGCAGAAAAATATTAAATTGACAGTCATTAATACAATAATGTTTATACATTTACATTATTACCAAATTATTTTGTACGATTGCAATATCAATTCTACTTTAAATACATTCAATCAGTCTACTTTTACAATAAATAAATAATTAATTAATTACTTAACAATATTCAGACTAGATGATAAGAATGTTAATTAATGGGAAAAGTTTACCATTACGTTTCCCATCATAACTCTTATTCAAATTATTATTTTCGTATAAAAATATTGGCAGAACGGAGAAGCGCAGCTCAACTTTATGTACGTTATCATACATAGAAACCATTAAAATTGCTCATATTTAATAAATATCAGGCGTTGAATATTAGCCTTAGTTTCAGTTTTTGCTGCTTCAGTCCGACCAGCCTGCTGTTATACCATAATTAAATGGTACTTGATGATCGCATAGAAAAACATAGTTATTTCAGTTAAATCAAGCTGTGTGCGCGAATTTAAAATGTAGCAAAAACACCTTTTTTTTCCAGTATGTTTATATTTATAAACATTTTAATTCTATAACCAAACCCTGAACAACTATCTATAGATCAAACAAATATTTTTTCCACCAGCGAGAAACTTAACTGGAATGACACGCAACAGAAAGTACGCCGACATTGTTGTGTTATTTAACATATTAAGATGGGCAGTATCTGGATTTTAGCGTTTATCTAAGGATCTAGATTTTGCCCGAATTTAATGGATTCCGTGGGAGGTTTTAGTACCATTGTTCAACGTGGGTTGTTGTTCCATCTGTTGTAGGGTGGAGGTTCCGGCGTGGCGTCGCGTCGCGCCAGAAGCGTCGAGTAGTGCAAGAGGGGAACCATCGCGCCGCCCAGCACCATGGCGCCGAATGTCGGCTTGTGAACTAACCTACAAAACAAACATTTTTCAGAATACAAGTTTTTTTGATAGTATAAAATATTTTCATTTTGACGAAGATTTCGTCAAGTTTTCCCGTTAAGGTCATTGCGTCGATGTAGCCCACGAAATTGATTTCTTTTACGTTTTTTGCAATTTGCAGGCCAGTGACATATTGTAACTTTATCAAAATATGATTGGATCGTCTTCTTGGACTTAGCTATTTTACTTTTTTTTACACTTATAGTGAAAAAAAAAGTAAAATATAATAAAAAGTAAAAGTATATAAAAGTAAATATATAAAACCCACCATGATCTAAATTTAAATTTAATCTATGCGGTATCAAGCGATCCACAAAGAATTGCATGGAAAGAAAAATATCAATGACAGTAGTAATAGTACATTGTTATCCAAGTAGAAAGTCACTTATTTCAGTCCCGAGACGGGGTTTGGCGCCCGAAACTTAGTGAGGGCGCTAATACTTGTAGTTCGAGGGACTAAATAAATAATTTACCCGAGGTAATCACTGTGCTTTCCATTACGAATACTTACGAGAAAAGCTCAGATCAAAGAAATAGGCAGATAGAGCGCTCAGAACACGCGAGTGGTTCCACCAAAGTTGATACAACATCAAAATCGAATACAAAGTCGCGACAGTACCAAGCTACGCGTCGTACCAAGCTGCGCGTCGGTGTTGTTGTTTGCCAAAATCGGCATATTTTGGCAAACAACAACACGTGTCTTTAACCATTATAAAAGTTGTTCTCGAAAACAAAGAAAACATTATGGAATGTAATTCGATTTGATTTGCGAACTTTGGTGGACCCACTCGCGTGTTCTGAGCGTTCTATCTGCCTATTTCTTTGATCTGAGGAGAAAAGTAAATATAAAAACATGAATATTTCCTCAAGAGAAAGAAAAAATGGCAAAGCCTTTGCCGGAAGCTATGTTATTTTAGACAAATAGTTGAACCTAAATTATATTAAAGCCGTTATATTACTTAACTTTACGTAAGTAATTTAATTTAAATCGCGCTCTAATTTATTGGCTGTAGAAAAACTTACATCATGGTTCAAAAGAAATGTCAAAATGGAACTAGTTTTTTTTCTTTTAGCTGCCATTTGAAAGCGATTCTCCCTAGGCCTGCAGTGGATAATGACAATCTTACTTTCAGAGTATGAGTAATGAAAGGGAACGTTTTTAGGGTTCCGTAGCCAAATGGCTAAAAAGGAAGCCTTATAGATTTGTCATGTCTGTCTGTCTATCCGTCCGTATGACACAGCCATTGTTTTTCGAAACTATAAGAGCTAATCCTGTTGAAACTTGGTAAGTAGATGTATTATGTGAACCGCATTACGATTTTAATACAAGGGGTTCCCCATACTTCGAATTGAAACTCAATTTTTTTTTTCACCAAACCCATACGTTTGGGGTATAGGATAGGTCTATAAAAATGATATTGAGGTTACTAATATGTATTTTTTCTAAACTAAACTTTGTTCTAAACTAAACAGTTTTTTTTTCCTGCCGGGGTGGCGGGACATACGTATACCGCAACTCCGGCACATAAAAGCCTACCGAAGGACACCGTGGATTTTAGTCAGTACAAGTCTGACAGTCCCTCCCGCCCTGCCCGGGGTTGGAGGACTCATTTGATGATTTTGCCACGTAAAAAAAACTAAACAGTTTGCGCGAGAGGCACTTTCAAAGTGGTAAAATGTGTCACCCCCTGTAACTTCTAACATAAGAGAATGATAAAACTAAAAAAATATAATTATGATGCACATGACCACGCAAACTTCCATTGAAAATTGGTTTGAACGAGACCAAATAATTAGCTTTTTTTTTAATACGTCGTAAATCGTAAACCGTTATTTACCAGGGCCGGATTAAACATCTCGGGGCCCCTAGACACAGCTCGTTTCAGGCCTTCCCTTTTTCATACCACAACAACGCAATTTGTCAAAAATAGACCCTGATACCATTTAGCCCTGTTATTAATTGCTCGAGTACCTAACTGATTTCAAATTAATATATTTGTCATTTAATAAGCGATTATTAAAGTATAAAAATATACAAGTTAATAAATTAATAAAAGTGTCTAATACAAAAAAAAAAATTGATTAATTTCAAAACAAATTCAGATTTTCACCGTCACTCTTATAACAACACAATCCCCTTTTTTAATGGGGAGTGCTGGGCCCCTGGTCATAGTGGGCCCCTAGGCACTGGCCTAAAGTGCCTTATGGATGATACGGAACTGCTATTTACCTTTCAAAGTTACAACCAACTACAAGAACTTATGCATTATGTTACTTGCTGCTACGGAACACTTTATGGGCGAGTCCGACTCTCAATTGGCCGGTTTTTATTACTTACCAAGGTATAGCAATGATGAATAACGTATATGAAAAAGACAGGACCAAATTCACCCAAAACCGTGAGCATCGCCTCAAATTACTTGATATCCATTGACATTGTAAAACTGAAACAGAATAAACAGCTTATAGAGGTTGGCATAAGGTTCATTTTCAATCAGCAACAGAACAGAGCAGCGCGTTTTTCGATATTTCCAAATAGGACAAAGTCTCAAACTACAGACTGATGGCAAGTACGCCAAATCCCCGGCCAAGGGGAGGGGAGAAAGTATTTTTAAAATACATTTAATGATAAACTTTACTATGAGTGATATAAGCTTCAAATTAGTAGTCCACAGGAATAACATGCATATTACTATATTTAAAAAGTTATCACTTACACAATGTCAGCCAATCAGGATGCAGAGTCATAGCAGAGGCAAAAACTTGTACAAATCCCAACAGTCTATATTTCCATGTGTGGAGGTTTGCATCTCGTCTCTCCAGATCGTGGAGTTGCTTCAAACTGTAGGAACCCTTGCGCAGCAGACAGATAGGATCAGCCGTGGGGAATCTAGTTGGACTGTAAGCCAGGAGGTTGCCGCCTTCTACTACACCCACAGCTGTGTACTGAAAGGACAATAAAAAATAATATTACGCTACTTGCTTTTGCTGGCGACTTCGTCCGCTACAACTCTAAAATCATCCCGAAGGAACATAAAATGGGGATAAAAACAGCCATCTCATGTGTTAATCCAGGTTCTAAATTATCAGCATACCAAATCCCATCAGTAATTTCTGCGTGAATGAGTAAAAATGTAAAAAAACATCCATCAATCCATCCATCCTCGCAAACTTCTCCCCCTCCGATCCTCGGAAACGCGTGCCGCCGTAAGTCGGTTTTTAGTCGCGCGTCTGTAGATTTAGATTTAACTTTCTGAATTTCAAGTTTTGTGGGATAAAATAAAATAAAAATCGTGCAGTATTATTCAATAAAAAAGATTCAGATGACTGGTAGGGTTGCAGCATATCCGTATTCCGGGTTTTCGTACTACGTCCGATCCGAATCCGATCCGAACCCGTGAAAATACGGTCCGTAGTAGCCGTAGAACTATTTCTATGGTATTTTACGCACTAGATCTGATTTCCGCCATATGGTATCTTTCCTTCATCCGAGACTATCCGTTTCGGAGAAAAAATGACGGACCGAAGTAGCCATAGTATTATTTGTATGTATGCTCACGCGCTGCGTCCGAGTTGAATTCGAGCTACATACGAGCAGAGAGGCAGCGGGGCGGGCGGGGAGTATGCGGCTGGTTGTCAGAGATGGGAGTAGTGCGTAAGCAATACCAGAATTCTGTCCGTCATTTTTTTTCACGGGTTCGGATCGGATTCGGATCGGACGTAGTGCGAAACCGCCCTAACACGCGACGTCCGTACGCGGCTTTATATTAATTAGATTTGGTAAATCGTATCCTATAACTTACAATATCATCCTCACGTCCCGCATAAGAGAAGTGAATGCGAAGATCTCCTACTTCATGTTCCAAAGCACTCTCGCCATGGTAGTAGAAACCAGAATGTAGCTTGATATCACTTCGCTCCGGTCTTGAGTCAGACCAAATCTCGTAGTAATCATTCACTTTACGTTTTACATCAATACCTGGAAAATTTAGTCACTAAATCTTTGAAATATAATATATATAGTATAATCATGAGTCATAAAATAATACTGTGTCATATATGAATTGTATGTGTAACACAGGGTGAATTTTATGAGCATACAATCTATGAGCAACAAGGTGCACTGGTTAAGTCTTGAAATAACAAGATTGTTAGCTAATACTAGTTTTTTTTATTTTTTTATTGTAAATTATGCATATTGAAAAATTCAACGACATGTTAGGTAGTTTTTTATTTTATAAAAACTAATTTTTCAATACGAGAAGATAAGAAACATAAAAAAAAGTTTTACATACCTAAGTAAACCCATCCAATCTTAACATTGTCTGCAATGTGTGTCTCGCTGAACATGGGCATGGAAGTAGGGTTTTGATGACCAGGTCTTATGTAAAACTGGGAGGACTCCACGATGTAGTCCCGCCAGTCTTTGTGGTACCAATATGTCTTACGAGACTCATCAGCTGGTTCACTCAAGAAAGCCTCCTGTTCTCTGAAAATTGAAGATACAGTTTTAGTTTAACTCTTAATGAGAAATTGAGTTTAGTGAGTTGCCTAAATAAACTACTGGACTAATTTTGTTGTGTTTTGTATAGAGATAACATCCTGGAAACAGTCATAGGGAAAAGCCAGTTATTTATTTGATTACAATTTAGGAAATAGACTATATTATTATAAACTTAATGCAAAGTTTTGAAATGACTAAGGTAATGTCAAGTCGATTCATATTTATGCGACAAATATTTCCCTAAATATTTCCTACCACCCGATTTTAATGCATTTCCATAGGGTGATAATTAGTTAAGTAGATAGACAGATAGAATACTTTTTATTTTACTCTATATTACACAAATCGGAGCTTAAGAGGAGCGGAAAAAGAGGAGCGTTTATTTCACCGATTCATAGCCAGGCACTAGGAGCATCGCAATTGATATTCAGCCAAGCACTTCAAAGGTTAATACTTACGTAGCTTCTTCAATCCATTGATACATCTGCACTCTCTTCCTCAACTTAACTGCTTGTACTTGTATGTTATAGTCTGGTTCAGATATTGGTTCTAGTATCCTCAGGGGGCCCACAATATGTACGACACGGCCCTCATATCGCGCCGCTTCGTCACCAGTATGAACGTCAATACTCTCAGCTGCCGACACCAGTTCTTCTAACATCAAATTACTCTGAATTGTTTGACTCTGGAAATAACAATAAAAATATCATAAAATACCTGGTACTAAAACCCTAGTTTTATAGAGGCTGAATAAGTTGCTTACCTCTGCCCACAATAGAAAGTATGTAACACCAGAAAATAAAATAAGACTCAGAATAGTGGTGAGCCAAGTTTGTTTGAAGTGGTTTCTAACTGCTGTCCAGTCCATCTGAAAAGATTTAGTACTGGAAAGGGAAGTTACAGAGAGCAATACATTTACTTTTGAAGTAATCAGAAAATAATTTAATGAAAAATAACAAAAACTAACCTTCAGCCGCAAGTTATAACTTATATCTATATTCTAAAACATTAGAGCACTATTTTGCTAGTGGAAATGTTTTCACTTATTATTTACCGAATAAGTCATTTATTGCATAATTTATTTTATATATTTGTGAAATAAAACACGTAAACTGCGATTTTGCGAGTTTACCACAGAGTACATTATACGAGTTTACTTCCCGTCACTTTGACATAATTTAGCATTTGGCAGATCGACCAGTTTGACACTTCCTTGGGTCGGCACAGACTAAGGGCGATTACCACAGACTACTAAGAGATACTACGTATGCGATTACGCACTACGTCCAATACGAATCCGATTCGAATCCGTGAAAAAATATCACGAACAGAATTCGGATATTGCTAACGCACTTCTCCGATCTCTGACAACCAACCGCATATACAACAACATTTCAGTTGGTTCTCAAAATGGGAATATTTTGATGGCACATTTTGCCTCCGATGTATCTCTTAGTAGTCTGTGCCTCCGATACAGAAACGTGCCGATTTCACCATTTTATGTGCCAAGTTAAGGTGATTTTTTTAACTTTTTTTGCATTTTGTAGGCCAGTGACATGTTGTAACTTTATCAAAATATGAACTGCGGTAATAACAAGTATAATTTTAAATATAAAAATTATCAAAAAAATCGCCCCATCAGCTCTCACATAGAATAGGTGCATCGTAGTTAGATTTCGGAGATTTTAACATGATGCACCTTTTCTATGTGAAAGCTGATAGAGCGATTTTTTTGATAATTTTTGGCGGGCTGGTTGGAGCATCCCCCTTAACGAACCAAAACAAACCTTACAAACAAAAAAAGTAAAAAATTATGTTGGCAGAACTGGCGATAAGTCAATGTCACTGTAAGTGTTACTGTCATAGTGACAGTTGACATTATGAAACCGTGTGTTTGTTATTATTTACATTTTGGAAAATTGAAGAAACGAATAATAAGTCTGAATTAAGAGGAAAATAAGTTTACGGTCTATAATATGCGGTCGTCTATCAAAATGCTGCGATATTTGAGTGGTGGTGGTGGTTTACATTTCACTTATTTTGCTCAAATTCCATTCAGAAAATACCATCACAATTTACCTATTTTGGATTTCTACAAGAAAACTACAGGTGATTAATTCATAATAATCAAGATATACTTCTAAACGATATTGGGCTACTTTTAACGACTTACAAGTTACAATGTAACTCATAAATGTATTATTCAACGCCATAAACAAATCAAGGAGGTTAGGGTTTAGGTTAGGTTTTTTAATGAAGAAATGCTATTAATTTCTCTATCTATAGTAGTGACCAGTGCTATGATAATAAGACATAGAAGATAAAAATTATTTCGTCTTAACACAACACCGAACTTCAAGTAGTTGCTACGATCATCATTTTTCTTCATATTTTATTCCTTTTAATAGGTGAATCAATATCGGAAGATCACTTAACAATCCTAAAAAAGAGACACCCGCATATAGATGAGGTAACTCATGACCGTTTGCAGTGCACCCTGCAAATCCTCCAGAAGTTCGGGATCACGCCTGAAGAGGCCTGCCACAACCTCCATGTGTTCAGCATGAACCCGATCACAATGGACAATTATGGAGAAATACTTAGAGAGTGTGGATTTATTAGCGTTTCTGCTAAACATATCATAAAGTGAGTATTTTAATACAAATACATAAATGAGAAAACATAACTGTTGTGAAGAATTGTAACTTCTTCAACTTTTAAGATTTTTATCTATGTATTTATTTATTTATTTATACTTAATGGTAATGCTAACATTTAATGCCATAAAACATTATCTACCAATCAATCATTATCTATTTATTTATTGCTTACTCTAGAAAATCTTAAGTACTAAGACAAAAAAAAACAACATATACAACATTTCTGCTTTCAGGTACCACACACTTGTAAAATCAAGAACAATAGCTCGGCTGAAGAAAGAAGGCCTGATTCCAGCAGACTTTGAAATGGAACAAAAAATATTAGACAAGTTCCAAGAATGGCCCGCCAGTAATAAAACTTTACAGAACTTTCCTGATGCTGATACTTCTATATGTGAGATACATTAAACCTTTTCAGCTGAAAACATGAAAAAAAATGTTTTAACAGAAAAAAAAGTGTAAAAAATATCTAAATCATACATTAAGATAGATGGCGCCACTTAAACAGGGCATAAAAGTGGTGGCAATCGAACCTGGGTGTAATCCTGTAAGGGCTGGTTCTAGGTGCCCCAGGACAAACACTTGGGAGAGCTTAGGGGAGTTTTTTGTCCACTAGTGGGACAGTAAAAAGTATAAAGAAATACATAATGCACTGCCGTCCTTTAACAAGAATGCCGTTAAGTGACATTTTGGCATTTTTGACTTTCTGATGCCATTTTTATCAGAAAAAAAAGCTCTATCGATCTGTCTAATTACGGTTTCAATAGCTTTTATAGTTTTCGAGATATGAAAAAAAGAAATGCCGTTAAATGCACAAATCATAAAGTAAACCTACGCTAAAACGTAGTTATGTGACATTGCAAAGCTAAAACGCAGCTAAGGCTTCATAACTACGGTTTTTAACAATAAATTTGTATTTGTTACCTAGCTAAATTGCCGTTATTAAAGATTCCTATTCATAAATGCGGCTAAAAGCCCTTTGCTGCATTTTAAGCATTGTATAGTACAGTTAGAATTCATTATAGCGGCAGTTATTTAAAAATCTAGCAAAATATTTGAATTATTGTAAAATACTAAATTGCCGCTATCCAACATAACTAATCTAAAATGCCGTTAAGTATACTTGCGTCGCTGAACAAGAGGGTTTTGGAGTTGGTCTTTTAAGAGGTCCAGGTTCCTTCCTCCTTGTGCTGATGGTGATCACCGGGGTTTTAGTGAGGTACAAATTCCACACTTCCCGGTATTATCCCCAAAAACCGGGCGCCTTTTGAAGATTTCCCCCCAAAACAAAAAAAAAAGTGTTCTTGCGAGAGTAAAAGTTTGGGTGCTTCTGCTCCCACGGCAGCGGAGCCGGGACCGGGGTCTGGTGCGGGATTGACGCCCGGCACTCTGCACTCCGTTCCCACGTCGTTGGAAGACGGAGAAACAGGTCCTCATCAAAAAGCACGGGCGCCCTGCTTAATATCGGCCCATAGTGCTACTCGAATAGGTGGCTAAGCTCTTTGAAAGAGTGATTGCGGATAGCCTTGTCGGTTTCTAATGCATGAGAGCCAGTTTGATTTCATTTCATCATACGCGTAAGAATCCTCACAACGGGGACAGTATCCCTGAGCAGAGTCGTCTTGGCGGTGTCACTAAACATCACCAACGCCTTCAACACCTTGCCATGGAGTTACACCAGGTCCGTCAGCTACTCCAGTCATCGAGGAGAGTGGAACCGGCGAGAAATATCGCGTGGTGTCCCACAGAGATCGGCTCGGCCGCTCTTGTGGAACATGGGGTACGACTGGGTGCTGCAAGTGACCTATCTAGTGACCTCAGCGTGTGCTACGTTGACCAGACGCTTGTCCTAGCGCCGGGATAATCACAGCAGGTGACCGACGACCTGGCAATGCAGGATCCAGCAGTTGGGGATTGAGCTGGCGCTGCACAAGACAGAGAACGTGTGCTTTTATGGCCGTCTGAACGTGCCACTTTACGGTGTCTTGGTGGTGCTTTACGAAGTCCCAACTATGGTAGAAAGGGTTGACATCGGCGTTGAATTGACGATGAAGTGCCTAGGACTCGTCCTCGACAGCCGATGGAACTTCAAGGAGCATTTCGTTTAGCTCCAAAACGGAATCAGGCTGATGCCGCCTCCAAGTGACTGGGCAGGCCCAATCTCGGTGAGTCAAATGCCTCCTGCCGTAGACTGTACGTCGGTATCGTGCGGTTCATGGCCCTCCACGGGGCTACTGTCGACCGGCACGGCTGGTCTGAGGGTCATTGCCATCCGGAAGATCTGGGGATACCGCACGATCGCCGGTGAATCAGTCAACCTCATGAAATGAAATGGGAAGCAGTTGTCTTCTGCGAAGCAGTCATGCAAGCGAAGAAAGAGGCAGGACGCGTGAGGGAGAGAACCGTCTCCACTTTATGAACCAACCAAGGCGGAGACGCCCATGGCAACTGACGTCGTGACTGATTTTCGTCCACCGCAGACGCGTACGATAATTAATGGGTATCTCGCAGACGGCGAGTGTCTCATGGACCAATCTTCGACCGAGCTGTCAGCAATCTGACGGGGCCCTTAGAGGGCCAAGGCCTGCCACCTGTCGCAGGACTCTCTCTCCAGGTAACCGCGACCTTGGAACGTAAATTGCTATTGAAAAATCACCGTGGATTTCAGTGAGTACAAGTCTGACAGTCCCATGCGTCCCGTTTGACTTAAATTTTGTTGATTTTCTATCAATTTATGAAACGTAATCCAAATCTAAAATGCCGTTATCATGAAATGTTTTGTATTTAGCGACACTTAAGTTATGTAATAAACAAAAAAATATCTACGGCAAAAAATAGATTAAATAATTATTGAAATTTACTTCTCTTGATTGCCGTTAAGGTGTCTTAGCGGCAATATAGCATGGTACGAGTCTACTTGTTTAACCTAACCTAGCTAACCTACATTGACATTAAGCGTATTTAGCGGCTTTTAAAGTTAGTATTATTATAACTTTTTTAAGTGCGGTAAATAACTAAATTATTAGTTCAAAACCATTAGCAAAAATGCCGTTAAGGTATGCATTACGGCATTATAGTTATGATTTTAGGGCTAGATATTTTAAAGAATACTTTAATAAAATGATAAATGTTTATTTTCTCTAATTTACGGAAACGTTTTTGACTGTCAGCTGCACTGTCTAAAAGAGCCTTTTAAAATATATTTTTTGGTATTTAAAAGTTTCGAATACGACTCCTGGTTTGGAAGTAGCATCAATTTAAATTTTTTCTACCGTTTTTCCCTCGTATCTCAAAAAGTGATTTTTGTACTTAACGGCACTCTAGTTAGAGGACGGCAGTGCAGGATGTGTGACTTAGAACTCAAATGCTCAAGATCCTTTTCTACTGTTTTAAATATTAAATATAAGTTGCTACGGTTGACTTATTGCACAACACTTTAATTTCAGTAACAATCCGCATGAATGTACTAGAAAGATTTCTCCATTGGAAGCTATCGGTAACACCAGAAGAATTTCACAAGTACTGTAAAAATTACCTGCCTCTAAAACACAAACCCATGTCGGACATACAAGAAGCTATCAACATAGCACAAAATGATATAAAGTTTGACATAGCAGGAATTAGACGAAATGGCTTTGTCATTTCAGCTGATCCTTTACATACCAAACTGATTTTAGAAAATGTTAGCATACTGGCTGGAATGGATATTAGAGATGCTTTGAAAGTAGAACCTGCAATATTGAAAAACAATTACAATTCTTTGATACAAGTTCGTGATATTTTGGAGGTAACATTTTGATTTATCTACTTTGAAAACAAGGAAATATTAAGGCGGCTCCATGTTAGTGCCGTGAATTCACGGCACAAGTCGTGCCCTCCACATTATCGGGATGCTTTCAGTCGTTCGTGAAACCTGCCGCGATATAGACGTAGAAGCTGCTGCTGCAAGTAACTTTGTTTGCTGAATTTACTTTGTAGGCACTAGGCATATGACTAGAACTTCTTTATTAATTAAATAAAATTCATTGCCCAGACTTTCTATGGAGAAGCAGTTATCAAAATTACATTCGGAATAAAAATCATAATAAATTAATTAAAATCGAGGGGCCTGAATGTGGATGTGTACGCGTGAATGACGCGCGAATTGGGCGCGAACACTTTGACGCGGGACAAAATACTGACACTGATCGGGGAAAAGGCGCGAACGCGCGTGAATCCCGCGAAAACGATCCACATTCTCGTTCGCGTCTGTTCACTTGGGGTTCACGGCACTAATGTGGAGCCGCCATTAGAATAATATCACTACATAGAATGAAACAAAATCTTAAAAATTGCGCAACGGATCTTAATGCGGTTTTTTCTAAAAGATAGACTGATTCAAGGGGAAGGTTTATATGTACCATATATTATGTACACAACATCGAAATATAGTAGGGATTGCACCCGTGCGGAGATGGGGCGGGTCGCTAGTATTTATTAAATTAAATAGCAAAACCTACTAATAGTCTCAAGTTTCACTAACTTATTTATACTTAAATATTTTTTTTAATGATAATAAGTGAAAATAAATAAGAATCAAAATAAAAATAAACAAAATATTTAAGAAATTGCCTGAATCTTTTTCTTATTCTCTGAAATGTTTCTAAAAACTGATTTATACAATATTTCAGGAGTATCGAATATCCGTAGAAGCCCAAAGGCGATGTCTGAAGGTGTACTGCATGCGACCAGAGACTGTCCGCGAGCGACTAGAAGAGCTTAGAAGCTCAAAAGAGTACAAAGTGTTATCTACAAATCCTAGGGTAAGAAATGTTTATTTTCTATTGGAAATTGGAACGTATGTTTATAGGCGTAAAATTCTTTTGAAATTGACATAATTAATGTTAAAGTCAGCAAGATTTTTAATAAAAGAGACTGTAACCATGTCCAAAGCAAAAGAGTATTATTCATAATATAACAATATTTATATTATTATTGTCATAAAATTCCCAGATTCTGCTTCTAGTAATACACAAAAAGAAAATGCAGAACCGTCTTACGAAGATAGAGTCTGCAAAAAAGCAATGTTACAGCTTGAACCACTTAGTATCGTCTTCAAAGGTGTTCAACAAGTGAGTTATGTATTTTATCATCATCTGCCTAAACTCTTAGCCTTTTTTCAGCCCGACCACGTCTATGGTCTTAGTCGTGAGCGGAGCGACGGCCGCCGCGAATAAGAGTAGGTACTCCCAAATTTATCGACGCGGAGTTCTCTTAAGGCGGCGCTAGTCGCGAGCTCGAACTCACTGGCAGGCATGGTCAAAAACCATGATATTTCACCGGAAATCGAGCCATATTGTTCATGTGTGCGCGAGCGTCATCCCCCCGTAGAGAAAACAGGGGAAAACTTATTCAGTGAGATGCACGATCATTCAGAGTAAAAGGCGCGCGTAAAAAAATACGAAAAAGCCTTCGGCTGTTGGGGTTTTATGAAAAAACCACTGCACCAATTAATTTCAAATAAAATTTATTAAATTCTTCGAAAAATTTGCTGTGTCGGTACGGACTTCGTTTTGGAAATTTGATGCTTCTTTAGCTTCTAATTTACACCTAAAGTTGTGTTAAAATTAGCAAAAAAACGAATCTTTAGAAGCTCGTAACTTTTTAATAGCTTCATATTTTACAATTCTGCTTCCGTACAGACAAAATTAATAATGAGACAAAACGATACCATGTTTAATTTTGGATGTACTTTGTCAAATAGTGGAGTAAAACCCCAACGAAGTTTCTATGGAAAAAATGTTGACTTGTTTGACCTTAAGCCGAGTGCATATCACCACACTACTTGGCTTATCGCTTATCGCCGATCAGCTGTTGCGACGGAAGATAACATGCTATTGGCAGTCGATTACTCCGAACGGCCGTTACGACGACTGTTCAATTACGTTCGGCAGTCGACTCCTCCGAACGGCTGTCGAGACGGATGTTCACATCTGTTCGACAGTTAACTCTTCCGGATAGCCGTCGCGAGGGGCTGGTTGTCGTGCCATGACCCCGAAAATGTCCACAAATGTTTTCATCGCAGATTTAACGTGCGCTCTGAGCTGTACGGACGTTTTGGCCTTTCATTTTCGGCGCCGATCGGCTGTCGACGGAGATGCAGATTATTAAACTGACGTCCAACGCCGTTCGACCGTCTCCGGCGCTGTTCGGCAGCAGTCGGAAACGTTCCGCTAGATTCAGCGCCGTACGGATGCAATCAGCTACTCGACAAACGGCTCGTTTCGCCGTCGGCCGGTGTCGCGACGCGTTGTCCGAACCGAGCCGATGCGAATGGTTTTAGCCTAACACCCATATTACGTAGACATAAAGGCTTTTTTGACCGGCGTCAGCTGATTCCTCGTCGATAAATGTGGGAGCACCCGTGGGAAGACATTAATTATTTTGAAAGTACGCGATTTGCGGTCTAAAATAACACATTTTCCATCTGCCCACAGCTACATCAACAGTTTCGGCGACAAAGTATGCGGGAGGGACATAGCTATACTAATATCTTCGTCTCTCAACACGCTACCGGCCCACAAAAATGGCGACCACGCGGCCCTCGTTACCGGCGTACTTAACCAACTGAGGAAACACAAGTACTGGCTACATGTAGCCATGAACGTTATCGACGAAAACATACAGCTCCTCAGGAAAAAATTCGACGATCGAGTCATTTTTAATAACTGTGTGATACTCCTATATCCTGTGTAAGTATTGTTTTGAATTCCACTATGGATCTCAAGTTAAAAATAACCACCTCAATCGCCGCTACCTATAGAGTCTAAAACGGGGATCTTCTAAGCTGAAATCAACCCTACACATTGACTATATTTTATTGAAATCATTATTGATTTCGGAGATTAGTATGTTCGGACTTAGTGATTTTAATTAATTACCTTCTATATTTTGGTAGAGTGCAAATAGAATAAATGTATTATTATTCCATTCTTAAGGGGGATGCTCCAACCAGCCCGCGAAATTCAAATTTTTTTACGTTTTTTGCAATTTGCAGGCCAGTGACATGTTGTAACTTTATAAATATTTGTGTTGCGCAAATAACAAGTATAATTTTAAATATAAAAAATATCAAAAAACTCGCTCCATCAGCTCTCACATAGAAAAGGTGCATCATGTTAAAATCTCCGAAATCTAACTACGATGCACCTTTTCTATGTGAGAGCTGATGGAGCGAATTTTTTGACAATTTTTATATTTAAAATTATACTTGTTATTTGCGCAACACAAATATTTATAAAGTTACAACATGTCACTGGCCTGCAAATTGCAAAAAACGTAAAAAAATTTGAATTTCGCGGGCTACATCGAAGCAATCACCTTAACATCTTATGGTAATGTTATATTTTATACTGAATCAGAAGGTCGTTCGACCTACATCGAGGTCACATCCTACTAAATATTATAAATGCAAAAGTTTGTGAGGATTTATGTGTGTATGTAGGTGTGTTTGTTACTCTTTCACGCAAAAGCCACTGAACGGATTTGGCTAACATTTGGTACATAGATAGTTTATAACCTGGATTAACACATAGGATAGTTTTTATCCCGATTTTATATCCCCGTGGGATAATTATCGAGTTGTAGCGGGTAGTAGTAATTGATAAATTTTCTTTTTATTTCCAGTTGCGAAGTGAAATACTACATAGAGAGCCTGCTAAGTATACGCAGAGGGCAAGAAACGAATGCAGCATCTAAACAGGACTTGAACTATAATAACGTTAATTTCAGCACTTTGACGGACGATCAGATCTTAAGCCTGGTGTTGTACACCATTGAGAAGAAGTACCATTTCAGTGGTGATGGTATTTGGGCACGCCAGGACGGGGTTAGGGTGGTTACACAAACGAACTGACGGTAATGTGACTCGCGGACGGTCATTGGCCACGCAATGAGGAAATCTAAATGTCTAATTGTGTTAAACGCTAATTGCTCATTGCTTTTATTTTACTTTTCTCAACCAACTAAAATTGGTCATGATTAAAACATACTTTTACCATCTCAAACGTGATACCCTTGGTATATAATTAAAGTACGAAAACCATATAACATCACGAATTTTGATCATAAAGAACACATGTTTTTATGCAGCTAATGGAAACTATAGCGCTCACAATTTAAAATTAGGGTGTAAAATTCGATAGTGTGTATAACACAACAGCACACGCGACTAATTAAGGATCAAATCCTTGGCAGTTTATTATTTTATGTAATGTTTAACTTTCTGCCAGTAGAAACCTTCTTTTAAGAGGAAACGGGACCTCTCCCATGTGTTGATGGTGACCACCGGGGTGGTTTTAGTAAGGGACTACAAAATTATGCTCGGCACACCTTGTATTCAAATCTTCCGTACATTATAATGTATTCATTTGGCCTGCTACGTTGACTAAAACATATTTTTCAAAACAATGTTTTAAAAGTACGTATACGAATGCTATACTTAGATATTTCGTTGAACTAAGTGACACGATTATATCGCTCCTTTTTGAATATTATAAAACAAAAACCATTTAATTGTAAGGTGTATAAAATTGTATCTTCCGTGTACATAAATGTATAATTTAGAAAGGAATAATACTTTTACAAAAAAATAAATAAAAAACTCACTTTAAGCACATTCGTATTATAATTTCTCATCTTCCTTATTATTAAATATTACAAAATATCTAGCTTATTGCTCTCTTAGCTTAATATTAACTTAGTGTAAATGCTCCTTTAATCTTAGGCACATGCAAAGGACATAAGTTATCTAATATAACTAATTTATTATGTATTATATACCCTGCCATAAATATAATTTTCAAGATTGTAAAATGTAAGCTGAGATTTATATTTGGTATAAGCTTTGGTCCTTTTTATTACAAACTAGTTAGAAATCAACTTATATTTACTACGGCACGCGTCAATCTGCTTCGATGATAATGTAGCAAATAAATACTCTGTAAAAATATTATTTACATACGTTACTTAATAATTTAATTACTTATTAAGCAGATTCATTTGCGATAAAAATTTAGGATACTCGTATTTAAATATTTAGGATATTTTGTCCCAAATATTTTCAAATTATAATAATTACTTACTCTTATCACATAAAATGAAAAAGTAATGATCAATAACAGCTATTCAATAATTAAAAGCATAATAAAAAGAAAAGATAATTGTTACGAAACATTTCTTCGATAGAATATTAATTAAAGCATTCACCATGGATAATCACTTTTACATCATGTAATATTCTACCATATTGATCATTAAAATATAATCAATGCTTAACAAAACTATAAGAGAACTTTAGTACTGCCTTAAATTTCAAGATGATATCAGACACTGGCAAAATGCGTCATATCCTCACGTCGAAATTGGCGCAATCCCTAAAAAACCGGGTGTTCAATCAGTGCGTCCTTCCAGTCCTAACCTACGGAGCCAAAACGTGAAACATGTCAGTCAAGCTGGCCCACCGACTTCATGTCACGCTGCGTGCTATCGAAAGGTCTATGCTTGGGGTCTCATTAAGGGATAAAATCCGGAATGAGGTCTTACGGCATAAGACCAAAGTTACAGATATTGTCCAAATCTGTAGCAAGCTGACGTGGTAGTGGGCTGGTCAAGTGGTCATGTCTGCCGCAGAACCGACGTTATGTGGAGTAGGAAGGTTCTCGAATGGAAACCGCGTGTAGGTAAGCATAGAATGGGACGCCCCCCGGCAAGATGGACCGATGACCTGAAAAAGTTGGCTGGCAGTGGCTGGATGAAAAAAGAGGAAGACCGTGCGCTATGGCGCTCCCTGGGAGAGGCCCATGTCTAGCAGTGGACTGCAATAGACTGAAATAATCAGACACTTTACTCAAGTGAATATCCATTATTATTTAATTTCACATTCAAAAATCATGCCTGGGGGTGTATTACAAGCTCTTAATTCCTGTCAGTTTACGCCTTAAAGTGAACTGCCTTGCTTAGTCGTATTACGATCACACAATGACGGCCAGTAAAACGGCCACGTGACCTCATACCGACTTCTGCCTGTGCTTGTGCCTGGAAATTTCGTATTACAAGCTACTTAATGACATTTCAAGGCCGGATAAACTGTCGAAAATAGCATCTACAAAATCATTCAGTTTACGCCACTTTTGAGTAACTTTTACTGACTTGTTTCTTTTAATTTGTCTTTAAACAGTTGAAACTAACTAAATTAAACTTTGGTATTAATAATGGACGCACTACAGAATATCTGGAGCGTGCATACACGATATAATCTCAGCTGACGAGCTTTACATAAAAAGACGACAAAGTTTTTACCTTTTACGACATCTACCTACACATATACACTCATTTACTGAACGCTAAGCAATCAATAGATTCATATACGTAAGCATTTAGGTACTCATATAGTAATATATTGTTCTAAATAAAAAACATGGTACTCCTGAAAAAAATGTTTTATTTGTCGTAGTTCCATCAGTGTAAGAAAAAAAATATACAGAGCTTAGATTTGAGACACGATGACGAAATAAATAATCTTTCGTAGCAATGGACGTAGGGTTGAATAAACCAAACAAAATGTACTCGTATGATCAACTCAAACACTTTAAAATTAATAGCCTCACGCAGCATCATTCCAGAAACGGTACAGTCCAATGGAGCCAAAACTTGTGTTCAATATTTATTTGGGTACATTGGGCAGTCTTTAATGTATCAGCAGACATTTTTAATTTCACTTCCTCGATTGCTTCTGGTACCACAATTTCGCAGCCAATTTCAAGAGAACTAGGTACTCGTACACTGTCTTTCAGTTTGAATAAACGTCCTAGGTTTTATCATTCCTTCACTTGTTCAAACATTCTAGCTCTTGCTTTAAAACTTAGAACATTGTTGTGTTGGAACAGCTCCATTTATCAAAATTTTCTGCTCATGACTTAGTCCATTTTGTTTCCTTACTTTCTCTGCGGTATTAAAACGGTGTGCTTCTTTATTAATGCAGTAAAAAGCACTACATACTCGTAGTGGCATTATAAATAAATAAAATACGATAATCTTGTTTGTTTTGGTAAACAAAACCGCCACAGACCAAAAAAGTATCGCAATACGATCGTTCAGAAACAAACTTGTGAGAGTTTTATTTGGTATTAAGTTTTTGCATAAAATGGCAGTAAATGTTGCTCAATTTGATTGTAAATATTTAAATTGTTATTAAAATACATTTTAACTCAAATATCTCCTAAATGTACATTGAATAAGATTTTTTTCACACACAATTTATAAAACCGGTAATCATCGGTAAATTGTCGATTCGATTTTTGAACGAATTCTCTAGCCCGTCGTAATCATCCAGAGACAAGTAATCCAGGATGATTCCTTGCAGAATTACGTACGTTGTAATACGAAATAGAACAAGCCTGCTTAAGGCCGTAAATTCAAATGCCCAAAAACTGCAAGGAATTAAAAAAGGTTGTAATACCCCCCCTGAATTATTTAAGTAGCGGAATGAACTTTCTTTTAAATATAAAACAAAGCATATTTCAAACATGCCAGTTACAGACAATTTTGAATTGTCAAAATAAGACAGTTATTTAAAAAATGCTTTTTCTATCTGGTGAAAGTTACCGAATGCAGGAAGCTAACATTTAATACTTAGCTTCAATGCTATACTTTCCTACCTACAGTGACTTCCCGATGTGTAATTCGACTCGAAGAACCACTTCAACTCGAAACTGGAAGGACTGATGTTTTATGCAATTTATATTCAAATGTTTTATTTCGAGTAAAAGATCACAATGAACAAAGTACCTATCATCAGACAACAGCTTTAAAATATTGGTTCGTCTTATATAAAATAACCGAAGCCGAAAGACCATCTCGAAAGTAGGTATAAGTAGTTGGGTCTGATGCAACGCATTTTCCTAAGTGCAACTGAGTACCGAATGCAATGTCCTCGTCGTGTCATTGACCTTGCTGCACACTGGGGTCGGCCTAGGACTGGCATCACGAAGGAAATCTCTTATACATATGGTCAGTATGTATATGGCTTTTTTTTTTTTTTTTTTTTTTTTTTTAACGTGGTAAAATCATCAAATGAGTCCTCCCACCCCGGGCAGGGCGGGAGGGACTGTCAGACTTGTACTGACTAAAATCCACGGTGTCCTTCAATAGCCCTTTATGTACCGGTGTCACGGTAAGCATGTATATGGCTTGGCATGTTTTAAGATACCTACGCTTAGGGGCTGAGCATAAGCCGGGCACAAATTCGTTTAAACGGCGCAATAAGAAACAGGAATACGTTGATATTAAAATAAATAAAAATAATAAACTATTCTAACTAATCCGAACTAGCCAACTCTACTTCTAAATAAGCACCTATTGGATGCTGCGCCCTTGTTCAGGCGACTTACTTATTAAATAATTTTTGGCACAAGCTGTTCACGTTTTTAACTTATTTACAAAGTACTATCTAACGTGTTTTTCTAAAACTTACCTACTAACTTAAAGTAATAGATTGGAGAATAAGTATAACTTATAGGCACCACTAAATAAAGAGCTTAGAATTATAAAAAGATGCAAGTATCAACGATATCTATAATTTGATATAACAGTTGATAACATGCTGTCAAGATAAGGCACAAGGAATGCACGAGAAGCGAAGTCTACGAGTATTTTACTCAATAAATTGTTTCAACTATCCGTCGAAGTGCTAATAAAATAGATTTTTCAGAACTCAGGCTAAAAGAATTCTGATCCTCAAAAGCACTAAAACGGATAGGAGAAAAGTATCTACAATTAAAATAAAAACTCTTAACAATTTTTATGACCGCTGTGAAGTTAGCGGTTTCTTGTGTCCCGTCCCCTTTACACAATAGCGTAAACACCCAACCCTCGCTTCTGATTGGTCACCGTAACTTTGTAACTTCAGACCGGCCACAAACGCAGAGTTGTTCTAAGTAATCATAGTTAACTTATAAATTACACAAAACCTACAAACAATTTAAACGTTATAGAGGCACATTTGTTTATGTCTATTTAAATTTAAATAAGTAAATATTTACATTTATTGCAAAGACTTTAAGACGCGTCATAATTTATAACTAGAAAAATGTAAAAAATTACCTACCTACTTTAATACCAATCTTCTTAATCGCTTACTAATAAATTGTAATTAGGTGTTTTTCAATACCTAATACTTAGGTATACCTATTTTATTGTAGTAACACATAATATTCTAATTATTGTCCACTTTATATGAACTCATTACTAAATCATTATACGTATCCAGTGAATTAATTCATATAAAATATGGATGTCATCAAGCATGCACTATACTTTAAAAAAATGAGAACAAAACAATGATGAGGAAGGGGTATCTTCACCATCTACTCATCTTCTACATTCCTAGCTAATACTCCCTTTCGAAATTATTCTGACTTAGTACACTAACGCTAGGATAATTTCGAAAAGGAGTATTTCAATTCAAAAAAGGAGGCAGCGCGGTGTACGCCTGGCCGGTGCTGGGCTCCATCTTGACTACAACGGGCTGCGTGAGGTCGGCATGTCGCTCCATGTCGTAGTGCTTGTCGTGCGACACAAGTGCGCACTTGTCGTAGTCGTCAGGCGGTGCCGCGTACCGCGGTGGCTCGTCCTGCAGCGCGCACGCCGAATACTTGTCCTCGTGCTCGTGCGAACGGTACTCCAGTTTATCCTCATGCGCATGCGCTTCCATCTGTGGCGAGTGCGCCGCCATCATCGGGTAGTCGCGCACGCCCAGCGGCGGCGGACTGCCTTCTCCGTACTCGTAAGAGTGCCGCGGTGCGAACATCTGCCCGTCGTGCCCGTTGAGGACAGTCGTGTAAGAGTACGCAGCTGGCTGTGCGTTGAAGCCAGGATATCCACCGCTGCCAGATGATAGTAAATGATGCGAAGAGAGTTCGTAGGAGTGCTGATACGACCAGGAGTCAGACGGGGCTGGCAGACTGTTCTGCGGGAAGGCTGGCAAGTTGCCACCGATGCCGGAGAAGCCGCCGCCTAATGTAGTAGAACTTGGTGAACTGGAACCAATGTACCCTGTTTTGCGTGGAGGCTCTCGTTTACGCCATTTCGCTCTTCGGTTTTGGAACCAAACCTTGAAAGAAAAGCAAAATTAATTTCATGATACACTATCTACAGCGGATAACCAAATATCCAACATTAGCCTATGTATAACTTCAACTTGAATGAAGTAGTTTACCAACCTGTACTCGTGATTCAGACAAGTTAAGTTTCAACGCCAGTTCTTCTCGTGCGAACACGTCGGGGTAGGGCGCGCGCTCAAATGCTCGCTCCAGCTCCTCCAGTTGATACGCAGTAAACGTAGTCCTGGGAAAGAAAAAAAATACTTAAAAACATTTAAGAAAAAAAAAGGACGTGACGACTTAAAACCAATGCACATCTCAGCTTGTTTTGAGAATTCTTTCTAGGGGAAGAATAGCCCTGGCGTGTTTTTATTAACCCCGTTATTTGAAAATAAGTTGATATGCTCTCAATTATAAATTCACGAATAAATGTATTCTTATCTGTCAGTGACGAGCACATCTACCATCTGACGCGTGCAGTATGGCTGCGGGCCGCACGCGCAGAAATTGATTGAGCGTGAAACGAAATTCACCCCCGTTGCGCGCGAGCACCTCTAATTGCCTGCCAATTGACTTTAAACATATAGTGGCGTCGTGTTATTAATTGTTACACCACATTTTTATTTGATATTTATTACAACATATCATTGTGCCTGTCATCGGGGTAACTATTAAAAAATGTAATACTGGACACGCTAAAAAAGGTACCGGTCAACCGCTGCAACTTTGCTGCAAAGTTGCGGTGGTTACGTTAATGCTTTTTGGTATATCCCACTATCACATATACACAATATATGATGCAAAGAAATCATACATTACAGATAGTAACTGCAAACGCACTCGTCGAATAAGCGTAAAGTCACATAAAACTAAAAGTCTTCAGGATTGCCGACATAAAAACAATAAGCGACATAGCTACACTTCGAACTATTTAATAGCCGTTGTAAATATTTAGAGATGGACTACATAATTGTTCCGTACGTATCTTCAGAGCGATCATTGAGCTGGTGTTGCAACTACATTCATTAAGCGCTGTACCCTCCATTCAAGAGATGGCGAGATAAGGCAATTGACTCCCCGCGGTCATACGGGTAATTAATCTGAATGATACATGTCGCCTTTGTAGTTTTATAGAAGTTATTGCAAGACGCCTGCATCAAGTGTTGTTACTTAGAAAAGGGTGCCGCCGAAGCTTTTGTCTCGATCATAAGGGTGTCGAGCCGTTATGAATTATATTTTCACGCTTACTTATCTGATAATCATAAAGTTATTTGTAAAGATATAAATATTTAAATTTATTATTTCGTCCCGTATCGATGTTAATTTTTTTATTCGTCATGTAGTTCTTTATAGAAAAAATAGGTACCCTAAGCTAATACTCATGTTAAGAAACCCAAGTATGTCTCATCAAAATTTTTATATGATTCATATTTTCTTTCAATCCACTGAATACAAGCAGTGATTACTGTGTATGTATACCTACCAAAGTAGAGAAACATAACTCAGTTATTATGATAATGCAGCAATTCTAAACCTACTGTAATAGAATATATGAACAAACTATTTTAAAAATGTAAACATCTAATAAACCACTATCCAGCCATATGGTTTTTATCACGTATTAAAAATCATCGTATTAGTTATGCAAATAATTAATAAAACAGGGGTGGTTCGCGATGATACCGTAGAGTTATGCGGGGAGGGTGCGCGTGCGCCGCTCACCTGTGACAGCGGCGCGTGCCGAAGCATGTGGATCAATTTATAATAACTAGTGAGCGCCAACTAAAGTCGCCGAAATTTGAAAAATGGATTTAATATGTTGAATGTAGGGAAAAACTTAAATTCTCAAATCGCACAAGAACTTACTATTTTTTTATGACAGAAAAAAGGCGGCCATTGCCAAGGGGCCTAAACAAGTTTAATTTGTTTAAACTATATTAGATGTCAGATCACTTATGGATTACATAAAAGTAAATCATAAAATTCTTGAAGAAACCGACATCGGTGAGAGTATGGTTGGCAACTTAGAACCAATAAATCGAAGACCAGTCACATCTACCAACCAGGCATGGAGCCGCATTTATGACCCACTTCTTTTACCAGAAGTGGCATATATATTACATGGTTCATTGTGACATGACACATTGCTAGTTGAATTAAAAGTTGAAAGTTATACATTCTTTTCAAGAAAAAATAACGTTCATTTGACGTTAAGTCATGCAGCACACAGAATTATCCAAATATGACATAAAAATAAAAAAGCGGCCAAGTGCGAGTCGGACTCGCCCATGAAGGGGAACCCTTCATGGGCGAGTCCGACTCGCACTTGGCCGCAGCAAGTACTCAGCGGAAACGCAGGCTTAGTGCAAGATATACCGTTGTACGAACATTTAGTACGTATATTTGATCATTTAACTTATTGATAAGCATTTAGAAGCCGTCTGGTAACATTTCGCAACGATCCCTTTGTTTATAACTTACGAGCCTTTGGTTATCATACTTTTCCTGAAATAATTCCAATTTTTTACTTTCGTTTTTGTTTATAAATCATTGCCCCACTCTAGAAATTACTTCTTGTAACAAAAGTATATACTCACTCAAATGCCCACACCCGGAACAACTATTTGTCGAACCTGTGACACGTAGTGTAGCAGTCTAACCGGTTCGCTACTTCGAACTTGTCATAGTGTATCTCTAGAATACAATAGGTACTCATGTTTTAACCATCATCTAAAACCCAACTATTTTCTTAACCATAATCCTCGTTTCTGTCACACAGCCCTCTTCCATATCTTTACTTTGACTTTCTCCTACTAAAAAGTCATTCACATACTATTTCTTATTTCATTTCATGTAACTCGTTCTTCTTCACCAAAAGCCTCTAATATTAGACGATTGACATGGTTTGTCATAACAGCGCAGTAGCTACCACTCACTAACTTCCTCTAGATTTTTTCTTTATTTTTCTCCATTTAGCAAATGGTTCTATGAAAAATGGGGTTAAGAACATATGAAATTATAAATAGTAATAGTACATTCAAAACGAGCAAATACGTATTTCATTCAAATTATACTTACGAAACTTATATTTTCTCTAATGGATTACTACGCCGTAGCAAACCGCTACGAAGGGTCTACGAAGATTATTCGTAGCTGGTACGCTACGCACGAGTGCTACAAGACGGTATTCTTCGTAGCAAGTAGAAAATTCGTAGCCACGTAGGCAATCTTTTGGTAATTTAAACCTGCTTTCATAACTGAGTAAGTATTTTATCATACCCAGTATCTGATATTTTTACGCGAATATATGTGTAATACTTTAACCTGACCTGGAAGATAAGACAAACTAAAATGCAAAAAAGTGGGTACTAACCTTGTTTTCTTTTTCTTGATTCCGTTGTTGTCGCTCTTCTTCTTGTCACTTTTTTTGGAGGTGGCGGGCGGAGGAGGCGGCGGGTGCGGCGCAGGCGCAGCCTCCACGGCCTGCAGCAGCAGCGGCTCATCCTTGCGCTTGTGGTCGGCGGCGGGGGCGAAGGGCGGCAGCTCGTCGCGATACAGCTCGCCGATGTCGCCCACCACCACCGCCACATGCCGCTCCTTGCCGAACTCGCCGAACATGTGGTCGTCGAAGGGCCCCTGCTCCATGTGCGGCGCCGGCTCGAAGGCGCACTCGTAGCGCGGCGCGGCCCCGGGCCCCTCGCACACGTACATGTAGCCGTCGGCGGCGGGCGGCGGCTGGCCCGCTACCTCGGCGCGAACCTCGCTCGGCTCCGTCGCGCCGCTGCTCAGCTGCTCAGCTCGACCACCGAACCGAACCGACACACAGATTTATCTATCTACTCCGATATTAAACAATTTGACTTCATTTAACCAAACCCCCGGGATCGACGAACGCTCGCGCCGTTCGTATCCTCGTGTCCGTCCCGGTTAAATGGCTTTAATCAACTTTAACGAACTAACCGAATTTGCTCTACGGTTGGTCAATTTATATTACCATAATACGTTGCCCGACGTAGGTTTTAAACCAATGAGTAGCGCGTCCGAGAGAGATGACGGCGCGCAAGCTAGTGCCATTGTGACTCGTAGTGTGGGGACGTAGGGAACAGTTTTGACTAAGTGGAGCGGGCGCTTAGGACGGTGGCGCGAGCGAGTCGACAAGCCAATAGCGGCGCGGTGCAGCCACTCCCCCGGCGGCGCTCCGCACCCCTGCTACCTCGCGCGGTGCTGACTGCTGCGGGCGCGCGCGGCCGCTCCGCCGTCGTCGGCGCACCATGCGGGATTCCCACAAGCTCTCCCGATATTTGTTTGTATCGGTTCTATTGTAGGGCCCGAACGCCCACATCATTATTTTGAAAGTCCATAGTACTTTATTGTAAATCCGTATCAACACCACTCATATGTCTCTTTCATGATTTATAGCCGTGGGAATAATCACATTCATATCAAACAATAATGTCATGATAATTTCCAGTATCCTATGATACCTGTAGGTGGTACATACAAGTGAAGAAAAACGTCTTCAGTTCCAGTTGAAATGTATAATAAACGAAAACCTTATTTTAATTAGCAACCTGTTTTGCTGTTGTAGAAGTACATCACCCCATACGAGCAATTATAAAATATTGTTACACCAAAATTGATCTTCAAAATCACAAATGTTATAGTTTATTCGGTGGTACAAACTCGCGCGGATGCAGCTGATGAGTGCGCGCTGCGCCGCGACAGCGCACGCGAACTGATGCCGATCGACGACACCATCGCTTAATTATTAATTAACAGTTATTGCTGGCTATTATTAATAAAACATTCGCCCTGACTATTGGCACTTAGATTAGCGTCGAGGGAGTAATGGCGCATTTCAACAATTTCGGTTGTTATTTAATTGAAGTCAATTTAGATGATCAGAGTCTATTTAGGTTGGTGCTGGCGCTCGCCAGCGGGATCTCTGCTTCATTGGGCTTATTGGTGACTTTCAGACAACACGAATTGCACTCGCTGATGCACTTCTCGTCGCATTTGCAGTTTGTTTGGCTTGAAACAAATGGGTCACGGTCAAACAAAGTGTCTGAGGGGGTCGCGAGTCACAACATCCATGTTATTGTGTTCTAGTGCATTGGTTTGATAGAAGAATTTAGTTAAAACATGGATAGTGTTTTGTGTAACAAAACTGTGATGATTGTGTAGTGCGGAAACCAAAGTGGGAAGTGTTACAACGATACTCGTTGCGTGCTCTGTTCAAGGATTCTGTGTTGTCTGCATCGGACATTTCGTGTCGCCTGAAATTAAGCGCTACTTACGTAGGCGCCCGAACTGCTCATGCTTTTACACTTAACAGCGTTTAAATGCTGTAAAAATCGTTAGCTTAAGTCGTAAGTAGGAAACATTGCAGGTATGTTATTTTACTTTTAGTGTGTGAATAATTCAATGCTATTCAAAATGATTTGTATTAAAACTTGTATGAAAAATTACAATGACTTTTCAAAATCATTTCTATCCAAGTTGAATATTCGGTACCTATTTATTTCTGTACCGTATACCTACTTATAAGAATGAGATTTAAATATAAATTCAAAAGCACACTTGAGACAAAACCGACGTACCGATCTCAGCTAGTGAAGCCTGAACTTTTAAAACTGTTGACTGAACAAAACATTCTGAGGCGTAAATCCACCCGACGAGCGGCTCGTCGACGGCGACGCGACGATAAACGGCAACGATTGTACTGTTCGCGGCTAGAAGCCGAAAACAGTACAAGCATCATATATAGAGAAATCAAACATTATCTTACTATTAACTTTTTTTAGAAAATCAAAGTATATACTCATTTCGTTTCTATCTCACTTTTTAATTCTGACACTCATCCCAGTTCAACAACACACAAAACAAATAGAAAATTGTTCACAGCCTCATCTAATTTCTAAATAATTTCAATGATAAAAGAGTTATAAGGTAGGTAATAAAGAAAATTTACTTTAGTAATTAGATAACTATAATACTTCCTTTGTTGTCAACTATTTTATTATATCTAGTCGGTAAATGATAATAAGCAATACCTTTTTTATCAAAATATAAAATTCTGTATTGTGCCAAAATATGTGGCCACTACAAAAAGCAATTTTTACAGGAGAAATAAAATAAGCTATTTGTTTATACCGCAGCGTAAAATCATCCAAAACATACGTTCAGAATGTCAAATGGAAGCTAATTTATTTAACCAATCTAACCTTACATAAATAATTGTATTTGTATAAATGTTCAATGAAATAATTCAATAAATATATAATACAAATTATAGATGATATTGTTTCAATTGCAACAGCATTAAGGACTGTAACAATAATAATAATACGACGTATTTTCCGCTTTAGATTACCAGGCGATTACCGCCTTTTTCAGGGTTTTATAGCCAAAGCTTAGTGTATCCACTTATCGCTAACAATGAACAACATTTTTATGTAAAATTAGTGTAAAGTAGCGTAAAGATTTTCACTGGGTTTTTGTGATAAGTTTCATAGAGTAATGCATTAATACATTTTTAGCAGTAAGAATTTTCCATGCCAGAAAGCTGTTATAGTCATTGATCTTTATAGAAACATTAACTTCAGTGGTAGACTGATACTCAGCACACCACTCTGTAATAATCGCTGTTACTACTACTTAGAAACTGATAAGTTCTTTATTAAGATGAAAACATTACAATACTCGGACTTTCTTCCTATATCATGGGTGCATTTATAAACATAAAAACTCACATGCAAAAACACCGAGATCCGGAAAAACTACTTGCAGATCATACATACATTTGTTCCGTGCGGGGACTGAACCCGCGATACGCTGCGCAGCAGTCGATAGCTCAGCCACTGCGCCAGCCGTGACGTGAAAACTGTGATAGACGTCGAAAATACTTTGTATAAAAAAGAATAATACTTCATCATCTATACAAATAGACTTATTTAGAAATCAACTTTGGTCTAGTGGATTACACAAATAAACTTAACTTAAAATGTATGAAATCTTATGGTGGAGGTATATGGTACCTATCTGCTCGGACGTCGGCTGCCCACGCGTTGACCACTAAAATGTCATCGCTGTAAATTAAGTTTGAAATACCTATAATTCCTAACAACTTTCGTTTCCCTTTCAAACAAGCGCAATTCCCAGGCCCGGACTCCACCAAAGCGGAGACGAGAGGAGATGTGTTTGAATAACCAATCAAATGTCCACTGAAACTAAGCGGAGAGGAGATGTGGACATCTGATTGGTTATTCAAGCACATCTCCTCTCCTGTCCGCTTTGGTGGAATCCGGGCCTGTTAATGACCATAAGGTCGAAATTAGGTAGAGTTATTTTGATACTTGCATCGAAATGTTGATATTTATATGGATCTTCCTGGATTTTTTAACAGATAATCTCGTGTGGAAAACAGTATTACAAATAAATAATTATAATCAAAATATCAGAGATAGATTATGTAGTTAGACAAAATAAACTAAATAACTTTTTATCTTATAAATCACGGGATTTTTAGTTCTTCCACCCCGGGCAGGGCGGGAGGGACTGTCAGACTTGTACTGACTAAAATCCACGGTGTCCTTCAATAGACCTTTATGACGCCGTGGGCTTTTACCACTGCATTTGGGGCGGAGAAAGGACGCTGTCCTCGCCCTCTCGAGGCCTACTTCCTCCTTCGCGAACATTACTGCTTCGCAGAAGGAGGCGACCGCTTCCCTCTCGGTCTCGCCCCGCAGCATGGCCTCGACCAATGCCGGGCGAGAGAGGTCTGCGCCTATCGCCTCCGTGAGGACACGGCGGTGCTCTGCCCAAGCGGGGCAGTCCCGCACCGTATGCTCCCCCGTATCCTCCGGGTGATCTTCGCAGTGTTGACACCCGGGCGTCTCTTCCCTCCCTATCCGACACAGGTACCTCCCGAAACTTCCGTGTAAGGTGAGGACCTGCGTCATCCGATAGGATATTCCCGTTTCCTTTACAAATACTCTGTCCTAACCCCATACTTTGCACTCCTCGTCACATAACATACTAAAAAAGTAGTGGTTAGGCAGTCTTCTTTATTACCTACTATTTCAGGTAATTACGGCGATTCCTTTAATCAAAATTATTTTATGGTAAAGGATAGACAGTTCGTAACTCTTAGAATTGCAAAAAGCAATTCGTTACAATTGACATTAAGTATTGCTTGTCGAAGTTCCCAACCAGAATTTTGACTCGTTCCACTTGAACTCATAACATAAACCTATCTAGCTATGTTTAAGATTCCAAACATATGAAAGTTTCGAATTTTATTGAACCTTTAGCTAAAACTAATCTAGCTAATTCGTCGGATGCATGATCACAGGCACCAAGATCTTCAATAGTAAAGCCATCAAACATAATCCACCCAAAACTTTTCCATGACAACAATACATACTGACGAGATACAGGGCATATAACCCACGAATCCTTCGTTTAATTTCATGTATACACAGTTTATGTAGTCAATTACTATGTAAATATTCTTGGTAAATAGGAGCATGCTAGGAAAAGGCCAGGATGATGTGGTTGTGAGTCATGTGACAGGCGGCGCGTAGGCGCTTCACATAAAATCTCTCTGGCGACGGAGTACAACGCAGAATCTGCCGCCCGCTCAATTGGAACCAATTGCTTTAATTGATTTCAATTGAAATGACCTCGCGCACCGGCTCTCGGCTCCCGCTCCTAATCTGACACTTTTACATCTATCTTTTTTGGAACTGACATAAAAGCTCTAAGATAAATTTCATTGCCCCAATAAAACGAGCCATTCGTTTGTCACTGCAATATCCTGTATATTTTATGTTTTGAGTCTATGTATTGAAGTAATAAGTGACTTCAGTAAATGTCAATTTATTTTTAATAGTTGTTATTTATAGGTACCTATTACAAAATTCTTGATAATAATAATTTTTAAATCATTTTAGGTATCAGAGAAACGTCTTCTACAATTGAGCATTCCTTTAAGCCGTCGATTTGTACTAATCATAATTATTGTTTTGTAGGTGTTCCCTCACCGCGAGCATTCACCTGTAAATGTAACATAAAAGTGCGCAATTTGATGCTCTATTGTCTTCGAATGTTCGATTCTGTAACGTTACAAATTGGAACATTTCATTAGTGAGGGCAGACAATCGAGCATCACAAAGCGCACCTTGTATCAAATCTATACTAAATGTACGCGAATGCTCGTCAGTCAGAGAGGTTCAACTTTAAGCTTTACATTACAATACTACCTGTATTGTAATGTAATGCTTAAAGTTGAATCTATAATGTTACAAAACACGCGTATGCTCCCGGTGGGGAGCGCCTTAAGAATTCATAAACAACCTCAATATCAGAGATCCCTTAAATATTTACAAAAGTCATTGTGAACATGTCCAATATGGATCGTATCGAGATATTCTTTACGTAAAAGTAACATACACATACTCGTACATCCAATCTAACTTTTCATTTATAAACAAAACAAATATTTTAATTATATTCCTAAAAATATGTGTACTAGAGCAGAAATATACGTATGAACGAAACACTTCATAATTCAAATTCAAAACAACGACAATAGGTATACACGATGACGGAATGGCATTAAAAAGACATCACACATTTTGGCACGTGTTCTATCCGGTGCACAATTGGGCTTAATTAGGAAATAGCGGCGCGGGCGCAGACGCCGCCATCTTCAACCGACGCGCGACGTCAGCTGTACTCGTAAATAATTACATTTTAAATACATCAAAAAGTTTTATTTATTCAATCCAATTATAGTTTCCAAAATAAAACAACTATAATTCACTGTACTAGTGTATATTTGATAACCCGCCTTATCTCTCCTAAAGTAAATAATAATTAAGTAAGAATTAAGTAACAATATATAATACTTTAAAATTATTTTAAAAACTAAATAAGATCTAAATTAAGTTACATGTGAAAAGAGTTTCTAACGCAAATTAAACTGCTGGTTCTTCTTTTTGGACTTCTTAGATCTGCTCTTACCGCCCCAGAAGTACGATTTAAATTCCCTGTTACCTGTACTGGTGCTTGGTTCATCAACATTACCATTTGAATTCGATTCGTCTAAGTTATGATTTCTGCTACTTCCGTAAAAAGCGCTCCGCCGACGACGCTGGTCAGTTGCACCTCCAGGGTCTTCTTCCAGGATCTCGTCATCACTAACATGAATTGTCGTCATTTCTTCCTCGAACCTTAATTTCTTCTTAAGGACTTCATTTTTTTTATTACTTGTTTCGCCAGTGATTGCTGTTAGACTATCAGAGAGTTGTGCATGAGCCATGCTGTGGTCAAACTCAAGACATTGGATCTCCTTCTCTTCTGTATTAGAAAGTGGATACATACCTTGAATTTCAGCAATCTTTGAAACTGACCTAGCTCGTTTGAAAAAATTTAGGATACTTAATTCGTCCGAAGTTTCTCTCGCCATCGGTGTTGCTATATTTATAAATGATCTCCTATCAATTTCTCTAGGTTTTCCTTCGTAATGAGCTACTATATCTTCGCTGTCTGAATCAACTTTAATCATTTGCTCCTTAATAAAGGGTTCATTCATTACATTATCTAAACTTGGTCCTGTTTGAACTGCGGCATCGTCCGTAGAGGTAGTTCCCATTTGTCCTAATTCTACTTCGGCAAATGAGAAGAACCGTCGCTCTCCGGGATTAATCACATTATATTCTGATTCAATGATTTGATCGCCTAAAATATGTGGATGTTTTTTCTGACGTTTGCATCGTAAACGTTTGGACCATCTATTAATAAATGAGCCGACAGCCTTCTTCGTCTGCATTCGCATATCTGTGCATTCCATATTATAATCTTGGATGGCGGTGCCTCGGTAAAAGTCTTTTGGGTCTTCGGTATCATGTGGTGATCGCATAATTGGGTCCAAGTACAAACTGAAACCAAATAACAAGCTTAGATATTTTATATGTAATAAAAAAAATTAGGTATGTCGTGTTCTAAAAATATTTTATCTTTGAGAACACGACAAACAGTTGATCCTGTTAGTGTTATAATAATAATATGTATTAAAGAAACAGTGTATACTACACAACTTTGTGAACAACGGCTTAACATTTTTCACAAAGTAACTAATTTATTTTCGAGTATATGAAATGTAACAAAACATTGTGTGTATAGGAAAAGCCCTAACTAGCTATTTTTATTAAATTTTATTAAATTCAAAAGTTCAGAGTATCATTATGTAACTCAATGACGTGAAAACAGCTTGATCGATTTGTATAGTAAATGTAATAGTGGATATTTTATCCTAGTTCTACTATCCCGTAGGATAAGGACCAAAATAACACGGTCGAAGCATTACCTAGTTTTTAAATTATAAAATCAACCTACAAATTCTCCGCAGCATCGGTGTATATGAAGAAAGCGTCGGAGACTTTGGGCACGCATCGCTTAAGCCAGTAGTGCACAGTGTACAACATGGTAAGTAGCACCGCTAGGAACGTGATGGCTGCTAGATAGACGTTGTGCTGGAACCTTGCCGAACCCCCGCACTTCAGATGGTCTTCGTCGTATATGTCTGAAGCAATTGTTGAGTAATCATAGGCTAGTTTGAAAAAATATAATCGCGTCGCGGGTGCAGGAAATAATCCATGCGTTACGTGGTTATGCAGATGGAGCAGAACACTCACTAAATGGTCAGGAAGGTGGTAGAAGAATAACTGATGTCAGACGAACGCTGAAGGAAGATAATAATATGTAGACAGTATTCAGAAAATCGCGAGTAAAACGTGGTTAGGTCTTGCGTAAGTCAAATAACACGTTAGAGAATAGAGGGAGCTTCTCTGCAGGCTTTGAATGCACCTAAACATGGTGTTATTCCACAAAAATGGAGCAATTAATGTCGTATCCAGCGTGCTCTGGGTCGCGAAATCCTCTAAGAAGGACATCAAGGAATAAAAAAGGCAAAAAAAGGAACAGGGTGAAGGTGAATTTTCAGTCAATAAGAGTCTGCCAGTACTTTCTACTCCACCCGAAGCGGGAGGACTCATTCGATGTCTTCTTTTTTAAGTAAAATTACTTAACAAAGAAAAACCTGTGTAGTAGAACTAATGAACGTTTCTGAAGACGCTGAACCGTATCCGACTTCTGAGCTAACACGCTAAGAAGAAGCGAACCTTACCATATTTGCCGCAGTTAGGCACGCCGTCGCAGGCGCAGAGCGAGTCGATGCAAACGCGCGCACCGGACACCTGGCACTCGAGGTTCTCGGCCGCACAGCGCGCCTCGGTAGTCAGCAGCGTGCGCGCAGGCGTCATTACCACCGTCATGCGCTCCATCTGCATACAGACAAAATAATATACTCTTTACTAGTTAATATAAAAATACTAATTTCTACTCAAACGAACGCTGTCCGACGCCTGTACTTTACTGCTGTCATTTACTTAAATTAATATTATATGAAATTTAGCTATTGCCTAAAGGCTTACTCGTCCCTCCCCCTACCGTGTCTACGGTCTCATCCATCTCTGTACCAAAATGAATAAGAATCGGTTCAACTACATATACGGATGTAAAAACGAAAAATACAAAAGTTTGTTTGTTGGTTTGTTATAGTATTCCAGGCTAACCGAGAACAGTAATAACAATTTCCACATAAATTATTGTGTGGCAAATTTTCGTTGCCACCCGCGTTCTGATAAATGAGAAAAAACACACGCCTGACGTGAGATACTGCATGTTGAGCCTGATCATAGAGCAATAAGAGCCAGTTTTCGAGGCTGTTTAATGAGACATACAATTTTGAACTAACAGTAAAGTTGTTGATGGCCAGCACGAGTCTGGAAGAGTTGAAGAGGAAGGTGTGTCCGGCAGCCGCCTCGTCAAAGTCACAGATGTTGAACATCGCCGGGCCCAGGTACTCGCCCATGAAGCGCTGCGCCACGCGATCGTGTACCTGAGCGAAGAGGCAAACACTCATCGTGTCATTCCATATAACTTCATTAAAAACAGAAGTCGACGTTAAAGGGGGTTTTCCGGCTTCCAATAGATTCCTTATACCTAACTTAAAAATCATTATAATTATATTACGTTCGCGTCTAATGTTGTGGGTCCGATTTCCGAACGAACGAAATATTTCTATGATAAATTTATAGAATCGGACGTTACTTTGCAAAAATCCATGACATTAAATGTTATGAAAAATAGTTGGTTTTATTCCGTGAAAATAATCCAGGATTTCTGTATGCTGCATCCAAGCCTAAATTTTTATCGCGGAATTAAAACTAGATACCTACATGTTTTTTATTCTGCGGAAAAAAATTATGTATGATAAAAGTATTTTTTTTTTTAGCGTGGTAAATTCATCAAATGAGTCCTCCAACCCCGGGCAGGGCGGGAGGGACTGTCAGACTTCTACTGACTAAAATCCACGGTGTCCTTCATAGCCTGTTATGTTATGGGATGATCCCGCGACCCCGGCAGGCTTTGGCCCTCTGAGAGGGGGGCCCCGTCATTATGCTGACGCTTTTTGAGGCGCGCGTGGGACACAACGCGCCGTCGACACGGGCATGGTCCTTGGTCGGGCAGCGGGTTGCCCTTTACTCGCAGCATGGCCGCAACCAATGCCGGGCGCGAGAGAACTTTTTGAATGATAAAAGTAAACTGGAGAAAAAAATAAAAAAAAACAATGTTTAAAGTAACTTCACCTCATCATCTTGCAGTTCGATAAGCTGCTGGAACTCCTGCAGATCGGATATCTTATCTGCGCGATGGGTGGTCGAGTGCTCGTCCTTCACGACTGGTATGTGGTGCGGCTTGGCCAACTCTATCGGGATCGCGTGTATGTAACGCTTCTTACGCCGCAACCTATCGCTTGTCATTTAGTAAGTACACAACACATATTATTATAAGAACTGTTAACCCATTTTTTTTTAAATTATGAAATGAGTCCTCCCTCTCAGGGCGAGACGGGAGTTTCTGTCAAACTCGAACGAACTAATATAGATCTACGGTGTTGCTTCTTTAGCCCTTAATGTTCCGGGCACGGTTTCCTCATAAGTCCCGCGACTGCAGCAGGTATATGGCTCATGTCCTCTCACAGTAAGGAGGCCTTTGTCCTCTAGATTTCTAGACTACATGTATATTTCTTCGTTTCTATCATCTATTTCTTTGTAACATTATCTTACGCAAATTTCAAATACTACTGTCCAGTATGCCTCTTGTTTTATGGCCATGAAGAGCTGCCGCTCACTGGAAACTTTTTTCGCGATGACTTTTTGTCAGCCACTCAAATGTACCGGTCACTTGAAAAAAGTCGCCATATAGTTAGCGCAGTCCCATATACTAATCATAGCACTTGACGTGGGAAACAAAAAGTTTCCTCGTCAAAAACTGACCATAAGCCGGTTTGGTGTAGCACAAAACTCTATGGATGGTAAATCAACTTTTGGCACGCTTACCTTGGTGGCAACAGTGTTACGTTTAGTGCCTGATGTTCATCACCCACACTCGATGTGATGGATTGGTTTAACACGACGGCCATTAAAGAAGCCGCTTGCACCATGTTCTCCCACGATTCATGGTCTACTAGAGTCATAGGTATCACGCTAGAAAAAGAGAATGTTGACCCAGTGATATCGGCCCCGACTTATAGGTCGTGGGTTCGAATACTGCCAGGTGCATATTTACATTGTGTAATTTACCATCAAAATATCGTGAGGAAACCATGGCATGTTCTAAAATTTGGATTGTAAAATACTGATTTCCAGCTGCATCAGATATCTGGAAGCCGACCCCAATGTAGTTGGGAAAAGGCTAGGCAATTGAGACTTTAGTAACACAGCAACAGGACGGGACGTACTATAATTTACACAATATTCTGATTCCATTGCATACATATACAATCCGTTTCAAGTAAAGGAAGTAGACCACAATCTTATGAGTAGGCGATCGCTTAGCAATATTTCAATTCTTGCACTGCAATCTACGTCTAATCCTAATAAATTATCTTGTTGATACTGTCCAAGATTTTATGTGGGTCTTATTAGTTCTATTCATACATCTGGTTACTATCTGTTGCTAGTGGCTTTGCCGAGTTTGTGTTGAAAGTTATCCCACAGTATCATTACCTATATCGAGAATAAAGCATGATTGCAGATCATAACTTATCTCTGTACCAAAGTTCATCCGTTTTTACGTGATTGAGTTATTAAAATCCATTCGTCCATCTTATTAAAAATGCAACCAAACTTTCGCATCATATAATTTCATGTCATTAGTCCTGCTAAATACAACATAACAACATAGTCACCCCCTTTCGCAGGGTGTGAGCTAGCCTATTTAGCAGCCAAACCTAAAGTAAGTACTGAAGAATTCCTGATGGAATATCCCAAAAACACTTTGCCCGGGAATCGAACCAAGGAACCCTAGCTCAGCAGTTGTATACAACCACTAGACAATGAAATATTAAGCAGCGAGGCTAAGAAATACAAAGGACTACTTATGTTTAAAAATTATTGTTATAACATACGTTTCAGGCGAGGCTGAAGTAGTGGTAGTACCACTCCGTTCTGACGCCAAAGTGTCCGGGTTAACAATTATAGGACTTTTCTCCATCTCATTGTTACGTTGTGTAAAAGTTTCCGGTTCAACTATTATAGGATTTTTTTCCATTTCATTGTTTTGCTGTGTAACTGAAAATAAACAGATTTAAAGATCCTTTTGTGAATGCTTAATTGATAAGTAAAAAATCTTTGTTTTTGCATTGATTCATTTTAATTTCATATGATCATGCTCAAATATTTTGTGACATAATTGTCACAAAATATTTGAGCATGATCATATGAAATTAAAATAAAGTTCTTTTTCACTTCAGTAGCTCAAACATGTAGGTTTTGCTGCCTGAAATCAGTGAGCAAAATGCGATTTTGCTCACTAGTGAGACAAAGTAACTTTTTAATTTTTGGTTTCAAAAAGCCACGAATATCATATTCAGCCTTGAGTTAATCATACAATTCGAAACATTAACACTCTATCTCTTTCCCGCCAATAGAAAGAGAGAGAGACAAAGACCAGCCCTTTCGAAGTTCCGATTTTGAATTCGGTCTCAAAGACAAACACGTTCGGAAATTTGTACTAAGTAAAGAAATTTTGCAAAAAGATAATAATGTCTTTGAATGTAATTTATTGAATTTTTAACTTATTTCTGTATTTAAATGAAAATAAGCATTTACTGTAAATATTTATTTCTAGTTTCAATAAATATTTAAAAAATAAAATATCATGGGTGCTCTTTCCGAACACGCCTTAATTTAAAAATAAAATTTCATGGCTGGCGCAAAGAGTTGAATAGGTAAGTTAAAAAAAAAAGAGTAAAACTAGCGACGAGAACAGTACCTACTTATTTCAACACCGGAAGAGTTAAAACAACCTCAGAAGTCTCGAAGCGAGAAATATCTGAAACCATACCATGGTCTTCAATGAATGGAGACTTACAAAGAGCGCAAGCAGTTTTTCGGAGACGGTGTTGCTATCTTAGTTTTTTAGATTTATCACAGACGAGGCGATTATCTACAATGTGGAGTATTTACATATTGTTGAAAGCTACTTTAAAAAAAAGTTATTTCAATCTATTCCTGTTTATTATTTTATCTCCTAAAGTGTTCTCGCTGCTGAAGTGAAAAGTTATGTGTGTTACACGAGAGCAAAGTTTTTTGCATCTCGTGCCTTTGAATCTCTCGCCACACTCAGGATTCAACTTTAGAATCACTCGCTACGCTCGTGATTCAATCCTTGAATCCTTCGCTTGCTCAAGATTCACAATCAGCACTCGCAGCAAAAAACGACTTTGCTCTCTTGTTGCACAAATAACTATTTCTGCATAATTGCAGAAATAGAACTTTTTGTATTAGCTGTTGTAATAAATACTACACCCGAAACTCATATCAAGGGTCTGATTCAGAAAACAGAAGGTTTCTTTCTCTGGAAGCCTGACTGCCTGTTACCGATACGGCTAACATTTCTTTGAATACTTTTTTTTTTATTTGAATTAATTCTAAATGTTCATTAGTTAGATTCTGATAAGAAATCACTATTGGTTCTCGTATTTATTATAAAAGACTAAGTATACCGTTTAATAAAACTCTATCGATGTCCAAGTCTGGGGGCAATAGAGGTCCAGTCTTCAGAGCATCAATAATCACTGTGTCATTGTTATCCGTAGCTTGCATTGAATTGGGCGATTCATTGGCGTGTTGTGACGAACCCCCTTCGGATGAAACATCTTCTTCGTCTTCAAAATAATTTGTCCTGTACCTAAGTAATATTAAAAATAAAGTATTATGTCTTTATGTCCGGTGTTTCATTTGTACAAGTACCCTTATTCAAAGAGAATAGATCCAATTAGATAATTGGACTTCTAAGCACCATCTCTTATGCAGGTCCGAAATGTAAGGCAAGGTATAGACGCCAGTACATCAACCTACCTCAATCTGTCAAACAACCTTATCACAACTGTGGAAGGTTAATATTCGATTGGTATTTGACAGATTCGGGTAGGTTGACCTGCTGGCGTCTGTACAGTATAATCACTTACATGGTTTTGAAAAAGTCAGCATCCAGTCGAGTCTTTGCTGAATTATCAAACCTTCTCTAAGAAAAGAGATAAATTATGCTGAATAATTTCACCGAGAATTATACAATACCATTATAACTACATACGTTTTTGACTGTCAGGCTCGTACTGACTAAAATCCACGGTTTCCTTCAATAGCCCTTTACGTTCCGGTGTCACGGTAATGAGATAAGTCCCGCGACCAATTTTGTGAGACAGGCAACTCAGTGATAGAGTCTTAAAAGTCTCTCAAAACATTACCTATGCATGCAATAATGCGAAATGATTTTATGTGCCACTACGTCTTGTCCACTTGCGTGGTGAACTAGTTGCATCATTTCGCGTTATTACATGCATAGGTAACGTTTTGAGAGACTTTTAAGTCTCTATCACTGAGTTGGCTGTCTCTCAAAATAACTTCCCTTTACTCTATTTACCTTTTTTTTTTGCGTGGTAAAATCATCAAATGAGTCCTCCAACCCTGGGCAGGGCGGGAGGGACTGTCAGACTTGTACTGACTAAAATCCACGGTGTCCTTCAATAGCCTGTTATGTTCCGGGGTCACGGTAAGGGAATAATCCCGCGACCCCGGCAGGCTTTGGCTCTCTGAGAGGGGGGCCCCGTCATTATGCTGATGCTCTTTGAGGCGCGCGTGGGACACAACGCGCCGTCGACCCTACTCTATATACCTAGCAAATACATAGGATACCCGTAGCTGGCTGAGGGTTGTCTCCACGTGATGGAGTCAGTTCTGTACTTGTTGGAGCTGCGTCGGGCCGTGAAGGTGCGTCGGGCCGGGCTCGAGGGACGCCGCCCGTGCCACGAGTCGTTTGACATCAGGTATACTGAGGCAAGGAAAAGGTACTTGTATTTATTTAACATTGCACCGTGGGGGTGCGTTTACAAACATAGAAACTTACAAACAGGGTGTCGAGTCTGCTAATTATTAGTCAGAATGGCGCCACAGTGGCGTTTCAATTTTCGAACCATTTTTTACTCAGCAGTAAAAAATGGTTCAAATAAGCACTACAATTGAAACGCCATTGTGGCGCCATTCTGACTAATAATTAGCAAACTCGACACCCTGATCCGAAACAACTGCTTGAAGGTCATCGCTAGTCGCTAGCAGAAGTGCGGTTACCCCTAGGGTTAACCGTGTAAACCTAGGTGTAACTGACCACATGTGGTTAAACCTTGGTGTATATAAATATTTTAAATGATTCTGTATTAACTGGGTTATGAATGAAGGTAAGATAAGCTCCATGTAAAATACTTATATTCAGGTGCACCCGAATAGATTTGCATATATATCTTCTCTTCCGAGCATCGTTCAGATATCCGGAAGGCCAACACAGATGAGAAATGACTCGGAAGATATGTAGTAAGTTCGGATGTGGAACAGAGGCAATGATGGCACATAAAATATCTATGTAGTAACACCAAGTACCTACCAACCAAATGAATAAGTGCTAACTGGTGCAAACAGATATTACAAGAATGACTGTATCAATTAAAAAGAAGTTCATATTATGAATGAACCTCTACCTACTGGAATATGAACTTCAAGTGAATGAACTGACACATTGAGGTATTAATGTAATAATCTGTGGGCTTCGCGACAAACTTACTTCATGACTGATTCCAATTTAACAAGTGAGTCATTTATTTTGCAGTCCTTTGGCAACTGATAGTGTGATGTGCTGGGTTCGATTTCAAGAAATGGTTTTTTGATTATAATTTGGGAAATTCTCAGTAGCAAGCTGATTCTATTTTATAAATCAAACCTTACAAGTACAGAAAGAAATAAGGAATAGACGGATAATAATGTACCTTGATACACCCATATTTCAGCAGCTATTTCTAAAATGGGGGGTGAGCGTGTCAAGTCTATGGTTGCCACTGAGAAATTTCTGACTGCAAAATACAATAAAACACAACCTGGGAATCGAACTCAAGAGCACCCAGTAGTCGCGTTTACGACCAACGAGGAAGCAAGCTTTTCCAACAGTCACGAAGTCAGGAGTTATGCCCGGTGCATGGCAATAATAAGCTCATTTTACTGACCACTTTCGTTGTATCCAATTTTAGCAAGCCCTTGCAGAAGATCCTGAACATCTTTGTCAATTTTAACTTTTATTTTTGGATCTTCGTCTCTAGTTTTGCTTAGGTTTTTCAAAATGGCATCCACTATTTCATAAGGATTTGATTTTGCTGAAGTTTCTTCGGTCGATGTAGATTCTATGAAGTCTGGTCTTGGGAGAAGGTCACTTGATTTTGGACCAAATGTCACTTGTTCTTCTGGAGCGTATGACCTAAAAATTAATATGTATGACACTGTATTATGTTATACGAGTACCTACAGAAAAATTACGCATTGTAGGTTTGTTATTAAATACTTACGTCCTATGGAACAAAGCTTGTTTTTCAGCAAACAATTTCTTGTTTTTCTTGAAATCTAGTTTGCTGTTATAATTGTACTTATATTTGCCAAGTTCTTTCTTCTTAGTTGAAAGGCGCAGTAGAGGGAATGACAATCTGAAATAACATGAAACGTTTTTCCAATAAACGGCCTTTAACAATTCAATAAGCTACCTACATATTTTATAGTTGGTGCCGGTGTCCACAGAGCACTTTTCAATGTCAACCTATACTCAACATTATACTCATTGAAATAATTTCCAAAATCAACTAAACGATCTCCAGTCCAGACCAGTCTTACCATGGAGTATCGTATACCTCTTCCCATGGAGTATCGTATTACCCAGCTACTGGGTTGTGGAGGTCCGATAGGCAGTCGGTATACGTAAAATACTGATATTCAGCTGCATCTGGTTCGACTGGAAGCCGACCCCAATATAGTTGGGAAAAGGCTAGGCAGGTGATGAACTAAACGATGTCACCTGGGGTCCGGCGTGAAAATGTCGGCATTCAAGTTGAACTCGTATCGCGGCGCCACTACCAAGTCTTCTTCGTTAGTTCGCTGCGCGATCACATCATCAGATATCGCGAATTGTACCAGAGGCAGAACGTTGGTCTTGTAGTTCATGTCAGGCCTGAAATGCATCATTTCTTGTAATAACGTGGCTAAAATCGACCTCTAGCGATGAAATTTTCATCATGGAACAATCGCGTGTGTTACAAATCTTATTTTATTCTCGCGTCGCCAGTCGCAATTCATTGCGAGATTCTTCAAAGTTGCAGAACATACTCCGTTGTAAGTAGGTTTACGTACCCAAATGGTAAAGGGGTTGGGCACGGGGCCCCCTATTATTAAGACTCAACATTCCATCGGAACCGCGAGTCCGCCTCGACTTGGCCGGTTTTTTCACAAGTTTTCTAATCTTTTTCTTTTGAGAAGCATTTCAATTAATATTTATAAATATAGTAATGATGACAAATAAGATACTCACTTTGGTTTGACATCAATCATTCTATCGAAAGTTTCGTCTTCATCAAATGAGGTGCTTTCTTGCTGTACTCCGGGCACCAGAACACCAGACACGTTGACGATAGGAATCTCTACAACGAACTCATTCTGCCGTTTGGTAGTCTCGCTAGATTCCACTAAACCCTTCATCATCATTGTAGAAGGTATTGTAGTTCTTTGAGATAAAAATCAAATGATGTTGCATCAATTTCCCCTTTAAATTAATTAAATTTACCTAGGTACTTTACTAAGCAAGCAATCAATTCAACAATTTGACGACAGGACACAGAGTTAGATTCATCGACTGCTGTGCAGCTTGTCGCGGGTTGAATTCCCGCACGGAACAAATATTTGACCTACAGGTAGTTGTTCCGGGTCGGGGTGTTTGTAAACGCATCATGGAACTACTGAGAAAAAAAAATCTCAGTATTTCCATGGATCTAATTGATGGTGGAACTAGTGAGAATGATCCTTCTGGATAGGTAATGCTAGCTGCCAACATAATAGTGTGTCATTAACTATGTGACGAGAAAATACAGCAACTCTCTTGATAACACATAGTATGTCGTCTTGGCACTTATATTGTCGGACTGAATTACCTACCCAGTACTTACTACGTTGAGTAAAACTAGGACCTTGTACAGATGCTAGTACATCAACCTACCCTAATCCATCCATTCAATAATAGATTTTCAACTTTATCACAAAAGTATGTATAAAGTTTATGATTGAGAATATTTTGACGTGCCCTAGTAAAGTAGCGTCTGTACCTGTTGAATCATTACAAATATCGGTGATCGATCTTTCGAAAGAGTCAAGAACCGGCTAGTTTTGGCTTCTTATTATAGTAGGTATGTACGTATGTGTCACACACTACCTATGTGACTTTACATGAGTGGTTCAACATTTGTTGTCTTGTGGATGTTTAGCGATTTATGCAAAAGAGATTACGCTCTACCAAGCCGAAAGACTGGCCGATTATCTCTTTCTATAGATCGATGTGTAACATTTAAGTCCGTTTATAACTCCGTACCTCTCCGTAGTGGTAGTAGTTGTCTCCGGCTGCGTTGTTTTCAAAGTGTAATGTTGGTTTTCTTCCGTGTTAGCCTTCACATTAATCATATTGTTAGGCAAGGCGCCCCAGTACCCTCCAAAAGTCTCCCCTATCTCATACACCAGCAGCTGATTTTTACTTTCGCGACAGGATTCTATCAAGCTGTTCCCAGACATTAGTTGGATCACCAGGATTATGTTACTGCCCGATTCTGTCCTGTCAAAAGTGTAATACAATAGTTATTATTATGTTCAATTCAGATCTGCTTACATAAGTATCACATCGTCATCGACATCTTCATCTAACCTGTAAGACTTACCTAAGACATAAACTATTGTACCTACCTATTATAATCACTCATTGCTTCGGTAAATGTTGCAAAACTTATGTTAAATAATAATGAAGGTAAATTAAACAGCGGTAGACAAGAACAATTGGAAAAAAATTGAGGGAGGCATCCCAACAGTGGGACAGTAGGGATGAACAAAGGAAAACATTTTACAATATTAACGATGAGAATTTTTTGTCTGAAATCAGCTTCATTCGTTCTTTGACAGACGATAACCAAAAATCCGTTTTTTGCCCGTGGTCCATCTGCCTATTCTGCCTAGTTTACCCGGGTGTTCCACGGGAAATTATTGTGACACTAAACTCTGACAATTTGAAACCACATTTATGAGACGCTTAAACATTCGCTTACTTACTGAAAAGATACTTGCATTTTATACAAACCTAACATTAACAAAACAACTGTATGGCAGTTCCAAGCGAGAGAAGTGCAGTATCTTCGAGTACGCATCCACAACTTGTCTACCTAGGAACACGGAGGGCATGACGCGTCGCCGGCAATACTCCGACATATCCTTCTGATAGACGAACTTGCGAACTATTATAGCTAAATCCACTTCCTGCTTTACAAACAATAAAAGGACAAATAACAATCTCGTACAATACGACATGTTTCTTATAATTGCTATTTTTTTTTAACGTTTCACAACAATAGATTAAAGGTACCGTAGCCTAGTAGATACTTATTCAAAGATAGATAATGAAGAATGTGTGTGACAACTAATCAAGTAGGTATATTATATGCCATTTTATTACCTAGTATATAAAAAGTTAAAGAACTCAAGCCTTCACGAATACGGATTTATTTCGCTGAAAAGATTGTCAGCCGAATTCGTGACGACTTATGTCATCACTTCATCCGTTAAAATTTTAGTTGAGATCGAAAATTACTGAAAAAAAAATTACATAATTTCTGATTCCAACACAGCCTTTAACTTTGCATTACTCCAAAATAAGTAAGGATGAGGATATCAAGATAAACAACTCGATAAATATGATGATAAGAATTACGTGTGTTGAAGCTTATAATCGTGTAAAAAACGTTAGTCGCCCGAAGAACACGTGAAAAATATTATTTGCAAAGAAAACTCAGGACCAACCAAAATGAGGTCCATATTGGTTGGTGGTAGGATAATAGTTAGGTACTCCACCCAGAATAATTACATCTGATATGAACATGGTTTATGAAGTTGCGGGTCTAACTTGTACATAATCGTCTCCCTTGCGCTTTTAAACTGCTTTGATGTGATGCGGTGCGGGTCACGCGACCCCTATCATTGTCCCGGCCTGCGCGGGCGCACGGCGGCGTCACGCCACTTCATTTTTTATTACAAACTAATAATATAGAGGGTATTCGGCCAGTCTGTAGGTTCGCATTATTATTTGTTCGTGACTTAGGTAAGACATGCACCAACCAACATCATAATTTTAAGAAAAACTTTCTGTAAGTCATTGTATTAATTACTTTTTAATTTACCCGTTGCCTGATTATTTGAATAAAGTACAGACGCCAGCACATCAACCTACCACAATCTGTCAGAATTAACAGATTCCTCTATTGTGATAAGGTTAAAACCTTATCACAATAGAGGAAGGTTGTTTTTTTGGCGTGGTAAAATCGTCAAATGAGTCCTCCCACCCATAGCAGGGAGGGAGGGACTGTCAGACTCGTACTGACTAAAACCACGGTGTCCTTCAATAGCCCTTTATGTTCCGGGGTCACGGTAATGACATAAGTCCAGCGACCCCGGCAGGCTTTGGCCGTCTAGAGAACTAGAATGCTTCCCGCTCCGACTCGCCCCGCAGCATGGCCTCGACCATTGCCGGGCGAAATACAGTCGAATTGATAACCTCCTCCTTTTTTTGAAGTCGGTTAAAAATGCACGGTAATCCTTCAATAGCCCTTTACGTACCAAGGCCGCCGTTACCAGATGAGACAGTCCCGCGACCCCGGCAGGCGTAAATATCCCTTATTACTTTTCAATAATAAAAAGTATCAACTCCGTTTAAGGTGAATGCTCCAACCAATTCAAATTTTCTTACGTTTTTTGCAATGTGCAGGCCAGTGACATGTTGTAACTTTATCAAATTATGAATTGCGGTAATAACAAGTATAATTCTAAATAAAAAAAATATCAAAACATTCGCTCCACCAGCTCTCACATAGAAAAGGTGCATAATAATTGTTTAAATCTCCGAAATCTAACTTAGATGCAGCTTTTCTATATGAGAGCTGATGAAGCGAATGTTTTCATAATTTTTATATTTAAATTATACTTGTTAATACCGCAATTCTTATTTTGATGAAGTTAAAACATGTCACTGGCCTGCAAATTGCAAAAAATGTAAGAAAATTTGAATTCGCGGGCTAAATCGACGCAGTCACCATAGTACTTAAGGTGATTGCTTCGATGTAGCCCGCGAAATTCAATTTTTTTTACGTTTTTTGCAATTTGCAGGCCAGTGACATGTTGTAACTTTATAAATATTTGTGTTGCGCAAATAACAAGTATAATTTTAAATATAAAAATTGTCAAAAAATTCGCTCCATCAGCTCTCACATAGAAAAGGTGCATCGTAGTTAGATTTCGGAGATTTTAACATGATGCACCTTTTCTATGTGAGAGCTGATGGAGCGAGTTTTTTGATATTTTTATATTTAAAATTATACTTGTTATTTGCGCAACACAAATATTTATAAAGTTACAACATGTCACTGGCCTGCAAATTGCAAAAAACGTAAAAAAATTTGAATTTCGCGGGCTGGTTGGAGCATCCCCCTTAACCTATGCCAGGATTGTCAGCCATGATTTTTTTTAAATTGGCGCTTTTTTTAGTGGACGGTTATCTAGTCTGCAGCTTTCGTTGGCCAGACTCCATTCTCCAATCTTCAAGTAGTCTGTGTTAGACTCTAGCTCTGTGCTCTAGCTCAAACTGGACTCTAGTGTCTTTACGCACGAGCTTTTTTTTTTCTGGGCTATAAAAAAGTCGCCGGAAATAGAACATGAACGTGCGAATGCACGAATGCGGGAGCTTTAGTCATTTGCATTCATAGAAGTTTATCAATTTGGGTTTTCTGACCAAAAACCCGTTCTATGTATTTATAGCCTGGACCTAAAAAAAAAGGCGGACGGAACGACGGAACTTCACTAAGAAACGATTGAAGCACCAAAATGGCGTCCGTGTTTATATGTGTGTGTTTGTATAGGGATGCCAGATGAAGGAAAAAATTACCCATTTTTAAAAAAAATTTAATTAAGATCTCCCTTGAACTTAAGTTTAATTACAATTTTTTTGTGACAGAGATGTATTTTTAAAATAAAGGTAAAATAATTTAAGCACATTGGATATAAAATATTTACAACTCGTTTAATATTAATAAAGTTTTACAATCCCTTTTGGTTATTCAAATTTTTGTAGACTTGTCTTTTGCTATTGACACATCTAGAAATTCCTTCTAATTTACTTAAATGGTGAAAACGAATGTTTAAGTATTTTTCGGCTATAAATATTTAATTAGAGCTATTTTATGTTTCATTCCTACACGTCTACATTCCTATTCCATGTCTACACTCCCTTATTATTTTTATACAATCATTTTTCCATGCATCATTTGCCGTGGGGAAACTTGTAAAAATACAGAAGAATACAATAACGATAAATAGTAACAAAATATAAATCTCCCAATTTTAAAATAATTTGAACCTTGAAATAGTTGCAACACTGATTGATTTCGAGATGTTTATAAAATTTATTGACGTAAAATCGAGAAATAAGCTTGAAAATGACATGTTTAACTATGAAAAGTGATCCCCTGGCTTTTTTAATTGAACTACTATGGTTTAGACACCTTTTTGCAACACATGACGGCATACTTTGATTTTTATTAGAAAAAATAACACCGTATGAAACCGAGAGTGTCGTTCGAAGCGTAATGGCCGACGGCTGACTTACTATGGTGTGAATGTGTGTGTGCTGGCTTGTGTGGACAAGCGCACTGACTTACTATGGGTGCTTCAATTCTTTCTTAGTGAAGTTCCGTCCGCCTTTTTTTTTAGGTCCATGATTTATAGACACACCGGAATGGCAGCGGCCGGCAGCGACGCGGCGAGCACTTTCAGTGTGAAATAATTTTAAACTTTAACTACATCAATGTACTAAAAGACCAATATCGCTTGAAAGGGTCGCGAGGCCACCCGCGGCTGCCACCCGGCGACGCGAGGCCGTTCGCGGCACCGCGGGTGGCAGCGCGCTCCTCACCCTGAGCGCACTATACTTCGCGTTCGGCTCGGACGCACGTCTAGAGCTCGCCGGCGCCGACCGTTGCCGGTCCCTGCCTTTTCGGTGTGTCTCGGCCCTTAACCGTCTAGATGTCGAGAATATCAGCTCAAAATTGGTGTAATTTTCGATATGGTAACAAAGTAAAACAGCTGATTGTCAAAAACAGAAAATGTCAATGTCAGATGTCAGTGTCAGCTGTTATCAAACATCAAACCAAGTTGAAGAATCAGACGAAGATTAAAATAATAAAATTTTATCACTGCTAAACCATAGGGTTCGTTTTTTTCCAGATTAATGACATAAAAGTAATACAAAAAATATGGCAATCGCAGAGTATATAGCTTCTCTTGCCCAAAATCCTTATTTTGGCGCTGGTTTTGGATTATTTGGCATCGGTGCTGGTGCAGCAATATTACGAAGAGGTGTACAGACGTCTATAATACTATTTCGCAGGCATTGTATGATCACTCTTGAAGTTCCATGTAGAGACAAGTCGTACCAATGGCTGCTGCAGTGGATAACACATAAAGGTGCCAGACAAACTCAGCACTTGAGTGTAGAAACGTCGTTCCTACAAAAAGACACTGGACAAATAAAAACCAAATATGACTTCATTCCTAGTGTTGGTCAACATTTTTTTAGGTAAGCCTTGTTTCCAAATCAGTTTTGTTCCGTAATATTATAAGATTACAAAGCTTAAGCAATGTATTCTAGGTATGGTGGCACATGGATCAAAGTAGACCGCACAAGAGAACAACATACATTAGATCTTCATATGGGTGTTCCGTGGGAGACCGTCACTTTAACAGCATTTGGAAGAAATAAAGAGTTATATTTTAACATTTTAGAAGAAGGTAAGTTTTAATTTAGTAATATTGCATACATGTTACATAATTTGTGTCACTTTTACATTTGTACTCTTGTTTCCTTAATTTTCTAAACAAGACATTATTTTGAATTACAGCTAGAACAATGGCGCTAAAACAACATGAAGGAATGACAATTATGTACACAGCCATGGGGTCTGAATGGCGTCCATTTGGCCATCCAAGGAGGAGACGTCCACTTCACAGTGTGGTACTGCGTGCTGGCTTGGCAGACAAAATCCTTGAAGACTGCTTGGATTTCATCAACAGTCCCCACTGGTATAGTGACAGAGGCATCCCATATCGGAGAGGTAAATCATTTACAAACTACTGAATGCACACTCCCAGAACTTTCCTTTTTTTAAATAAATTAATTTAATGGTTTTCCATCATTGACATAATTATTAGTTTATTAGCTGTTCCCTGAGCTATCACCTGCTGCTCAACCCATAAGGGTTGTAGTGTGATATTGAACAGCTTCTAACCATACTGATGAATTTAGCTATCATAGTTAAGCAAAAATATTTATTCAAATCTCAATGGTAGCTCTGAAGATAAGCACATAGAAACAAACTTTACAGTTTTTTTTTTTAAATAAAAAATGAAATATAAGGTAATAAAACTTTTAATAAATTAATAAGTAGTTGATATAATATAGTAGAAAGTTGTATACTATAACAAAATGTATTTAGTCATAACAAGAATATTTCTCAAACGGTGAAAATCGATTCTTCTATCAGTGACGCTGAAACAGTGACCTACGGAATTCCCCAGGGCAGTGTGCTCGGCCCCACATTGTTTCTAATATATGTAAACGACTTATGTTCTCTGCCGCTTAAATACACTGAAATTTTCTCTTACGCTGACGACACAGCCCTTGTGGTTTATGGCAAAGATTGGAATAATGCAAAGTCTAACGCCGAAATAGCCCTTGGTCGTGTAGGTAACTGGCTTCGTGAGAATCTCCTAACTCTAAATACTGCTAAGTCTGTGGTTATCCCTTTCTGTCCTAGTCCAGCGTCTTTGACACCTAGCTCTTTTTTACCCCCAAAAATTCACTCCTGCCAAAATGTTTCCAATTGTGTATGTCCATCTTTATCCTTAGCTTTAGTCACAAAATATCTGGGAGTGCATATTGATGCCCATTTATCCTGGCGACCTCACTTAGATATCCTCAAAAAACGCGTTAGAAGCCTTATTTACATTTTTAAAAATTTGAGAAACTCGGCAGATCCCTCTGTATTGAAATTGGTATACCATGCGTTGTGCCAATCAATTCTTACATATTGTTTACCGGTCTGGGGCGGTACAGCCAAGACATACATGTTAGAGTTGGAGAGATCGCAGAGGGCTGTTTTAAAGGTTATGTGCAAGAGACCTATCCGATATCCCACTCACCAGCTTTACCAGGATTGCGACGTTCTTAGTGTCAGAAAGCTTTTTATTCTACGTGTGATACTCCGAAAACACTCGTTCTTGCCACTCGATAAAGCCGTTGTGTCGAAGCGTAGGGGAATGCCAGTTTGTCCAACACACCCTGCTAGAACTCAACTGGCCGCTAGACAGTATAAGACCTTAAGCTCACAACTATACAATAAAGTCAATAAAATTATGCCTATTTATTTATTAAATAGCTTTGACCTCAAGAATAAGGTCATTAGTTGGCTCAAAAAGATCACATATTATGACGAAACGGAAAGTCTTCTTCTCGTTACTAAATAACCTCCCCACTCCTCATCATTCACTTCACACTACTCTTGCACTACTCAACTCCTACTTATACACAAATTCTGTCCAGACGTAAACCTTATCAATTAGGTACTTCTACATTTACATTTTGTTTTTTTTTTTTTCTTATATTTTTTGTTTTGGGCGCCAGCAGCAGTTTTGAACCTTATAAATAAGATTACTTATATTTATGACTTGTTTAAATCTCAAAACACAATACATTTTGTTTGTTTCGTATTTAATTCTAGCGGCGCTCACGATTAATTTCTATTTCTTTTTATTGTATCGCATGTTTTCAATTAATACCGTTATAATACTCCCCTCAATAATTGATGTTTAATGCTCAATATAATTGTCGATGGCCTAGTTATTGTAATTGGAGGAATCACTGATTCCGATAGTACAGGTTTACCTAGTTTCGGAATCAGGGATTGTAATTAACAGTGTCACACTTTACTCTTGTATCCCACTAAAACAACTGTTTTATGCGTCTGATTTTATTGTAAGAGTATTGTACCTACATGTAACAAATAAATTATTATTATTATTATTATTTCTCTTTCAAAGAAAATAAATAAAGAATGATAACTGTTTTTTTGACCGATTTTATTTAGTAGCAATCATGTTGAATTTCAGGCTATTTGCTGTATGGACCACCTGGATGTGGAAAGTCATCATTCATCATGGCATTAGCAGGAGAATTGGAATACAACATATGTGTACTGAATTTATCTGAAAGGGGACTCACTGATGACAGGCTAAATCACCTTCTTAGGTATGTTTTGAGTTAATTGTAGTCAACAAAATTACAGTAAATAGACAATAACTTCAAAAATTAATTGATGACCAATATAGTGTATGGGGTAAAGCCTTTGCACAGCTGTGAGACACAACTTATTAATAAAATAAGGTTTTGTTAACAGGGCCCTTTTATACCTATATATTTCCACAATCATTGCATTGTGTAAATGCCGTGAATATTTAGATGTTAAAACCTCCAAAATCAAAATAAGGCTCTCCTGCTCTCAACTCTATGTCTGCAACTCATTCTTATGAATACAACCTGGGCTGTACTTAATATGTAGCATCTGCCTCTAGCTTTTTACAACAAGTTGGGCTCTATTTTCTTTCCAACCAATGTTTAACATGGATTGACTACCTATATGACCTCCACAAGTATGAATTAGTTATCAATGGGTAACATATTACCCACTTAGGGTGCTCCCACATCTATCGACGCGGAATCGGCTTTTTCCGTCGCCCTTTCTCTTTCTGTCGCTTAGAACTGCCATTTGCTAGACCGAGACAATGCGATAGCACGCGGGCGCCTCGAGGATTCCGCCGCGTGCTATCGCATTATGCTTTCTGTCTCGGGCGACGGAAAAAGCTGATTCCGCGTCGATAGATGTAGGTGCACCCTTAGTAAGATATAAAAAAAATTGTAAAACTGGATATGAAACTTGTAAAAACCAACCAACCTATCTGTTCCGTTAACGGCGGCGCCAGTGAACAGAAATTGATGTTGAATTTAATAACATTTTCAAAGAAGGGTCATATACATATGTGACCCAGTCCCAGGGCAAGTGTTTATTTCAGTTTTTTCGTAATTTATATGTTACGGTTAAAGCCCGAAGTGCGGTTACACCTAGATTTAACCTCATGTGGTTGCACTTCGGGTATTAGCCGTAACATATACTTACATCAAATAACAGATCTTTATTAATTCAATTTCAGTGGCTAATTTAGTTAAATTGCTTAAATAAGCATAATATAGGAAAAATCTTAATGAGACTGGCTGTTCCCCGTGGTGTCCCCCGCTGCTCGGCTCCTATTGGTCGTAGCGTGATTTTATATAACTTAAGACAGATTTACATTGAGTCAGTGCTGACCTGGCACTGCCATAGTGTATATTGATTTCAATTTCAAGTCAGTACAGTACTGTCGCGTCGCGTACTGACTGCGTATAAATAGTGTGCGTCAGTTTTCGGCGCCAGCACTGACTCAATGTAAATCTGCCATTAGTCTTCCTCGAAAAATATCTACCCAATACAAAAAGTTTTTTTCAATATTCGAACTAGAAGATTAGAGATTATTATTATTATTAGTTCCTGAGATTAGCACCTTCAACCAAACAAACAAACTCTTCAGCATTTGCAACTGGGCGTGGATGGCTATGTCCGAAACCTTGAGGAATATCTAAAAACGTTGAAAGAAGTCTCGAGCCCGATTTTGACGAAAACAAAAACTGCGTCATTGAATTTTAGAAAAAATCAATAACCTGACCAGCATCTTAACCCGCTGATTTTGAAAAAAACTACCCCCCCGTGTTATTACACTGAGTTGCTAAAAAGGATCAAACTCTGGGAAGTACCTAATCATATACGGCAAACTGCAGCATGGACTGATGTGCGTCAGAATGGCTGGTTGCCTGTGGCGTTGGTCAATGAGAGTTGATTCGAAAATTGCTACATAATTGCTTATATTTGCTATATTTAATAAATCATTGCTACATATGATATATACTTAGATATAAAATATATTTTTTGACCAGCCATCCTGACGTCAGGATGGCTGGTCACCTCCTCGTTTCAAGTCAAGCGTGTAGAGTTTCCCGAAATGTATTGCGTCAATAATTGCTTCATATTTACTTCATTTATCTCATTTATTTGTATTTTTAAAAATATGCAAAATAAAGAATGTAGCAGTAATTTAAATTATCCCATGGAAAAGTTCCTGATAAAATATTAATGGCAAATAGTTGCAGTGCGTCTTCACTCAACGGTATTGCTACTTTAGGCGGCAGGCGTTCTAAATAAAATTGTTAAATGGCATGTTATGTATGAGTAGGTAAGTGGATAATAAGCACATTAAAAGGATATCGTAAATAAAAAAAATTACGAAGAGTAAAAAGAAGCTAATCCCATATTGCATAATATATGCGAAAAAATAATACGACAATAAGGTAAATTAATGCTGAGGTTATGGGACATCTCGCCCACGAAAAAAGGTGGCCCGCAAGCCAGATGTCCCCTTTTTAAAATGTGCATAAGTAGTTTCGCCCGAACCAATTTTTTAGCTTATTTTCATATTCATCATCATCTCAGCCATAGGACGTCCACTGCTGAACATAGGCCTCCCCTTTTAATCTCCACATATACCGGTTGGAAGCGACCTGCATCCAGCGTATTCCAGCGACTTTTATAAGGTTGACTGGCCACCTTGTTGGTGGACGTCCTACGCTGCGCTTGCTAGTCCGTGGTCTACACTCTAGCACTTTTCGACCGCATCGGCCATCTGCTCTGCGAGCAATATGGCCTGCCCATTGCCACTTCAGCTTGCTAATCCGGTGGACTATATCAGTGACTCGTATGTGATCACGTAGAGAAACACCGAGCATAGCGCTCTCCATAGCTCGTTGAGCGACTTTGAGTTTTGAGATAAGGCCGATAGTGAAAGACCACGTTTCGGTGCCGTAAGCCATCACTGGTAACACACATTGGTGGAAGACTTTTGTCTTGAGGCACTGGGGTAAGTCGGATGGAAAGACATTGCGTAGTTTCCCGAACGCTGCCCAACCGAGTTGGATTTGGTGGTTGACCTCTTTCTCGAAGTTGGACCTACCTAACTGGACTACTTGTCCTAAGTAGATATTATATGAGTCAACAACTTCGAGTATTTTCATATTATTTTTACGCATAATACAATGTGGATTAGCTTCTTTTTACTCTTTGTATTTTTTTTTAATTTACGATATCCTTCTAATATGCTTATTGTCCACTTACCTACTCATACATAACATGCCATTTAACAATTTTATTTAGAACGCCTGCCGCCTAAAGTAGCAATACCATTGAGTGAAGACGCACTGCAACTATTTGCCTTCATTATTTTATCAGGAACTTTTCCTTGGGATAATTTAAATTACTGCTACATCCTTTATTTAGCATATTTTTAAAGATACAAATAAATGAGATAAATGAAGTAAATATGAAGCAATTATTGACGCAATACATTTCGGGAAATTCTACACGCTTGACTTTAAACTAGGAGGTGACCAGCCATCCTGACGTCAGGATGGCTGGTCAAAAAATATATTTTATATCTAAGTATATATCATATGTAGCAATGATTTATTATATGTAGCAAATATAAGCAATTATGTAGCAATTTTCGAATCAACTCTCATTGACCAACGCCACAGGCAACCAGCCATTCTGACGCACACCATGGACTGTCACCTTTCTTCTGTGAAGCAGTAGCAACAGTGCTACCGCTACATGGCTACCAAGCTCGTAATCTAATGTGTGTGTGTGTGTGTAATCCACCGACTCTTCCTATTTTATCATTAAATAGGTATCTGATATAAGAATATTTCATGTATTTTTTTCAGTGTTGCACCGCAGCAGTCTATAATATTATTAGAAGACGTTGATGCTGCCTTTGTCTCCCGGGAAGATACCGCTGCACAAAAGTCGGCTTACGAAGGTCTTAATCGCGTAACATTCAGTGGTCTCCTCAATTGCCTTGACGGTGTTGCTTCTACTGAAGCCAGAATAGTTTTTATGACTACTAATTATCTTGAAAGGTAAGATGGCGGCAGGAATACTTACTGCTTTATTATTTAACAATTTGAAAAAAATTAAGATTTACTCAATTTTTAATCAAAATATTATGTGAAACAAAAATTACTGTTAAGTAATAACCAATCGAAAATATTTAAAATTAGAAAGGCAGCTCAAGCAAAAATGAACTGAATGATTCATATAAACAACATTTTATGAATCAACCGTAGTTATATCGAAAACAATTAGGATGAGTAGTTATCATAATGCGTAACACAGCTTTAAAATTGTAGCCAGCGAAATCTTTTTAGCGGTTACCAGTTACCACCACAATTATGGATATTCTCGTAAAGGTGGAAGGCCGGTCAAAGCTAATTGTAGATGGCGCCACCATAGCTAAGTCCTAATCCGACCGATGAGGTAGTACATTTTGAAGTACCTACCTACACAATATAATAATAGAACTAAACGTAGTACCTATAAGATTAGAACCAATGACGATGCTTGGAACAAGCTATGCTAGCGCCATTAGTCCCCAAGTTGCCATCCATTCCCATTGTGTTGTTACTGTAATTCTATAGTCGGCCAAAACCCTTCCTACATTGGTAAAATTTACAATTTTTTTTTTCAGATTAGATCCTGCTCTAGTTAGACCAGGCAGAGTAGATTTAAAAGAGTTCGTAGGTTATTGCGATCAAGAGCAAATAGAGCTTATGTTTTTAAGATTTTACAAAGGAGACAAGGCCGGCGAACATGCGAAAACATTTGCAAGAAAGTAAGTTAATAATTTTACTTAAAAGGTAGCTATTGTTATTTTGTATACATTATTATTTTAATTATGATTTGTTTTGTAGGGTTCTCGAGCAGAAGAAAGTAGTGAGCCCAGCCCAAATTCAAGGGTACTTTATGTTCCACAAGCATTCGCCTCCAGAAGAAGTTTTATTAGATGTTGAAACTATATGGACCCTTTAAAGTTGCTTTACGAGTTTAAATATAGGTAATAGAGAAAAAAAACAAATATCTGTTGTTCTTTTATTGTTAATAAAAATATTATTTATAACATAAATTATGTTATCTTGAGTTTCCATTGAACTTTCGGTGACTTGTAGTTTTAAAAACTATAGCATACAAACATTACTACTAATAAACTATATTATGTAAAAAAATGTAACGAATATATCCGTCACGTTTTAATGGTTAAACAGATATCGATGAAATTGTGCAGATGAATGGACCATAATCTGAATTAGGGCATAAACACTTTTATCCCCGTAGGACGTTCTGGGATCAGCACGAGAGCGAAGCTGCGAGCAAAAACCGCAACCATAACATAAAAATACTTAGAGGTTTTGCGCATTTAACGTTACACGTTGTATATAAACAAATAAAACAATTTAAAGGACCAACAACGGCCGATAGGCAGAAAAAAAGATAAATTATTGCTTGCCGCTACCCTCTGCAATGCTACAAAACAGCCACTACGTCGCAGCTTTACAAAAAAAAGAAAAATGTATTATAAACAATATTGTCATTCAATAGGTTCGACCTACTATGTCGTTTCAGACCCCGGCCCAGGAGACCGGGACCAAGCTTATCCCAGACTTTATCAACTCATTTGCGTAATAATAAAACCCTAGATTGTTCAAGCATACCTAGTACACTAGATTTACTTAAAATAACGTAGAACATACTTTATTATATTTATGTACATAACATTTATAACTGAGTGTGATAGCAAACATAAAATATAAATGCATTATCCTCTCTCGCATAATAAAAATCTAACAAGATCTTAGCACCACGTCGCCGTTTGCTTCTTTCTAATTCTTCAATCAAAACTCCAATGAGAACTTAAAAGTGCGGTCTTAAAAAGTAAGCAGCAATAAAACGCATCAATAAACAGACTAGATACGGTTCATTGCTGATCAATGGCTGTAGCTTATGTCTGAAGCCAAATATCACAGAACTAAGTTAACAAACCAATCGCTTCACCGTTTTACAAAAGTATAGAAATTAAGAGCGAAATCGAGTGTAAACCAAGTGCCGAATCTTCGTCATTTCGAAATGATCTTCCCATGATGAATGCTCATTCGTATTGAAAACATCTTCCTTTTTAATGACCGTATCTTCATCATCAATGGTTGTCTATAACATCTTAATGATCTGAACTTTCCAGATGCTGATATTTATTGCATGTTAGATTTGTAGGTATTGGATGGTTCGGTAACCGATACATTTCCCTCCCTTGTTGGATGTAAGCGCTAGTAGCCACTTGTGCGCCTGAAGACTCCCATTCTAGGACTCTCTGCCTATATACATATACAACCCAAATCTCTTCAAAGTTAGAGTGAACAGGCTTCTTCTGGGTAAGCTCGCTCCACCGTCGACTTTGTCTTAGTCTTTCCTGACCTAGACTAAGGTCAAGAGCAAACCCATCACACAGGAGTGAGGCTACCACTACGCGGTTGGAGCTTTAGTTGGCTATGGCTGTACATCACCGCCGTGTCCTCACCGCGGCGATAGGCGGAGACCTCTCGCGCCCGGCATTGGTTGCGGCCATGCTGCGGGGCGAGACGGAGTGGGAGGCGGTCGCCTCCTTCTGCGAAGCAGTCATGCTCGCGAAGGAGGAGGCGGGCCGCTTGAGGCAGAGGATACCGTCCTCTCTCCGCCCGAGACGCAGTGGTAGACGCCCACGGCGACGGATGTCGCGGGACGATCTCCGGCCACCGTAGGCGCGGGCATGCGGGCGGCGAGTAAAGGGCAACTCGCTGCCCGACCAAGGACCACGCCGGGTCGACGGCGCGTTGTGTCCCACGCGCGCCTCAAGGAGCGTCAGCATAGTGACGGGGCCCCTCTATAGAGGGCCACAGTCCTGCCGGGGTTGCGGGACACACGTATACCGCGACTCCGGCACACAAAGGGCTACCGAAGGACACCGTGGATTTTAGTCAGTACAAGTCTGACAGTCCCTCCCGCCCTGCCCGGGGTTGGAGGACTCATTTGATGATTTTACCACGTAAAAAAAAAAAAAAAAAAAAAAATGGCTGTACATACCTACACGATCATCGGATTACAAGACATACGGCAATGCGCCAATGTACAATAGTGGATACCCTACTAATGAACGCACGTGCGGGACCTTGCGTACAAAGCATTTGTAGCACACGGAGCGTTACGGCGCCGAACGGTAATGTCGCCGTACCGCCGGCGGGCATAGTGAGTACGGCGCATTTGGGTCACCGCTATTGGGTCACTAACCAAAAACAAAAATTTAATTATTTTAATTACATTTAAAAAGATACCTATGGTTTATAGCCATAGATATCGGTAATGATGGGGTAGGCCACCATACCGTAGTTATAAATGTAATTAATAATTTATTTTTTGTTTTTTATCAGTGGATGGTTGCACTAGTAGTAAAAGTAGCGTCATTATCCTCAACACATTCTGCCTCAACATTGAAGATTGACCCTATTCTCGTAATTCATCGGAGTATGTATTTCCTGATAGCTACAACCTTAACGTCTTTATGTCACGAGTAAATGTAAATAAGTTACAGGCAAGCATGCTGCACCGTCGCCGTCGAGCTTATCATTGCCTAGCATCATGCGGCGGGATAGAAGTCGAAGACAGGGTAAAGTTAAAAAAAAACGGGCTCCAAAATCATCGAGGCTATGGTAGGTATTCCGTGGAAATATAAAAATTATTTATGGCTGTCTACATACCAAAACCCGCCGGACAAGGACGTCGGCCTGATTTTGACGACCTTGCATTGTCCAGTCTCGTAACTTTTAAAGTAGGTTCGTGCCGGCGGCAGGTCCCTATTCTTTCCGAATAATTTCAGCACAGTCACAGTTCAACTCTGCTATTGAGTTAAGATGGTTATCCTATACCTTACTTACATTTTGGAGCTCTTTAGTTTAGTTGCAGTGAACAGACTACGTCAACTAGAATTTATACATTTTCGGGTTTAAAATACGTACGAGCTTTTTTCGCAGTGAAACACGTTCTTGACTTTTTATATTAACTTACTACTCGATTCCGCTCCGCATCTTATTTACTGAACATAAATATGAAAATCGATTCCTTAGGAGTGATCTCCAAACATAATATAACACTTATCCACTAACTTCAAAGGGCTTTCGACATTTGATTGATTTGAGCAAGCAAAAGAAATTATTTGTTAAATCAAACGTCTCTTGACCAAACTTTCGAGCATTCTGTAATACTTTGTTGCTTACGTCTCCTCGATATGTTTGAAGTATTTCCCATTGCCAATTAGCGGATATTTTTGTTATATCTATAATATCCTGATTTCTATCTCTAACTTGCAAGCAAAATTTATTATTGTAACATAATAATGCTAGACAGAGTACCACTGTCGAATCTTTTTGGTTTTCTTGCTTGAATACAACTTTAAATCGGATAAGACAAATAAATTTGCTTGATAAATCTTTAGGCTCTAATAAAAATAAATTATGTAACTGCAAAAGATCCTTCACATACTTTATGGGTGATTCTGTTTTTGTGTTTGGAAAATCGGTTGTATCCAGTATCACATACTCTGCTTTAGTATTTGATCTTACTGAACTAGGCATTGGTTGATATGCGATTTCATTATTAAGTGTTGATAGTTGTACAACCTGTATTGGTGGGCTGACTAGCAGCTGCGGTGCAATATTCGGAACATAAAGATTGATCGAATTTTGATGCGGCCAAGCCTGCGATATTTGACCTATGAACATGTTGCTGGTAGTACTAACAGCTGTTGCTTGTTCTTTCATTATATCTAAAGTTCTCACAGACATTAGCTCTGATGCTGGTTTCACTTTAATTCTTGGAGTAGCAGGTGTTTCTATATTATTAGCCTCTTCAGAGGAAGGAGTATTTTTTCTGTCTTGAGTCTGTTCTGTATTTGGCATTGTTGCCAAGGAAGTAGTAGAAGTAATGATAGGTAAGCAAAAGTTATTATCATCAGTACTATCGCTTATACCTTGCTGTTCATCTATATTAGATATTTCTTCATACCCAATATTTTGCTGAGAAACAGTTTTATTAGATCTTGCTTCATTGCCTATAAGTGGCTGTGCAACTATATTATTAGATCTCGCTTCACTGCCTATATTTTGGTGTGACATTATTTTATTAGATCTTGCTTCATTGCCTAATTTCTTTGGCAGTTTTTTGGGATTTGCCACTGGATTTGCATTTAACAGTTTTTTAGAATCAGAAGTACTTGCTTTACCATCTACAAATGATAACGTGGCCGGCATTGCGTCCAACTGGGCCTGGTTGTTGATTTGCCTAATTGGCGTACTTGCGTCGAAGTTTGTTTTTAATAAACTTATGGCAAGCTTTGCATCTGCAAGTTCATTATTCACTCGAATATTACCTAAAGTTTTGCTAGCAACTGTTGAATTAGGTGACTTGGATTGAGGCACTTCAGATACGCTTATCCATCCAAGATCATCATCTGAGTTAAGGTCACCGCGTAATTTTGTTAAGATTCGTATGTAGTTTGTGTCTTTAGGATGCGACGACCGTGCTTTAGCAATCCACACAATATCTAGACTTTTATGCTCCATAAACCGAAGTAAGCCTGTACAACTAAAACCCTGTTTATTGATAGTTTTTCTTCCTATGCTTAACAATTTATGTTTTAGCTGAGATTCATTGCTCATTTGAACTTTATCTTTTTTCTTGTCTTGGTTAATATTACATAACATATCAACTTCTCCAGAATCATTTTTCTTGTGATATGAATTAACACACATGGCTATAATGCCATATATTATTTTATAATCGCCAAGTTTGGCCTCAATGGGTTGCTTCACCTTTCCACTCTTCTCTATTTTTCCTTGTTCAGACTCACTGTCAGATGAATCATCAATATTTATGCATTGATCATTATTAACCGGTGTTTCAATACAATTTCGAGCTATACTTTTAGAATCTTCTTCATCAGATAATATTTTGTTACCATTGCTTGCTATAACAACCGTTTCATTAGAGCTTCTCGATATTAGTCGTCTTTTTCTTTGAGTTGGCTTAAATGCAATTCTTTCCTCGTCATCTGAAGACCCTGGACTAAGACAATTGTTTTCATCTTTTTTTTCAAGTACATTACTCTTGCTATGATTAGTCATACCATCATCATCTTTTGAATAAATGGTATAGAAGGAAGAGTTACCAAATGCAATAATTCTATTGCTACTATGAACTATCATTTTGCTCAATCCTGTTAAATTGGGTTTATTATCAATTTTGGTTAAACTTACTGCACATTGTCTCTTGAACGTGTTTTTGTATTTCAGCCTGAGCAGGTCATGGGTACGGTTATGAAGAATGAATGATTTTACATTCGGCCAAAAACTATTGCAAAGCTTACATGCTATCATTTTCTTGAAATCTGTCTGCCATGACATTGAACTTTTGACTCTCTGCTTTGACGATGTCGTTTTTTGAGACTTTAAAGTTTGGAATGATTTTTCCGATTCAGTATCAATAGATGAAGACGATTGTAATGACAGCCTTTTCCTCCTTTTCTTTTTAGAGGCTGGTTCCTGATTTGTCTCGTTGGTTGATTTGTCTGGTTCCACGGTTTCGGAGACTTGTTGGCTTAAACTGATAGTGTCTTGTTGTTGGTGGACACATTCCTGAAGAAAAGAAAACTTTTAGTTTTTGTTATGATACATTTTTTCAATTTTGTAATGGATGATAGAAAAGGACTCCTTAACTGAAATCATTAATCTGTAATGTAACAACTCAATTATTTAATTTGTTTTATTATAGAATGCGCACTTTAATACATCTGAATTTGAACTATTATATTATAGACTAATGATTACGATGCGAGGGCGCCACAGAAATATTAAAAAAAGGAGAAGTGGCATGGGGGCACGCCGCAATTGCGGCGGTAAGACCCCTCTTTGAGGAGTGGCTGGATAGGATTCACGGCGTCCTGACCTACCGCATGACGCAGATCTTCACCGGACACGAAAGTTTCGGGAGGTAACTGTGTCTGATGCGAAAAGAGGAAACGCTTGGGTGTCACCACTGCGAAGATCGCCCGGAGGACACGGTGGAGCATACGGTGCAGGACTGCCCTGCTTGGGCGGAGCACTGCCGTGTCCTCACGCAGGCGATTGACGCGCCCAGCATTGGTCGCGGCCATGCTGCGGGGTGAGACGGAGTGGGAAGCGGTCGCCTCCTTCTGCGAAGCAGTCATGCTCGTGAAGGAGGAGGCGGGCCGCGTGAGAGAGAGGACAATGTCCTCTCTCCGCCCCACCTACAGTGATGGACGCCCACGGCGAAGGACGTCGCAAGACGATCTCCGGCCACCGTAGGCGCGGGCATGCGGGTAGCGAGTTGCCCTATACTCGCTACGACCATGGACCATACCCGGGTCGATGCGACGGCGCGTTGTGTTCCACGCGCGTCTCAAAGAGCTTCAGCATGATGACGGGGTCCCCCTCTAGAGTGCCAAAGCCTGCCGGGGTCGCGGGACTTATAGAATTACCCTGTGACCCTGGAACGTAAATGGCTATTGAAAGTCACCATATATTTTAGTCAGTGCGAGTCTGACAGTCCTTCCCGCCTTGCCCGGGGTGGGAGGACACATTTGATGATTCTATCACGCTAAGAAAAATAAGGTGTAAAGTACGATAAAAAAATAATGGTGACAAAAATCAAGTCATCGATATTAGTGCCAGGAAAACAGCGCATGCACTCCCTCCCATACCTGGGCAGCATTTGGACAGGTTTAAAATACGATTAAGAAAATATGGTTGTTATAAAAATGTAAATAAATGGAACCCCAGGGTAGATTCTTAAAATATTTTGTATATAGACAGACATTAGTGCCAGGAACACAGTGCACATACTCCTATTCCTGGGCAGCATTTGGACCAAGTCCCATACAAGAATGGGCAATGCCCTTTACCAAAATATTTTACAGCATAAAGTTGTATAAGCAGTGGTCAGTATTTCATTACATTTGACCCACTTCTGTTACACAGACATTTTCCTTTCCATACAATGAAAAGATCCTTACATGAAAGTAAACCAAATAACAATTATCATAAAAAAATTGTATTTTTTTTTTTCTTTCATACAAATTGTACAAAAAAAAACTGAGATAGAGCAATGTTGTAAAAAAACATTTCAAAAATTTATATGATGATTCATTGACTGGCTCTGGATTTTGAGGTATAAACCTTACGGCACTCCACTAAAATATAACAGCGATTTATGTCTACATTGTCTTTGTCAATTAATGCTCTTATTTTTACCATGCTATTAAATAAATCCAAAATTAACACAATTTTTTTTCTGTATGAATGAATGAGTGAGAAATGTATTCACCACATTTTTTATTCCAAGCTTATGCTGAAAAATATAATAAAAATAATCTTTCCTAAAATTATAAAGCTGAAGAGTTTCTTTGTTTGAATGTGGCAACCTCTAATATTATTTTTCTGTTGAATAGTCCATATAACAAGGAAGGCTAAATAAAGGCTTTGTAACATTACACTATGACCTAGGAGTGGGTGTAACAGCTGAGAACAGCAAGTAAATAAATAAATAAATAAAGGAACTTACATCTTTCTTTATCACCTTGTTTCTCAAGTTAGTTTGCTTCTCACAGTATGCTGTTTTTATTGTGTGGAACTTGTTTAAGATCTCTTTACACTTCATACATATTAATTGTGGGAGACCATCAAAAGGCTCAACCTGAAATCCAATGTTAAAATTGTCAGGAATACTGTAGTTATGTATCTACTCAAGTAAAAAATGGATATTCTCTTTAGGAAAATCTTCTATAGATCATCATCATCAGCATCAGGCCAGAAGAAGTCCACTGCTGAACATAGGCCTCCCCTTAGACCGCCACACCGAACAACAATTCACCACTTGCATCCATCAGTTGCCCCTATATTGCGGTTGCTTCTAGTCTTGATAAAATCTGGACATTGAAAACTTTGTTGAAAAATAAATTATGGAGTGCAAATAGTCACTTACATTTATATCAAAGCAATATTTAATTTGCTGCTGCACACTGGGTACTATCTGGTACTGCCCTAAATCTTCCAGACATAACCGGCATGTGACAAAAAGCTTTGGGTCCACTTGTATTAATTCATCCATGATGCTATGTTTCTGTAAACAAAAGAGTTTTAATTATCCAAGGTTTCAGATATAATCAATAAAAATATTATAAATAATGCAAGTTAAAGGGTACCTGCTTTGTATTTACCCTTTCATGTTTAGGCCAAGTGTTAGGTAGGCCATTGTACCAAATATTGTAAATGTAAAATAAGGCTTTCTTTTTTTAATGATTGTATGTTGATGTTTAGTTTTTTGCTGTGCCCCACAGGGTTCATAATTGTACATAGCTATAAACATTATTAATTTATGATCTGTTTAATGACATAATGGTATGCAAATAAAGATATGAATAATAATAGGTAAGGTTAGGTACTCTTTTTACAAAATCATGGAAAACAACTAGAATTTTTTACTTAAACTAAGTATTTTCAGGAGAATGAGACGAAACATCAGGTTATCAACAACTTTCCAGAAAATTACATTGGCCGGCAAATTCTAAGCTTACGCAAGCTGGATGAGCTGTTTCTAAAAACACAATGATTAAAATGATAAGTAAACACGTTAATTTAATCAGTGGGTCATCACTTTTAGTAGGACCATGCATAAATTTACAATAAAAATTAGTTCAATCACAGACCGTACTAAACGCTAGGTATAAAGCGGGCGATCTGAAGAAAATTTATTTTTTCCCGCCAAAATATCTAGTGTCATGAGTTCATGACATGACAACTGAACCTTGCGGACCTAATACCAAAAACAACCAAACAGCGAACAGCAAAAATTGCTCAGACGAACAACAGCTGTTATTTTCCCGTTTTACTCACCATAAAAACAGGTGCTCAATTCATCAAAACTGTCTGTTACACAAAGCAACCAAATAACGAAACAAGATTAATTTTTCACATTGATAGAGGAATTATTAAATCTTGGTAAATTAAAAGTTTAAGTTATCATAACACCACTTCACACAACATAATTGCAAAAATTATAAAACAAGGTTATGTTATTCGTAAATCACGAAACGACGACAATTTTTGTTTCATTCGTCGATACTGCTCTCTCTTGGTTGGATGGTTTGGCCTCGCCCAATACAAAATAGAGAAAGCTCATTGGATTACAAAACAGGAAACAGTTAAGTCCTGGTACGCCATCTGTTATCGAATAGCAAAACTACATCAATGATACAGCTCTGCCATCTTGTGACTGTTGTGTCGCGTCAAACAATGTTAGGTGAAACAAGCACCTAATTTACGTAACTTCGAATAGATGGCGCTATTGAAAAAAATGAAACCAAATAATTTAGTCTTTAAGGCCTATTCAAACTTAAGCGATATTCGCTGCCGCTGTGGGTAGAGGTACATACCGCGCGGGTTTCGCTCAGGTATTTAGTATCAAGTACCGCGGCTAGAGCGAACTGAGCGATATTCGTTGCCGTTATGGGTAGAGGTACATACCGCGCGGGTTTCGCTCAGGTATTTAGTATGAAGTACCGCGGCTAGAGCGACCTAATAGCGACTACCGCTCGTTATTCTACCCACAAGGATAGCGAAATCCGTTTTGGTGTGAACAGTAATATTACCGCATACCCACTGGGTTTTCTCTGCCGCAGACGGTAGCGAATACCGCTTAGGTCTGAATAGGCCTTTATAGTAGGAGCGGCGATTTTTTTGATGTAACTCGAGCGCGTCAGGTAACTATATCCTTATAATGTACAATCGACAAAGTTGAATCATGACCCATTTTGACAAAAAATCGTTTGAATCCGTCAAATTGACAAAGATCGAAGTAGTGACCGCTTATGGTGGGTAATAATTCAACTCTGTTGATTGAAAAAAAAAGGGATTCTCAGAAAAACTCACGCGCGTCCTTTAAGAAAAGGTAGATTAATTACGTTCAGAAGAGTATATATTATTATCTCAATAATCTGACAATTTGAGCATGGCATTAGGAAATAAGCGAGTCCTGAAGTATAAAAAAAAAACGTAAGACCTGCTCGTTGGGGTGCTAAGCATGGGAAACCTCCACGAGTGCCCGAGGACTGGAAGTTCCTTTCCGGATACGTCCGGGGGGAACCCCAGTTTCTCGGGACGGTGCGCCCCGGGGTACGGGCAAGAACTCCCCGTAAGGGGTTTCCTTGCCCGTATGCCAATGTCCCGTCACACCGCTCCACCACGTGTCCCTCTGTTTAGCAGAGGGCACAGTGGTTGGAGTAAGAGCGGGCCCGGCGTGCACTAACCCTGCCGCCGGGCAGGCAAGAGGAGCGTCAGCATAATGACGGGGCCCCCCTGTTAGAGGGCCACAGTCCTTCCGGGGTTGCGGGACATACGTATACCGCGACTCCGGCACATGAGGGGCTGCCGAGGGATACCGTAGATTTTAGTCAGTACGAGTCTGACAGTCCCTCCTGCCCTGCCCGGGGTAGGAGGACTCATTTGATGATTTTGCCACGTAAAAAAAAAAAAGACCTGCTCGTTTAGTCTATTTCAATCAATATAGCAATCAACGCTCCGTCTATTTAATTTTAATCTTAACTATTTGTAAGGCGTTTTCGTTTTTGGGTTTTCAACCGCTTGTTTAAGTAGGTAATAGTTATCAGAAATATAAAGCGGGTTTACACTGTAAATAGCTGACGCGCTCGAGAACTTCTTTACAACTGTTTTTTTTTCACAGTTTAAACTTATTACACGCCTTCCCGCCTACTAAAATAGAAAACATCCCAGATACTTTTTTCTTTTCAAAACATAATCTTTCAAATCCAATAGATTGCCATGGCGCTTGAGGAACTGCAAATTTAGCATCCTCGCCTCCCCTACTATTATATTGGTCCGTCTAAGGGTCAGCACAGACCGAAACTTGACGCTGGGCGCACCGGGCACATTTCAATAGTGAGTAGCTCAAAATGTAATGGCGGTTTCACATTAGTGCCGTAAATTCTCGTCGTGAATTCTCGGCACAATACCGACACTGATCGCGGAACAGGCGCGAACGCGCGTGAACCCCGCGGAAACCATCCACATTCCGGTTCACGCCTGTTCACGGGGGTTCACGTCCCTTCCACCCCACCCAGGGCGGGAGGACTCATTTGATGGTTTTACCAGGTAAAAAAAAAAAAAAAAAAGAAGCTGTAGTTGAGTATTTATAAAATCCGAGTGAGGGCAACTATGACCGAATTCTTATAAACCCTAGGCAAAACACATCTTGGTGCCAGGTCTGATGTTCCCCTTCAGTAAGCATAGCGCGCGTACGCAAGTAGGGTGTTTCTACATCTATTGACGTTAGAGATGCGTAAAATGTCAGTTAAAATAAATTAAATGAATTAAGTAGGGTAAAGTACCCAATTGCTTGCCCACGAACTATTGACCGTTTAACATTTTTTTTATCGAAAATAACAACAAAATCCTCTTGCACTGTCGCATGAAAGGTACGAAAAATTAAACATTATTAATCGTTTATTATATCGGCGTCAAAGAAATTTTAAATAGAGCAATATTGCGTCCGTAAACCTATGATGATAAAACACCCTGCCCAAATCAGCAAGAACACAGATGGGGATTCACGGACGGTTCGGACTTGAAGTGTCTATGTGGCGTATCATCTCAGATGCGCCTTGCGCCTTGCGCCGCATATCCTGTTACCTGTACTATGGACGATCTTATGGCAGCATCAGTGAGCGGGGTTCGCGTAGCTGAATTTTATGCCAATCATAATATATGACATAACGACACAAATACAATATTTGCCATCGACACTCTACGAAGACTAGGGCTGTTTTAACCGTGTGTCGATTTTCGTTAATTTATACTACGCTGAAGATTGTCAACCTATAGAAATATAATTATATGTTTTTTTTCATCGAGATCACGGAAAAATATTTTTATGCGCTTTATCGGTCACACTGAAATCGGTTGGCGAAATTCAACACTTACATTATGCATAGTCTCCTCTAGCTCCCTGTTTAACACCCTGCATCGCCGAGTGGCCTCGAGCCGCCCTCAGGCGACTCCTGCTCAGAGGCCAAACGCCTCCTGCCGGAGGATGTACGGCAATATCGTGTAGTCCATCGGCCTCTTCGGGGCCCCGTCTGGGCCCTGACCATTCTGACGTAACCACTAAAGCTGGTCGCAAGCCAGAGGGTCATGGTTATCCGGAAGATCCGAGGATACCGCACGATCGCCGGCGAATCGGCCAACCTCCTTGCCGGATTTCTGACTTGTGATCTGAAGGCTACTGCCCTCCAGCGCATCTATGACAGGCGCGTGGAGGCTGCAGCGCCGGGACGAATTCCTACTGCCTTGACAAGCCAGGCGCGGCGAGAAAAGTTCTGGCGCAATCTCGGGGCAATATGGAGGGAGCGACTGTCGCAACCGAGCTCCAGACACGCCGCAATCGCGGCGGTAAAACCTGAGAGAGGCTGGATAGGCGTCACGGTGACCTGACCTTCCGCCTGTCGCAGGACCTCACGGGACGCGGAGGTTCGGACGGACCGGACCGGCCCCGGAAGCGGTCGCCTCCTTCGCCGAAGCATTCATGCTAGCGAAGGAGGTGCGCCACTTGAGGCAGAGAACAGCGTCCTTGGGATCCACCCCAGCCGAAGTAGACACCTTCGGTGACGGACGTCGTCGGAAGATCTTCGGCCACCGTAGGCGCGGGCGGATGGTAATGGGGTACGCGCTGTCCGACTATGGACCCCCTTTAGAGGGCGATAAACCTGCCGGTGTCGTCGGTGTCACGAATTAGCGTGACGCCGGAACGTAAAGGCTTAATATAAAATGTTTGTGATGCACTACTGTAATGAAGAAAAATAAATTATGATGAAGATATATATGTAGGTCTTTTATACATATATCAGAATTCGCAGGTCTCACTTCCAAACAAGGGTCAAAATTTTCAACAAGTCATGGGCCCAGCACTGCCCAGCACGCTTCCACTGCGGCACTCTGCTTTGTTGAAGGAGTATTTTATATATTGAGAAATCGGATAAACGTAATACTTCTGTACGCTGGCCTGGACAAATTTCGCCACTTCGAGGTCTACCTATCGCACAGCGGTTACTATGAGACAACAGCACTGTTAATTGCCTCGTCTGACGTAGCCCAATAACGGTACCCAAGAGTGAAGCAAATTTTTCTGAGGGACTTCAACGGAGTGGTTGGCTCAATCTTCAACTAAGGACTTCCGTTGAGGATAATGTCCATGGATTGTTGCACTAGCAGTAAAAGTATCAGCGTCATTATCCTCAAAGGAAGTTCCAAAATTGAAGATTGGGCCGGTTGTTCCCATGACCCATACGAATAAACTGACCATGTTGAGTTGAAAGCACATTAGTCTGCTTTGAAGCAAGATCTAACCCAACTAACCGGTGAATGTAGTAACGCGGGTACGGGCCATACACACCCTTTTTATGTCGTGGTAAAATCATCAAATGGGTCCTCCTACCCAGGGTGGGGTGAGAGGGATAGTCAGACTTGTACTGACTAAAATCTATGGTGATCCTTCAATACCCCTCTACGTTCCGGGATCACGGTTTCCTGATGAGGAGGTTCCATGACCCTGGCAGGCTTTGGCGCTCTAAGGGGGGTCCCGTCAGATTGCTGAAAGCTCTTTGAGACGTGCGTGGAACAAGACGTGCCGTGTAACCGGGCACGTACCATGATCGGATAACAAGTCACCCATTTATACTCACCGTCTGCATGCTCACGCCTAGGGTGGCCGGAAATCGTGAACCGGGAATCGTGGGCGTCTCCCGCGGCTGCTGGGTAATGAGGTGGACGCTGGCCGCCCCACACCCATTCCGCCTCCTCCTTCGCTAGTAAGACTGCTTCGCAGAAGGAGGCGACTGCTTCCCATTCTGTCTGGTCCCGCAGCATGGCCTCCACCAATGGCGGCGCGAAAGTAAACCGCCTATAGCTTCTGTGAGGACACGGCTGTAGTCGGCTCAAGCGGCAGTCCTGCACCATGTCTCACCGTTTCCTCTGGGCTATCCTTGCAATAGTGACACCCAAATGTTTCTTCCTTTCCAGTTAGGCACAGGAACTTTTCCCGAAACATCCCCGTCCGCTGATTACCAGCGTCAGGCAGAAGGTGAGGACACCGTGGCCCCTCTCTAGCCACTCCTCAAAAGGGGTTTTCCCACCACGATTGCAGCGTGCCCGAACCATGATTGCGACTGTCGTTCCCCCCATACCACCATGAGATCATGCCGGAACTCATCCCGCAGCGCCTCGTCTTATCGAGGCAGCGGGGATTCGCCCTGAAGTTGCGTCTTCACGCGCCACTCATAGATGTGCTGGAGGGCTTTCACCTCCAGATTCCAATGCGGCAACTTGGCTGATTCGCCGGCGATCGTGCGGTATCCCCGGATCATCTGGCCATGACCCTCTGGCTTGCGAACAGCTTTGCCGGTCACCTCCGTACAGGGTCCACACAGGGGCCCCCATAGAAGGCCATGGATGGCACAATACCGGCGTACAGTCAGTTCAAGTCTGGCAGTTCCTCCCGTCCTGCCCTGGGTGTGAGGACTGATTCGATGATTTAAACAAATAAAAAAAACTGCAGCATCCTATCCACGACTGTCGCAACCGCTTGCATCGCCAGATCGCCCGCCAATCGGTAGTCCGATAGGTGTACTATGCTGACAGAGAGGTCGCCACGCAACACCCAGTTATAGCGGATTTTCCACAGGAGTGGTCCTAGAACCGATCCCTATGGAACATCTTCTTACCGGCTCCACTACCTGGTGACCGAGGTAGATTACAGCTCTGTTCGTCGTCGTCGTCGTCGTTCTGTATAGCGACGGAGGTCGGCACCGGGTGGTACTTGAGTGCCTGCCTGATGCACTAGGTGACTAGGTTATTGAAAGCGTTGGTGATGTCAATAAATTGACACCGCCAAGACGATTCTGCCCCGGGTTACCACAACCCCTGTCGTGAGATAGCGTCCACCGTCGAGCGGTCCTATTTTCATTCGCAATCAGGAATAAATAAAATTTGGCAAATGTAACCACGATCCAAACGCCGCCAATCATGTCAAAGCAGAGACCTTCCAAACCCCTTCAGTGCTTACGCGATAATTGAATAACCCACATAGCACTATATTAAATTATCCCTGCATGCATTGAGACATGCTTTCTTCGATCATTCACAACAACTAGATACACAATCAGCGACAAAAACGTCCTCATCAAAAGAATGACCAAATCAGAGATCTGTCATTATTTTATTTAGTTTAGTACTGTTCCAACGCTCTGAACGTAAACATGCCTCCGTGCTGGTTTGGAAATTGCAAAAAACACTCTTTTATGACGGGAAAAAGGATGGAATCTTATTTTTTCGGTAAGTACTAATATTATACCAATTTAAAAATAACTATCACTGTATTATAAATACTGATATTTCGTCAAGAAATCGCCGAAAAACATTTATTTTTAAACTGTCGAAATTATCAGCAGAGTATAAAATGCACTTCAATTGAAAAGACTTTTTCTAAACTTACAGTTCATATCATCGCATGGCTACATGATGTAGTTAGGTAAAATTTTATATATTATATTTTATTTCCGATCTAAATCCGACTTTAACTCATTCGAATACAGTTTAATTTCTCTTGGTATATTGCGGCCATTTATTTTTATATCTGTTTTCTCTCTCTTTCTATTTTACGAATGTACTTGAGAACAGTTTTAAGTTCGTTTTTGAACAGGGTTGTGTATCTCGTTACGAATTATCGAAGCATGCCTTAAAAAAATGACAACTTCATTTTGATTGTTATTCATAAACATCACTTAGCTTGTGTTCCAAAAGATACATTTTCAGACTTGAAAACTACGCCCTCTGTTGTTAGGAATAGAGTTAATTGGTTTTAATATAGAGGGCGCTCGTTTAATGGCGGCTCCACATTAGTGCCGTGAATTCATGCCGTCAACCGTGACTTCACAGCACAAGTCGTGCCCTCCACATTCACGGAATGCTCTCAATCTCAATCGTTCGTGAAACTTGCCGCGAAATGGACGTAGAAGCTGCTGCTGCAATAACTTTGTTTACTGATTTTACTTTGTAGGCATAATTATGATTAAGACTATATTTATTAAATTAAATAAAATTCATTTGACTTTTTTGGAGAAATTATCAGAATTACATTTTGCTGAATAAAAAATTCAAAATAAGTTCACGGGGCCGTGAATGTGGATGTGTGAACATCGCATGAAGTGAGCGCGAACCCTTTGTCACGGGACAAAATATTGACACTGGTCGGGGAACAGGCGTGAATGCGCGTGAACCCCGCGAAAACCATCCACATTCTCGTTCACGCCTGTTCACGGGGCTTCACGGCACTAATGTGGAGCCGCCTTTAGGAATGAATCTTTCAAAAATTATCAGTAGTTGATAGTATTTCTACATCAGTTTACACATTGAGTTTACAAGCTACATTATACAACAGGTTCTCTAAAAACAAAATTACTTACTAGTTTTTGATCGTCCATTACTATAAAACACTTCCTGGGCAACTCACTTCATTGCAAATATTTTTTAGTTAGTGCTCTCAGTTCTTCATCCAACCTCCCCAGTTTACATCTAGCCTATTTAGATATTTACTCGCACACACTCGGTAGTAAGGATTATGTATCTACACTTCTACACAGAGAGTATATAATCACTACGTTTCTTCTACAGCCCAATCCACAGAACAATCTAAAAATTATCTAGACTGATCCTGCTCGTGGCACTGCACTTACAGGCGATGACAACAGTGAAGAGATTACGAGAATGAAATAATTATTATTACTTGTACCGGAAATTACTAGCGCCACGGTAATAAACGTAAACTTTAGTATAGCTTTGTTCCAGAATATTCTACGTAAGGTATGCCATCTAGCGGGCAATAGCTTAAGTAGTAAAAAATAATCCACCTCCGTCCTTACACTAGAGGGAGCTTATACAACGGTTTCAGATACAATATGTGAAAAACCCGTGCCGGAGCCACGTCAAATTAACGGTAAATGAATGATTTCCTAGAATGCATTTATCTAATGCATACTTGTATCACAGTAGTTTTAGAAATACATAACATACCTGACCCGGCAAACTTCGTATACCGGCTCTGCATCAATTCTTTTTTTTTATCATGTTTACTCACCTTCCCTGGACTTCCAAAAATTAGCCAAATCGGTCCAGCCGTTCCCAGATTTTGATTGATGTTCGATCAATTGATTTTTATATTACACTAGCTGTGCCCGCAGCAGCTTCGTTCGCATGGATGTTGGAACTCAGCAATGTATATTCTTACTAGTAAAATAAAAAAAAATTGTTTCTAACTGTTACTCCCTATTACATCAGCTACCTGCCAATAGAAGTCCTATCAAAATTTGCCCAGCCATTTCAGAGATTAGCCATTACAGACAGACAAAAATTGAAAAAATGATATTATTTTGCTGTACCTATGTACTGTATAATATAATTATATTCTCATGCATGAAGTAAAAAACGGTTATTTCAATATTATAAACAGACACTCCAGTTTTATTGACGTAAGTTTATATTTACCCTGTGGGTAAGGAACCCTATTTGTAAGTTTATATTGTCGTTCGGCGTTGCGGTCTAAGGGGGAGGCCTATGTTCAGCAGTGGACGTCCTCCGGCTTTTGATGATGATGATGAAGGAACCCTAACTCGGGGAAGCAGGCTCAGCCATCAATACACCGCCATAACTTTTGAATCAGTGACCGACAAAATCTGACATTTTGGCGACGATATAATCTGAGATATATTGGGGTGGCTAAGCCAGTGTCAGGTACACCCATTTCGAAATTAATAATTGCCGCCCCCATTTTTCAGTTTGTTCCCACTGGTTCTACTAAACAGTTCTACGATAGATCTTTATTCGAACTTTTTGACCATCATAACTTTGACAATTTCATGTCTTTAAAAAATAACATGGCTGCGTCATTGTAACGGACGTTGGAAAGACTCGCAATCAATTTGACCACTGAGAAAAACCTAGGACAAATAGAAACAAATTAATTTTCTTATTCTTTATAATTACAACTATTCTGTCTAAAAGATTAATAGTTATTGTAATTTAACAAATAGTTAGATCGTCCTACATCATGATTACATCCAGGATTAAAACAAGCACATTGTCAATTATTAATTAAAACACTATTTAAATTGATATTCTTGAAATATCATATTCAAAATTATTTCACAAAATGCATTTCATTAACTGAAATTAACTTATAACAATTCTATCCAATATCCTAATGGGTACTTATTTAAATCACAAAATACTCATGGGACACTGTAATTAACAAAAAAATATTAAGTAGTTATCCATTTAAATTGCATGAAATAGCAACGTGTTATCACAGCACTTGCAAAAAATTGCAGTTGTCATTAGACGAAATATTTACAACATGGATTCATTACACAGTAAGATAGCCCCAAAAGAAAGTTATGAGACTCAAAGAGCAGTCAATTCAATAACATACACCATTAATAATTAAAGTAAACTTATTACTTTGTTTACAAATTCATTAATAGATACCTAACTAAACAACTGAAATGTTAATTTATCGACGATGACGTCGCTTCTTCTTGTTGGCGCGCGCATTTCCGTTTTGGGGTTGATTAGACGTCCCGCTGGACGTTTGCGGAGCTACCGGCGCCGGCGGCACAGGCGGTGGTGCAACCACCACTGGGGCCACAGGGGGTGGCACAGGAGCATGTACTATAGCCAGCCCAGATATAAAGTGGTGTTGTTGCGCGTTATTATTGGGTGTGGGACCATTCTGTCTGGGCGAGACGTGGACGGCTCGTTGACCCGGTGGCACAGGGCGCTGTGAGGCGTTAAGAGCGGCCCTAAGACGCTGCCGCATGCGTCTGCGCGCGTTACGTGATAGTTGCACGCGTTCCGCATTGTTGTCGTCTTGAATAATGTTATCGACCGCAGATGGAGGTTGTTCTCCTTCAGATGAAGTACTGTTGCGTTCGTTCGTGCCAGTATTGTGTCGTTCAATTCTAGCTCGCATTTCAGCTTCGGAACGCACTAAAGCGTTTGCTTCACGTCCAAGCGTGGCAAATGCTCTGGAGAGCCTAGCTACGTCATTTTGTAAATCTTGCAGGAAAGGCTCTAAGTCATGAGCGTGTGTGTGAGAATTTTCATGATTGTTAACGCGGTTGGCAACTCGTAGGACAGCGCGCGGCTGAGTTTGGGTCGTTAGCTGTTCAGCTGGAGTACGACGCACTGACAGTTTGCCGCTTATTGACACGGGTGCTATCAACGCCCTCGCGTCTATTCCGTTCACAATTAGGCAATGTCCACGTTTCTTTAGAGAACCTTCACACGATCTCACGGACCATACCTGAAATTGAGTGAAAGTTAATATTTTTGATAGACATTAAACTATTAATATATTTGAAGATATAATTAGTCTTACACAATCCGAAAAAATTGCTTCTCGATCATTCCCAGAAATAGTGACTGTATAGGAAAATTCGTGTGCTACCCAAGGAGATGCAGCCATGGATAGCCATGCACATACATTATCATCTGAAACAATCAGTGTGTTAATCATTTACTTTGAACACAATATAAGCCTGCCCCTGCATCGCGCGAGTACCATTTACTAGAAAGGACAGTCCTTGTCAGGCGAGTTTTGTAAGAAAGATTTTTTTTGCATTTCTTAGACATGAAAAAAAAAAACTTTCATACAAAACTGACAAACATTGACTTCGCTTACTTACCAAACATTACTTTACTTTCTTGTACTTGGTAAATAAAATGAATAAAGGATGTAAATTATGTGAGAAAATTAAATAACAAGAATCTTTGCTTACTAGTTATTTCAATTATCAAAAAGAATATTCCCATGTCTGATACTCGTACCGCTGTAACAATTCTTCCAGGTACTGTAGAAAACTGCCATGCTTGGACATATTCACCATTTTCAGATTTGCCCTAAAAATTAAGTAATCAAAATGAGAATTTTTCAATAATGTTTTTATAACTGTACCTACATAAGGACATATTTTTTTTAACTGATTTATGTGAACTTACCTCAATAAGTTCAGGAGAGTGGAAATAGCGTAGATGATTAAGCAAACGAGCTGCGGGGAGCCTGACTCCCTTTCCGGTCTTGCATGAGAGACACCGAAAGAGACCTTTGCAAGGTTGTGGAGGCCTCTGTGAAGATTGCTGAAAACAGTAAAATAAGTCAAAATACTTAAAAAATAAAAACCAAGTGCAAGCTAAGTATGAGTTGCGTTTCAAGAGCTCCGTACCATTATCCATAAACACAACAAAATTATCATTCTATCTGACTGTCACAGTTCATGAGGTAGAGCCTGGTGGCAGGACCCTTTACCTTACCGTAAGAAAGTAAGTTTGAAACTTCCGATGTAAATTTTTTTTTATATACTTACACTAGAATGCTCACTTGCTTCATCACCTGCACTTTCAATTTCAGGTACTGGAGTGGTATCCTCTTTTTCTGGTGTAGTATTCTCCAAGGCAGTATCAGTAGTGATCTTCCCACCAAGCTTCTGATATTGCAAATAATATTGTATTATTAAATAAATTATGCGGACAAGACTTATATGGATTTATTTTAGTGCACTTTTCAAATGATTTAGATTTTTCTCAAAAACATTAAGTTATAAATGTGGATACTTACAAAAGCTCTTAGTTTTCTGACATTGGCAATGAGTTCTTCCATAGCATAATTTCGGGTTCCAAAAAACAATGCTCTGCAAACAGGGCACACATCAAGGCGCATTTTGCATCGTCCACATACGTGGTGCCCCTCATTGCATTGAAAAATTTGCCCTGATGGGATCTCATAACAGACAGGACATTGAAGTAGGTCATCTAAATCTGGCAGTGCCTCAGCCTGAAAATTCAATTCGATCAATATCAATTCACTAGCCTCCAGTTTGCTCATTGATAAAAAAAAAACTTTTCATGGATTATTCCCAACAGGTCCATGAGTCTATTGTTCTCAAAAATTGAATGTTCATACATCGTTCCCAAGGGGTCCGTGAGAATGTTTGGTACAGTCAACTACAAAAGTAAGCATAAAAACTGAAATAGTGTTACTAACCAGCCAAAATTACTAGGCTGGCATAAATTCAAGGTGGTTTTTATTATTAGTGATAAATAGGCATTTAAAAGTCATAAAGTAAAAGATCAAGACCGGTCTAGTGCAGGTGTTCATTCAAATACCTACCATACCTCCTTGAAGTTATGGTATTTCTAGTAAGGTTTTCAGTAAACCTTCCTAGAATATATTTAAAAACAAACCACCCTGTTTGAACTCATGGAAGCCTAGTACCTACTTTTATAAAATATCACATAATAGAAGCTGGTGTAATTATAAAGAGGCCATTCTCATTTCAATAGTTTTTATCACAAGCATTTAAACCAGTCGAAAAGACAACTATGAACATTTTACTTTCTCTTACATGAAATCGTTCTTACTGACTGTACTTTTTATAAAAGTCGTGGACCCATTGGAAACTCATGTAGGCAAATTCAAAACAGTAAATGCAGTCCAATTGATTGCAATAACACACAAAACAGGCTTTTGAGTTCTAAAATAATTAGCTAAAACATAAATGCTGACAAGAGCAAATACACAAAATCATATTTCTGCCAAATCATGATAATTTTCATAAAGTAGGTATTTCAAATTAAATTGTTCTAATAAATTGAAATTGTATCTAGATACCGGATGCAGTTAGTACCAGTCTATGTATTTTTAACTGACTGCAAAAAAGGAGGATGTTTTGATAATGTTTAATGTGTAGGTTCATATTTTTTAATGTATTTTCACATAATATATCTCTGCTAAATTGTAGAGGGAATATCAAAACTCTTTTTTAATTTGAAAGACTATACTTCTGAGCTGGTCCCTCTGTTAGAATTTGAATGGATACCAGAAAAATCAAGGTAATCAATCAATTGTTTTACATTTATGTGAATCATATACTCAAAGACACTTGACCGGTTTGGAATATTCCTCAGTTTGTAAAGATTCACATCTCAAGTGGTCCCATGCTCAGCAGGTATCAGGTATAAAGGATCTGATAATAGGAAGTATGTTCCCCAATTACTCAAAAACCCCTGAACCAAGTTGGATGTTTTTCTTTTCATTTCTAGAGAATTGTTTAATGCTTTGTTGTTTATAATTACAAGGTTTTAGTAGAATAGTTTTTTTTTTTAATTTTCACAATGTAGGTAGGCAGGTGTAAAAATGTTAAGTACTGGATTTTTCAGAAGTGTCATAGTAGTGTTTTCCTTCAATACATAAAAGAAAACTACACAAAATCATGATGTTGGGTGTTTATTTTTATAATGAAACACATGTCATGTTTTAGAGAAAAAAGTAGAGTATCAAAGAATGTTAACGTTCCATCCAATGCAAATATCTCAGGCAATTAAAAAACAAATTATGAATTTGTACTAAGCTAAGGTACCGCAGTAAGTACTAAATGAGCGAGGTACGCAATTCATAATATCACACGTGTGAAATATTATTGACGTATGAACGAATTTTGCGTTTTTGAGAAATGTTTGCATTGTGCAAAACGAATGTATTATAAATAAAATGGAAGGTCATTCATGTTTCTGATCTTCCTCTTGCTACCCTTGACAATAAATATTATTCTATTCGAATTGCGAAACATAAAATGGTGGAGCAATATTTTTGTGTGCACAACAACCGTGCTCCCTTACATTTCAAAACTTGGTAGCTGAAAACTTACAAGTCAAATCAGCTAAGCAATATTAACAACTTCATCAAAGATCGACGTAATATATCGTTTTGTAAAAAAAATATCGATCAACGGACAAGGTTGAACAATGGAATCTTTATGTTCGTATTGCACTGTTACAAATTCTTTTACACTTACCTTTATTTCCACCTGTTCCGACATATCAAATGTAATTTCTCAGTAATGGAGAAAATAAATGTAGTTTCAGCTTAAATAGGGTAAAACGAACAGTGAAATTTTTGACAAAATAATTTATACCCAGCCACAGCCACACAGCTGTCGTTTCACAAATGGCGTCTTCAAAATTGCCGTTTTCAATGGTCTCGACTTGAATGTCAGTTTGAGACTGGTAACACCGTTTAAATCGTGCCCTAAAGGTGAACGCTAACCTAGCCGCACCGCAGTCTCCTCAGTCCCCGCAGTCATCGTTTTCTTACCGCTTCTGCGGCTACTGCAATGCGGGTGAGTGTGCGAGGTTTCATAGAACTTCGTACAATAATGCGGGGACACACACTTAGCCGCATAGCAGTAGCCACAGGAGCGGTAAGAAAACGATGACTGCTGGGCTGGGACTGCGGAGACTGCGGTGCGGCTAGGTCTGTGTTCACCTTAACTGTCAGTTTAACGTTTGACATCACATTGTCATTTGCTTGCTGTCATTCTGTCATTCATGTCAATTCTAACAATTCCTGAATGTGTCATGTTTTTCGTGTCAATAATTAATAATAATTTACAAAGTAAAACATTACCTTCCCTGTGATATCCAGATTACCAGAGTTATCTCGACCCAAAGTAATGAAAAAATTATGGCATCTCAAAATGTTTTGATTTTTTTATTGATTTTCAGTTTCTGCAGATGTAAGTTGTGTGTTTTTATTTCTGAGTAGGTATTTTTTATGTAAAAGTGAGTAATTAAGTGTCATGCTGCTGATAAATATCACTATTTACTATAGTTAGATCTTAGAAACTATCTGTGCTTAATTTTGAAGATATTGGAAAGCTCAATTTTTTTTTTCAACGTCTTCATAATCTTTACCAACTAGGTACATGCTTGTGTTTCAAAAATTTTAAACATATTTCAACATTTTTAGTTGGAAACTTACAAAGGCTTCATGAGAAAATATATTCATCAATTGAAGGAGGAGCAGCATGCTTCAGACGTCTAAATGGAACTCATCAAACAGGATGTTCATGTATGTGCTTAGTGGAGAAGCTATCCTTTTTAATATTCATATGTTAAGCTCAGTAAAAACCCTCCCAAACTAAAGGAAAGTTAATAAAAAACACAAATGGCAATGACACAAATGACTTTGTATTAACTTTGGTGGACACACTCGCGTGTTCTGAGCTATCTGCCTATTTCTTTGATCAGAGACCTACCCATATTAAAAAAAAATATCTGCCCTAGCACTCAAAGCTAAACATCTGTCATCTTAGGCTTGTCTAAAAATAGTGTAACTGCAAAACAACCCATAAATCAATGTGAAATTGACAGTTTAGTTAGACAAAGTGTTCAACAGATGTTTAATATATCTTTCTTGTGGTAACATGGTAAATGATAACTATAAGTTTGTTTTGTGTTTAGTTGTGTTATGGATTGGACATTTTTTATTACATGTGATTGCTCTATTCTACAGCATATTATATCTAAATTGTGCTAATACTTTGAAAACATTTTATAGCTGGTGATGGTGGTGCAGTGGGAGTGGTTCATATGATAAAAGAAATCAATGATGCACATTGGTTGATGCAAAATGCTACAGCTGGGCCTTACATGGTTGTTATGAGCACTTCTATGTTTACTGATGTCATAGAAACGCTCATGCAGCAACCTTCTATTATTGCAGGAATTTTAGTATATGACAATGTTACAGAAAGGTAATTGTTATTTACACAGTGAATCACTTTATTTTATTCATTTTTTTTCCTTTTGTATGTTGTATGATCAATAATACCCAGAATTTTATCCTCATCATGGACACTAATAATACAGCATATTATATATGTGTTTTATTTTTCAAATCTATGGTTAGGATTGCAGGTCAAGAATACTGATTGTTCAAAAACTAATGATACAGTTTTATTTTTCTGCAAAATCAGCCTTGATTTCCCTAGTATTTTTATGCTATTCCAACATGTTTTAGATTTAATCATCCACACCCTTTTGGAACATTAACAATTAATTGCAGCATTCTTAACTATCATTATGGTGGCTACTGCAGCACAATAGCCTCATCTATTAACTGTTTTTTAGAGCTGCATCATTCAGCGAAGAAACAAAATGTCCCAATGAGTATTCATCAGCTGCAGGAAGCTATTGCTCAGAAACTTCACCCACTGCTGTAACATGGAATGAAAAAGGAACTGGACTGCTACGGAAAGATATCCCATTTCCCATATTTTATTTACCACAGCAAAAAGCGTCAGAGATCCTGAAAATTGATCAATGCTATCAAAAGTATGTAGACTATTTAAAAGACAATGCTCATGAATAAATACTCAAATATTATTTGTGTACTGGCTGTTGCAACTAACCTTGCGTTGAACTTGAAAGTTAACTAATGCCGTTAAATTTTTTCAGGTATAATCTTATAGACAAAGAAAATCAAAAGGGCAGACCACTTTGCTCAGTACAATTGCACTCATTTATGTTTGCTGCAGTTGATACTGAAGTATGTATGAGAAGGTTTGTAGACTTGCATTAATTCTTTTATTATATTAATACTAACTTTTACCTGCAGCTCTGCTCACACACTCTTATTATTTTATTATTACTTAATGCATATAACTGTCTCTGGGGTCCTGTCTATAACTTTAAATTAAAAACAAACATACAATAAATATAATACATTTTTAGTACCAGTAAGGAAGATAAATTACTTTAGGTGGGTCTGTTCTTACAAACACTGTGTTTTGTTTTGATCGAAATATAATTATATTGGTTGACAGTAAAATTTTATATCACCCCAAAGAGTATTTGTGAATTTTGAGATGAATGTCTATGAATATTTTTTTTTTTAATTATAGGTATTTGTAATGGTTTTTCTTATATTTACAGATCAGCTTCATCAGCCTTGTTAACACCTACAAAAGTGTGTGACCCTCTGGGTGATCATAATGTATACTATTCTCTATTCCCAAGGACCATGGTTTGTAGTACTGCTTATTTATTATGATAATCATGTGCTGCATGTGAAACATGTATTTTTTGTATAGGGGTCAATAATGAACACTGAGACGCAACACTGCGCGGAAATTTTAATAGAGCGACTCAATGTCCAACTTTATTTATATAATGAAAAGATATATTATACATTTCGTCGCGCCTCGGAATGTAGTGTCTCGGCGACAATGAACTTGTAAAATTGTGAACTGTGTCAATCAATATGGGACCATACATTGCTTGTTGAAGCGACAGTTGATCAAATTCTAGGAAAGGAATGTGCAACTTATCAAAATTCCTATAAACTTATACTTACAAAAATCCACATACAATACATGAATTAATATTATTGTTGTAAAACCAATTATTACTGTTTTCATTTATTTTAACAGCAAAACAAGGATTCTCAAACAGTAACTTTAGTGACTGCAAGAATCGACACTGCTTCTTTATTTGATGGTGAGTCAACACAAAAGCTTTAAAACATTCCAAAGTTAAAATTTACAATTTTTTTTTTATTTTTTTTTTTATCACATGAAAATTCTCCTGTCATATATTTACAAACATATAGTACCTATTGCAAATAAAAGCAGCCAGATCCAAAACCTAAATATTGCATTATGTATCTTTTTAGGTGTATCCCCTGGCGCGGCGAGCTCTGTGGTCGGCATGGTGACCCTACTGGCGGCTGCTACGACCCTGTCTCAAATGATTTCCGTTAAAGATGCACCATCTTATGGTAAGAGAGTTTGTGGTTCTATACAATTAAATCAATGTTCGGAATAGCTGTTGTGGTAAATGTGGGAGTGATATTGGATATGACATTCACAATAATACCAGCACTGGCGCTGGTTCTCGAGTAAGTTTTGTGCCCGCCTATGGCTCGTTTCAGAGTACCGTTCAAAATATACATTTTAGTAACTTAGTAAAAGAATGACTGTAGCTTGCGTTGCGTGCCATTGAGCTTTAATTGCTTCTGTCTGATTGTTGTTAAATGAATATCAGCAATGCATGTTATTTATTTATTTATTTATTTATAAAAAGGTACAGTTACAGAATACATGTTCTATGTTAGGGGTTTTGGTTTCCGCACTTAGTCCTTCATGTGGACCATTGTGCGTATCAGCAATGCATTTCTGCTGCGATGTATTTATGCGCCGTAATTAGTATATTATACCAGACAGGTGTTGTGTCTGCTGGGCTTTCTGCCAAATATTCAATGTATGATGATTCTATGTCTGCTAATCTGCTAATAATGTCTAATAAAATGTCCGCTGATAACTTTCATAATTCAATTGCGCGATGTAGAACACTTGTGTCATCCATCGCTGCATAGTACGCGCTGAACTGTTCTCGGCCCAGCCTAGACTTGAGGCTGGTCGGAAAGATAGTGCAATAATAATTATGATTTTGTACTAATATGATGACTTAATAAATAAATAAATAAATGACTTCATTTCAGATCAAAATGTGCTATGGACATTATTTAACGGCGAAGCGTTTGATTACATCGGATCTCAACGTGTCGCATACGACATTAAAAATGGGGAATGGCCGGCCAGCGCGCCATTGACTGTGGACGATATTCGTCTACACGTGGAAGTGGGCCAGATAGGTGGCTCGTTGTCTAGATTTAACAGCACTTGGCCTATTAACGCCTTCGTGCCGTATGTTGCTGATTCACCTGAGGTAAGGTACCTTTATCAACTGTCTTTCTACCAGATTTCTTATGTTATTGAAATAAAAAAACATGCTTCCTTGCAGATAGCAGAATTCCTCAACATATTTTCAAGCTACCTTCAGAAAAACATGCCATTAACTTCAGACTACTCCCCTAATATCCCGCCGTCATCACTGCATTCATTCCGAAGAATTCTCAAAAATGAAACTGAAAGTGGGAATTTACCAGAAGTTCTATTAGCAGACTTCAAGGCTACATTCTCTAATAAGTTTTACCATTCAGCCTTGGATGATTCAAGTAACATTGATTTTAGTTATCGCAATATTACCGTCGATAGCAATGGCACATGTGAGTTTAAAATTTTAATTTGTATCTAGTTGTTGCAAGTAAGAAAATTGCAAAATTGTCATTTGAAGAAAACAAATGTATGCTTACATGTGTTTTATTTTCAGTTATAACTACCGACGCACTCATAGCAAACGGAACAATGAAAGAGGCCGACTCTCAAGTGAAGATTGCCCGTCTCGCAACAGTTCTGGCACAAACATTATACCAAAGAGTCACAGGAAAGGCTTTTATTGGCAACACTTCTGCATCAGCACATTTGGTAAGTGCGCATTATTTTTCACAAGAAAAATTCAGTAATGCTTATCTTTTTTTGACTTTTCCCTGTATCGTGAGTGCGTTCGAAAATATTTAAACTCATAAAAAAAAACTACAAACATTCAGCTTTGATGTTGGTAAAATACACTTATCGATATAATGTATAAAGCAATGGTGGATGGTGGTTACAAATCCTGCCGGGGTCGCGGGACTGCCTCATCAGGTAATCGTGACCCTGGAACGTAAAGGACTGTTGAAGGATCACCGTGTATTTTATTCGGTGTAATTCTGAGAAGAGGATGGGAGGACTCATTTGATGATTTTACCAAGAAAAAAAAAAGAAATGCTTGTTACAAAAATGTACCTCAAGACAATTTCCAATTTTGGTCAAATAAGAAATGCTATAACTAAATTCGCCAACCAGTACTCTGTATAACGTTTTATTTTTGACTGACATTGCAGGTAGACGAGATGCTGTACTGTTTCCTGACGAGCCAGGCATGTCGGTTGATGCAGGCGGCAGAGTACGCGTCGAGCGGCGCGGAGGAGCACCCCCCGGACCGTCCGGCCCCTCTGTACGTGGGCGTGGCCGCCTTCACGTCCACGTCGTCCGTGTTCGCGGGACACCTGTTCGCTTTGCTCACTGGCACACCCCTCAACGCTACCCGCACTGAGTGCTACGAAAAGTCTGTACCGGTCAGTTTCTTCCTTTCTAAAGCGCCATTTAGACGGAGCAAGAACTCGTATGCGAGTTTCACTACATGGCGGCATTTGTTTCATTGACTGAATTTGTTCTACCTATAAATTCCGCAATGTAACGCAAATCGCGTTCGAGTTTTTGCATCGTCTAAATGAGGCTTAAGATGTATCAGAAAGGTGTGATCGTATATTATTTTATGAAGGGCGAAAATAAATTCGAATGGATGCAAAAAAAATGTTAATTTATTTTGAGTCAATTGTATTTGATTTTGGTTTGCGATTATGAAGGACATGATTTATTGTTAGTAGCAAACTCCTTATAAAAAACTTTGCTAGCAACAAATAAACCATTTTTTCCAGGAGAAAGGATTTGTTATATTTTTTCATCAGATTGTGAAAGTTGGGTTCCTCCATGCACCATACTACAGTTACATCTTATGTTTCAGGGTTTTTCACACTACTATCTTAGAGGTTGGAATCACAGTGGAGTTTGTATACAGACGACAATGAATATGAGCTCTGCACTCAGTCCTGCGTTCACTATAGCAGGTTAGTACATTATTGCTCCCTTTATTGACATTGGATTTACAAATAACAATACGTACTACTACGTAAGGTTCTCGAATGGAGACCACGCACCGGCAAGCGCAGCGTAGGACGTCTACCCACTAGGTGGGCAGACGATCTTATGAAGGCCACAGGATCACGCTGGATGCAGGCCGCTAACAACCGGTCCTACTGCTTCTAAAGGGCCCGGCCAATGTTCAGCAGTGGACGTCTTACGGCTGATACCTATATACTTTGTTTACCTTACGCTGAGGTTATTGATTTGATGATTCAAACTGCATATTACTGAGACGACCTGCATAAAAAACAATAAACCACATGATAAACTATAACGTATTTGTTTCCTCTAGGCTACGATCTGAAGTCGGGGGTATACTCGATTCAAACTGCATATTACTGAGACGATCTGTATAAAAATAAACCACATGATGAACTATAACGTATCTGTTTCCTCTAGGCTATGATCTAAAGTCGGGGGTATACTCGACCTGGACGGAGTCAGTGTGGCAGGCGATGTGGGCGCGCGTGTTCGTGTCGTCGAGCGGCGCGGGCTCGCTGGCGGCGGCGTGCGGCGGCGCGCTGGCCACGCTGCTGGCGGCGCTGCTCACCTACTGGCTGCAGAAACACTCCGCGAGGATCTTCACTGACGCGCCCGCCCGCTCTATAGTCGCTGATGATGCCGCTTCTGGGTAAGTACTATTTCGACGACATGAGAACGAATGGAGCGACCAGAAGTAATTTACAAAGCAGTGGGACAGTACAGGCTAATCAATAATAAGAAAGTTTGTACTCGTCGCATTGGTCACCTATTACGCATCATCTCGAAACATTATGAGATCTGACTAAAGACAGTACCCTTATCACGAGTTTGAAATGCGCCTCTGTTGTGCAAAGAAGGAACTAATTTTTTCCATGTTTGTCAATTTGAAAATGTCAAAGTTCCAGTTTACTTTACGTCAGAATAACTGAAAACTCATGATATGGCCTCTGGTCACACACTGGTCACATCATCTGGTTGCTGAAATTTTGATTTATCGATCCGAGTGCATTCTCTAAGTATTTAATAGTTAATTTAACCGTGTTATGTTTTATTTCAGTATTCTGAGGACTGTCAACTGTTGAGAACAACAATGACTGAAGTATTAGGAAAGAAGACTGTCGTTTGTTAGGGCTCCGTGTGAAGCGGAGAGCTTCGGAGGTAGTCTAATTAGAAAACATTCCACGCTCGTGTAGTGAAGTGAACACTACTAAATATTGGTTAAGTCAAAGCCCTCTTCACCATGATTGTTAGAATAAGTTAAATTGGATAGGCTTTTTTAGTTTTGGGCATTGCCAAACAGCGAATACGATGGTAAGAACACGTCACGCTGCGTTACGCCAAATTCACTGTTTTGCAAAGCCTTTATGTACTATGGGACAACATTATCGGTGAAGGTGTGATAGCACCCAGGGCGGGAAGAATGATTTGATGATTTCACTACCACAAAATTACCTTTATAGTGTTATTTTCACATGATAATTGTTTATTTCGGAGCGTATAGGTATTAGAAAAGTGCGTGACGTCACAATGCGCCCTCACATCTTCACCGTTAATGTTGTCGTGTATTACATACATACTTAGTTATCTACATCACGCTTAGTTCCCTGTTATAATATTTTAATCGGGTATAACAAACAATGACGCTCATAGTTACTTACTCAACTAAACTTAAAAAAAATATTTATTATGCTAGGTACTGCATGTCAGAAGATGTTTAGATAATATTTTTTTAATGTACTCCTTTATATTGACCACAGCCTCACACAACTTAAAATAACTCGATGGAAATAAAAGTTATATCTAAAACATGTATTTTTTATTCATAAACCTATGTTGATGGATGGAGAGGAAGGCCAAAGAAAACATGGAAGGATTATCTAAGGAATGATATGAAAGAAAAAGGAGTAAATGATACTATGACGTGTGATAGGGGAGAATGGATGAAAAAAACTGATGCTACGCTATGTAGCTATGCGAGTAAGATGTGATATGAAGATGCGCCGCCACAAGGTAGCTGCGCTTCGAAGATGCGCAGCTCGAGCTTTTCGATGTATGGATAGTATCAAGACGACACATAGTACGCATCCATAGCATACAGTCGTAGTACGCAGCCACAGCACGCATCCATAGTCACGCATCCTTCTATATAAAAAACACTGACATTTTAGTTGAATCCGTTTCCACCAGTGCGTGTGCTATGTAAACCAAATATGAATATAATTGGTGGATATCAAACGCATCCACAGCAATGTAGCATAGCGCATCTCTGGTGGAAAAGCAGTCTAAGGCTCACGACGACTGTGACCAAGCTTAACATTCGAATATGGACATTAATTATGGGTAAACAAGGTCTAGTTTCGGATAAAACTCTAAACGACAGCTAAAATATCTATTTTTTAACTTGGGTGGTAAATCATCAAATGAGTCCTTCCGGCCTGAGTGGAGCGGAAGGGACTGTCCGTCTGTTAGACATTTACTTGAATAAAAGTCCACCATTTTCCTTGGGTTGGCCTTTGCGTTCCGAGGCCACGGCATCCTGATTACAGTGATTTTGTAGCTTTGTTTTCCGATATGACAGTACCTACCTATCATGTCTTCCTCGGACGAATAAAGCCTCATATACACATCACGGTTTTCACGGCTGATAAACTCAAATCAATCTCCCATTCTGTTCCATACGATACTGACTGATATTGACGACTTAAAATGTACTCTTTGCTGACCACTGACGACCGTGTCTACACACGGCGAATTAACCGTAGATTTTCGTGAGATTTTCACTGCCGAAAACCGTGACGTGTACCTATAAGAGGCCTTAGCCCTCTTCAATGTTGAGGACTCAGATCACTCCTAGTCTGTGGATCACTCAGATCAAAGAAAGGTTGAGGATAATCAAAAATTATTTTGATTAAATTTAACTTAAATGTAATAAAAATAATTTATATTTTGGTTTTTTGTAAGTGGATGGTTGTAGTAAAAGTTTCGGGCGTCATTATCCTCAACATTGAAGATTGACTCTAGGCGAAAAATGTTTATAAATACACCCACGACACTAGAAGCAATACCAAGTGGGGGCCAAAAAAAAATTTAATTTGCCACCCATTTTTTTTTTAGCGTGGTAAAATCATCAAATGAGTCCTCCAACCCCGGGCAGGGCGGGAGGGACTGTCAGACTTCTACTGACTAAAATCCACGGTGTCCTTCGATAGCCTGTTATGTTCCGGGGTTACGGTAAGGGAATAATCCCGCGACCCCGGCAGGCTTTGGCCCTCTGAGAGGGGGGCCCCGTCATTATGCTGACGCTCTTTGAGGCGCGCGTGGGTCACAACGCGCCGTCGACCCGAGCATGGTCCTTGGTCGGGCAGCGAGTTGCCCTTTACTCGCTGCCCGCATGCCCGCGCCTACGGTGGCCGGAGATCATCTCGCGACGTCCGTCGCCGTGGGCGTCCTACACCGCGGTTGGGGCGGAGGGAGGACTCTGTCCTCTCTCGCTCGCGGCGCGTCTCCTCCTTCGCGAGCATTACTGCTTCGCAGAAGGAGGCGACCGCTTCCCACTCCGTCTCACCCCGCAGCATGGCCGCAACCAATGCCGGGCGCGAGAGGTCTCCGCCTATCGCAGCCGTGAGGACACGTCGGTGCACTGCCCAAGCTGGGCAGTCCTGCACCGTATGCTCCACCGTGTCCTCCGGGCGATCTTCGCAGTGGTGACACCCAGACGTTTCCTCCTTCCGCATTAGACACAGGTACCTCCCGAAGCACCCGTGCCCGGTGAGGATCTACGTCAGGTAGGAGGTAAGGACGCCATGACTTCTCTCCAGCCACTCCTCAAAGAGGGGTCTTACCGCCGCAATTTGCCACCCATGGAAAAATCAAATGGAATTTGCGTTTTGTTTCTCCGATGTTTTTGTTTTTCATATGTCAATGTCATGTGTCAATGTCAAAGTGACGTCCAGCTGTCATTTCACTTTAACCATCATCATGACTTCGTCTTTGATTAGAACTGGGAAATGCATTTGTAATGTTATAAAGTTACCGGCCGCCAGAGCGTCGTGTATTGCAAATAATTTTATTAATTTTCCTGTTTATCGACATTATACGCAGAAACACAGCCCTAAGATGGCAGAAAGAACATTGCCTCAAATATTTAAGTATGTAGATGCTAATGCGGAAACTTACAAGAAACTTTTAAAGGAGGCGGTTGCGATTCCATCGGTGTCGTGCGATGTCAAGTACCGTAAGGATTGCGTCCGGATGGTGGAGTGGATGCAGGAGAAATTGAAGGAAGTTGGTGCGACCACTGAGCTCAGAGATGTAGGTTATCAGACTATTGATGGGAAGGAAGTCAAACTGCCCCCCGTTTTAATAGGCGTTCTGGGAAATGTAAGTATATTAATCATCTGATTTTACTTTCTATAATTTCCTTTAGAGATAAAATAGGTACTTAATTTTTTACTTCATTCTTCATACATATTCAGCTCACATGTGCTTATTTCTGAGTTCAAAGATTTTTAAATCTTACACTAGAATGTATATCGTGGAGTTGGCTACTGAGCCATTAAATTCGTCACCAGCACTCTCTGCTGCCTTACTTAGAAATAATGTAAAGGCATGCCCGATGGAGTTTAGGTTTCGGCACACAAACCCCCAAGCAGTGATTAAAGCATTCAAAGATCTTAAAATTAAATCAACAGAAGACCTCTGGGGAATGTCTGTGAAGGCCTGTAAATCGATAATAGAAACCGTAGCGCCTTATTTAACTTTTTTATTTAATACCAGTGTAGACCAAGGAGTGTTTCCGGATCTTATGAAGCATAGTAAGGTAGCTCCACTTTTTAAATCGGGTGATTGTAAGGAAGCTAACAATTATAGGCCTGTGTCAATTTTGCCAGTTTTCAGTAAGGTGTTTGAAAAGTTAATGCTTGAACAAATGCTATGTCACTTCAATAGAAACTCCATCTTTCATAATCAACAGTTCGGTTTCACCAAAGGTCGTTGCACAACTGACGCCGGTGTTACCCTATTGAAGAACATTTTTAACTCCTGGGAGGAAGCGCAAGATGCCATAGGAATCTTTTGCGACCTCTCAAAGGCATTCGATTGCGTAAACCATGAAACGCTTTTGCTGAAACTGGAACATTATGGAATTAAAAATACAGCTCTTGATTTACTTAAATCATACCTAAGAGATAGACAGGTTAAAGTGCAAATAAACGGTACAAACTCATTAGGAGCTAAAATGACTATGGGCGTGCCTCAAGGTTCTATTTTGGGTCCGTTCCTTTTCTTAGTATACATTAATGACTTACCCCATTTACTAAAAAATCAACCACAGATGGTGTTATTTGCCGATGATACATCGTTAATTTTTAAGATAGATAGACGTGCACAAAATCTAGACACTGTTAATGACTGTATTTCTAAGGTTCAAAATTGGTTTACTGTTAATAATTTAGTTCTTAATGAAAAGAAAACAAAATGTATTCGATTCACTTTGCCAAATGTTAGAAGTAGCGAGTGCGACATTTTACTGAACGGAGAAAAATTGGATTTTACTAATCAGACGGTTTTCTTAGGAATTACGATAGACGATAAACTACAATGGGGCCCCCATATAGCATCTTTAGCGGGGCGGCTCAGCTCAGCCGCTTATGCTGTTAGAAAGATAAGACAGTTAACTGACGTCGAAACTGCGCGTTTGGTTTACTTCAGCTACTTTCACAGCATTATGTCTTATGGTATTCTACTGTGGGGCCGGGCAGCTGACGTTGAATCCATTTTTGTTTTGCAAAAGAGAGCTGTCAGAGCAATTTACAAACTACGTCGTCGCGAATCTCTTAGGGAACTATTTAAAAAGATTAACATAATGACAGTGCCTTGTCAATTTATTTATGAAAATATAATGTATGTTAGGAAAAATCTTCATCTTTTTAATAAAATAAGCGATAGACATAATTTTAATACTAGAAATAAAGATAAAATTGATCAACCTTATTATAGATTGTCCAAAGTCCAAAAATCTTTTATGGGTTACTGTGTTAAATGTTATAATAAAATACCTAGCGAAATTTTAACTCTAAATGAAAGTAAGTTTAAAAGTCACATAAAAAATACACTTAGTAAACAAGCATATTATAAATTAGAAGATTATATCCAAGATAAAAATGTCTGGAAACATGCCGGTCCTGCTCCATAGTACAATGTAGGGCTTGAGCAGAATCAAACTTGGTTGAAATTTTAATGCTCACACACTGCCTTTATTGTATTTTTTTAAAGTTGTAATTGCATTATTTTGTGAAAGTGTGAACACCGTGTACCTTTTAGCTGTATAATTATTGTTTTTTTTTTTTATCCTTTTAATGATTTAATAGTCTTGACTTGAGTACATCGCTTTCACATTTATTTATTCTTTAAATTGTTATTTCATGACATTGTTATACATTTTTGAAAAAGAGTAAGTATGGAGTTTCTTGCCCATTCTTCTCCATGCAACCTACCTTAGCGAATGGGTGTAGAATCAATCCCATCCCATCCCTTTCCTTAATTTTAATATTCGACGTTTAAAAGTGCCTCACTGATGGCCTATTTAAAATAAATGATTTGACTTTGACTTTGACTTTGACTTTGGAATTCTAGATTAAATTAAATTCTACATAAATTGATTAATAAAGATTTATTTTTACTGAGAACTCATTTATGTTATATAGACTGAAATAAGTATTTTCATGTAGTCATTACATATGGCAGTTTTCCAAACTATTTGTCTATTACCTAAATAGATTAAATAATATTCCTGTTTACAAAAAATATGCTCTGTGTAATATGTATGAATACCTAGTCTTATAAATTAATTATGTAGATGCTTAGAAATCTTTGACAAATAATATTTGCTCAGATTTTTCCCATACAATAATATTGGTCCATAACACAACAGTTAAAAAAATAAATCACCCTAAATATATTTCTGAACAATTATCTTGTTTAGGTATTACTTGATCAAAAATAATATGATTACTATGTACTAATTTTCCTAAGAAATCCAAAATATCTTATCATGATCATCAGCTTATAATGTTCCCACAGCTGGGATACTGGCCTCCTCTTTGTGAGAGGCAGTAGGCCATAATCCACCACGCGGGCCCAGTGCGGATTGGTGGATGTCACATGTCTTTGAATTTTAGGTTCTAGGACATGCCAATTACCTCACATTGTTTTCCTTCACTATTTTGAGAGCAGTGGTGATAAAATAAATTACACAAAGTAATATGCCTGGCGGGGTTTAAACCCATGACTCGTAAGTCAGGACCAATACCACTGGGCAACCACTGCTGCAAAATATCTTATGGATTTTCTAAATTGCTCCACTGATAAGAATCCACAGAATGCATTTTACCATAGATATCACATACTGTTATGAATTAAGACTTTTATGACTTCATGTAAAGTTTACATTTTTATGACTATTTTTGCATTGTTTTCTGTAAACATTGCATAGTTTAACATCTTGTCATTATGTTTTAAATTGAAGGAAACAATGAGTTGTTTACATAAGTTATCATAAGTACCCACAGATAGACCTTTTTTTTTATTGTGGTAAAACCATCAAATGAGTCCTCCCACCCCAGGCAGGGCGGGAGGGACTGTCAGACTTCTACTGACTAAAATCCACGGTGTCCTTCAATAGCCCTTTATGTCCCGGGGTCACGGTAAGGAAATAATCCCGCGACCCCGGCAGGCTTTGGCCCTCTAAAAGGGGGGCTCCGTCATTATGCTGACGCTCTTTGCGGCGCGCGTGGGACACAACGAGCCGTTAACCCGGGCATGGTCCATGGTCGGGCAGCGAGTTGCCCTTTACTCGCTACCCGCATGCCCGCGCCTACGGTGGCCGGAGACCGTCTTGCGACGTCCGTCGCCGTGGGCGTCCACCACCGCGGTTGGGGTGGAGGGATCCTCTCTCGCACGTGGCGCGCCTCCTTCTTCGCGAGCATTACTGCTCCGCAGAATATATATACCCAACAGATGTTACTAAGTATTTATTTAATACACAAAATAAAAATAACAAAACACCTATTAAAATAATTCTTATTTTGTTTTAATTCTCCATAATTTTCAATGTTAGAATTTTCTAGATATATATGACTTGTTCATTACACAAGAATAGTTATTGTCATTAATCTCTTACAAGTAGTATAGGTATCAGTTTCAGTGACACTTTTTATTTTTATTTTAGGATGTTTCCAAGCAAACTATTTGTGTATATGGACATTTGGATGTTCAACCAGCACTGAAATCAGATGGGTGGGCCACAGAACCATTTGAGCTTGTGGAACGTGATGGCAAGCTGTATGGCCGAGGTTCTACTGATGATAAGGGCCCCGTACTTGGCTGGGTGCATGCTATTAATGCATACAAAGCTGTTGGTGAAGAGGTAATACAATACATAATAATACATTGATGATATTATTTTTTGATTGCATTTTATATTGCATTATTTATTTTATAACTACTTATTTGGTGAGGTAACTGAGATTGTGTATCTTAATGATAACTGTCTTAACTATCATTTATAGGTACGGTATTAGTCAACTATAGCCACCTCTAAGGGTGCGTCCACATCTGGCGAATATGCCGCGAATGTGCAACCCGCGAGCCGTTTGCGACCTGCTCGCGAGCCGCGCGCGCGCATTCTCGGCAATGAGAATGAGAATTTAGTATGCCAAAAGGCGGGCGAGAAGCGCGCGCGCGGCACGCGATCTGATCTGAGCAGATCGCGAGCAGGTCGCAAACGGCTCGCGGGTTGCACATTCGCGGCATATTCGCCAGATGTGGACGCACCCTTAGGGCTGATTTTTCAATAGTCAGATAACTTTCATCTGAGGAATAAAAATAAAAATGGCGTTTTGACAGCTTGTCTATAGAAAATATGTCAAACTGCAATTTTTATTCCTCAGATAAAAGTTAACTCACTATTAAAAAATCAGCCCTAAGTATACAAACTCAACATTGACTTTTAGCTGCCTGTTAATCTGAAGTTCGTACTAGAATGCATGGAAGAGTCTGGCTCAGAAGGCTTAGATGCTCTACTCTTAGAGAAATTAAAACCAGAAGGATTCTTCAAAGATGTGGATTTCGTGTGCATATCAGACAACTACTGGCTTGGCACCACTAAGCCCTGCATTACATATGGACTGCGTGGTATCAGCTATTATTTCTTGGAAATTGAATGTGCTCAAATGGATCTACACAGTGGTGTCTATGGTGGAACCGTCCATGAAGGTACTGCTTGATATACTTTTTGAGAATCTTCTATTTATACGAAAAATCTACTCAGAATAATTGTATTCAAGACGCAAGGGAGTCTTCAGTCATCAAGCTGTAAAACATAGTAGAACGGGCGGGTGATGGGGTGCAACGCGGTCGCTTGGGGCCAAAACGTCACGCGAACGAAGTCGCGAGCAGAAAGTAGTACACGTTAAAATGAGAAAAAATAGGATAATCTTGAGTCGGCGACATTAACTTTGCGAATCCTACAAAGAAAACAATAAATAGACTGGTTAAATTTTTCGATTTTTCCTCTTACAAAAGTCTTTTGAAGACTTGCTAACGCCATCTCTATCACAGAGTCAATGAATAGTACAGATAGTCTCTTTTAAGAAAATACATAGAACATTGAGTAGCTTCTTTAGGCTGCAGCTTTGCCATGCAATGCCGTGTGCGAAGTAGTAAGTGTGAGCCGTGTAAATGATCGGATACAATTCTTCTTGCACCAGAATACTTTCTGAAATGTTAGGTACCTACATTTCAGAAAGAAATTGGGTGAAAGTAGTGTCATTCAGTATTAACTAACTACTTTCTTGAATTCTTATGTTTAAGTAGGTAGTTGAGTTTTATGCTCGATGTCATTAAGATTTTTCTTAACTGCCCTTGCGAGGCCCCATAAGCCGCGACGCCACCATCACCGACGTCGCCGAAGCAACACCGCTAACTGAAAAAAATATATTTACAATTCAAAAAAAAAAAAAGATTTCGATGATACAAGGCCATAACTATGATAAAAAATATTGCTATAGCTGCAGAACAATAGTTCCTATTATTTATGATTATTACAAAACAGTTTTCAAACATAAATCTAAAACAAATACCGAGCAAAATGAATAGTTTGCATTTTTGCCTTTAAAAACATTTCTTCGTGTATCTAAAGTTCCATACTTTTTATAGACAAACATTATTCTGAGATACACTATTGTTCTGACGTACAATAATGTTACAAAACACTGATAAATATTTAATTATCCTTTCACAAGACATTTATCAACTTGATAAATGCATACCATACTACGAAAGCAAGTTACTATGGAACTCGATATTATCAAACGCTACACTTATCTTAATTATACAAAGATCTAAAGATGAGTTAAGAAACACATGTAGATTGCCACCAAATGTTGAATACTAGACATAATTAAGGATTCCAATCTAATCAACGATGTTGATATTTGCGAGTCGACATGAGCGGTGTCGTATCGCTTGTTGGTTTTATAAATTAAAATGCCTACAAGTTTCGAATTTCCACTTGTAAAATGATCCTCAATAATAGGCTAGGTGCCCTAAAAAATGTAATTAGTCCGTCTATTAGATTATTCAAAAATAAGGGACACGTATTTTTTTATTTGTAAATTAGACCAAAAATGACGAAGATATAGCCTATTAAAGTTACGTGTGACGTCACGATGCGTGGCATTTTTCGCGCAGGGTGACGTCACAGGTAACTTAAATAGGCTATTATCTTTGTTATTTTTTGATTAATCGAAAAAAGAAAAAAATACGTGTCCAATATTTTTTTATAATCTAAAATACGGACTAAATAGAATGTAATTATTTTGACCCTGGAAACTACCCTGTTGAACGACACAAAGATGTAATGCCGCCATCAATTGAGTATGATTGTTCAATTTGCAGCTATGACTGATCTCATATATCTTATGAACGAGCTTGTTGACAAGAATGGCAAGATTCTCATTGATGGTATCTACGACTCTGTCGCGCCGCTCACGGAGAATGAGAAGAAACTGTATACAAACATTGATTTTGATACTGATGGCTACAGGTACGATGTTCTTACATTTCTGCTTTTTTTTAACTCGACTACCAGAAAAAAGGTGAATAAAACGATGGATGAACTGTCTGGAGTATGATTTATGGTTAGAAAGGGGTTGAATTCTGTAAAAACGAGAATAAGATAAGACTTATATAGAAGAGGGCATGCTGCGCTGACTATAAATGAATTGAGTTATGGACAAGAGAATGATGTTGATATAAAAAACTAAATTTACTTCTTCAGGTTTTGGACCGTTTAATATAGTTTTCTCACTTCTAAACATTATCTGTACTAATTATATGAACTGCCTCTGAGGAAAAACACTTAGAATATGTCTTGATAAGTTAAGCAAACACGAATACCATACTCGACTGAATATGTACTTACTTAAATACAAACATTTCCCAGTTACGCTAATAAAAGTGTGAGTTTTATGACATTGACGCAATATTGTAAGATGGAATAGGTATTTTATGCTGTAGATAGCGCTTGTAACTCTTGAGCTAGCGGCCCTGCGTTTGATTACCAGATTCGACAAGGTGCTATACATTTTTTCTTAGTAACGGACACGGAGTCTAGATTTGTGTCTGCTGACGCTCTTTGAGGCGAGCGTGGAACACGACGCGCCCTCGACCCGGGCATGGTCAATGGCCGGACAGCAAGTTGCCCTTTACTCGCTGTCCGCATGCCTGCGCCTACGGTGGCGTGGTCTCCGCCTATCGCCTCCGTGAGGACACGGTGGTGCTCTGCCCAAGCGGGGCAGTCCTGCACCGTATGCTCCACCGTGTCCTCTGGGCGATCTTCGCAGTGGTGACACCCGGGCGTCTCTTCCCTCTATATCCGACACAGGTAGGGCCTTCCGAAACTTCCGTGTCCGGTGAGGACCTGCTTCATCCGATAGGTCAGGACGCCGTGACGTCTCTCCAGCCACTCCTCAAGGAGGGGCTTACCGCGATTGCGGCGCGCCCGTAACATGTAAACACTTACTAGTTTCCACTTTGAAATTAGCTCTCATTTCGTAATATTATGACTTCCAAAGTAGAAGTCTTATGAAAAGGCAAAAGTTTAATCAATAATGTACCAGAACATCGCTTTTGAATACTGTGTTGCTATTGTAAATTGATACGGTATCAGAATGTTGTTTGCAGAATGAGTCAATATGAAATTATCGCATTGTTTACGATATCGCGGTCTTTGAACCTTAGTTTATATTCTTGTTACACTAAGCCTCTGTTCAGACACGGCGGGAACCACGCGATTCCCGCGCGGGAATCGCGCGGTTATGTCTGAACGATTACATAATAACTCATACAAATAAGTCTCATGCGATTTCCATGCGATTCTGAAATCGCGCGGTTTCCGCCGTGTCTGAACAGAGGCTAACGGCCCTTTCTTTACTGCTAATTAGATGTTATGCATTTATAACTATGCTGTAATTTGAAACCAGTGATGATTCACTTCTAATCCAATCCGATCTTTATTCTGTAATAAGCAGTGAATGATATACCATAGTCTTTACATATAATAAAATCGTAGAGCTGTCATTCCTGTACATTGAATATTTTTTTCTTTTTGTATTTTTTTCGAGATAAGGGATCGATTCTGATGCCAAATCAACTTTTTTTTTCTTTCGAAATTTTTTATGTTTTTTTGATTTGATCTATCTCTTAAACTACTGTAAAGTTGTCGATCAAATTTTCCTCAAATATTCCTAATAATATGCTTCTGTTGATAGGCTATGTATCATTACGCTATTTTTCCTGGGAGATAAGCAATTTTAAATTTTGTTATTTTTATCTGTTTGTTTTTAGTTGGAAGCTAAACCACTGGATATTATTTAGTCAATTTTTCCCCAAATATTCCTTAAACTGCTCTTCTATTAATAGGATATGTATAATTACGCTATTCCCTTTGGGGGATTAGCAATTTTATAACATGTTGATTTTCAGTCATTGTTGACATTTGTATAAGAACCGCAATTTGAAAACACTGTCAGCGTACTAGCCAGTCTGGTTGGTATCCTGCTTGACTTTCGAGCAAGGGGTCTCCGGATCAAATCTCGCTGTTTCTTTTTTTCACTTTTTGCGTTTTCTTATATTTGTCCTGAGAGTTTCAAATAATTAAAAAAAAATGTGTATACTTTTATTTCAATATTATTCGCGATTTTAAATTATTACTATTTTTTTTCAATAGTTTTCTAGGATATAAATCTACACTGATTTAAATTGTAGGTAGTAAGTTGGATATTTTTTTAAATTGTAATTGTTTCGAGGTGTGGAATTTTAAAGATTAGAAAAAATTGTGTTTATTTATGTTTTGAATTGGTGTTCAAACCAGTGCATAGATTCTGTTTTAAACGACGACAAGTTGTACTCATCGAGTCAGATAATTAGTTATTTTTTAGATAGCACGCGGAATGCAAGGGAGAAGAGAAATGCTATCGTACGTTCAATTTGCAGCGATACTGTAAATCAACCCAAAAATGATAGTCTAATGTTTAAAATAAACACGGTTCTTTGAAATTAATGTCGCTCAAATAAGGACGTTTCCTATGCAAACTATGTACCTAGATATAACATTATTGATCTAAACTAATAATAAAAATGCAAGTATGTTTGTTTTTTACCTTTTCACGCATTACTACCTACTGAATCGATCGTCCCAAAGTTTAGCATATACGTTGTCAGGAGTATAGACACGGATATAAGGTATCTTACATCCCGAATAACAGAAGAGAGCTGTTGCCGAGAAAACAATTAGTACGTTCATATTCCAGATGGCGCCACACGATCCGTATTGTTTCTCAAATTCTAAAATAACGCAAGCGAAGCCGCGGGCAAACACTAGTTTCAAATAAAGATGGATTGAGGGCTTAAATATTTATGAATAAAATGGGCATAAACATATTGGGAAGGTATAAATGCGTTTACGCCCAAATGAATTATAGGTCACTGAGCATAAGGTTTTATGCTCAGTGACTTTACTAGACCTTTTTTTGAATTCGGTCAAAACGAATATTGGTAAGGGATAACTTTGTTGAGAAAAAAAAGCCATAAACTGGGTTTAAATTTGGGGTTTACGGGCATTTGCCGGGCAATTTTTTAATGCACCCTATACATCCAGGGCATAAACCCATCTTTAGTTTCAAGTACCTACTAAAGGTATTTATAGTAGGTAAGTAGTAGGTTTATTTTTTATCCATTATAAAGACTAATGGCTATTTAACAACATCAATAAATTCAAGCCTACTTATTATGTCAGATAAAGCATTAAAATGATGGAAACTTTTTTTTTAATAATCACTGAATAATGACGACAAAACGTACGTATAATGAACTTACTGAACACATAACGACGTGTCATATTGCGGATTTTAAATATTTTTTTTTTGGTTCATTTAACAAAAGATATAAAAATGATGATTGATGTTTGACGATTTTGTTGAAGGAATTATTAGTTTTTTCTTCGACACTGATCTTTGTCACATGATTACATGATCGTTCAGGGATAGATTTAAGAGAAAGTCAAAAATGCTTTCGTAACTCAGAATCAAACGGACTATAGATCATCTTTTACTGTGTTCTATCAATCGTTTCACTTATTTATTATAATTATAATTATTTAGAAATTATAAAAAAACTCTTCTTGTTTCCAGGAAATCTATAGGTGCTCCTAAATTAGCTCACAATGGCGATAAGGAACAGATATTGATGCACCGTTGGAGATTCCCAAGTCTTTCATTGCACGGAATTGAAGGTACAAAACGTATTTGATTATGGACAAACTATACTATAGTATAAATTCAATTATTTATGTCATAATTGGTACTTGATTATTTTCTTAGGAGCTGCTTTCCAACCGGGAGCGAAGACTGTCATTCCCGGCAAAGTAATTGGCAAGTTCTCTATAAGAATTGTACCAAATCAGGAACCTCAAGAAGTTGAGAAACTTGTCTTTGATTTCATCAACAAGAAGGTTTGTATGTGCACGACAACTTTATTAATAGTTCGTGTCACAATGTAGTTATGGTAGGGGCAAAGATAATATAATACTAGCGTACAGATACCCCATCCCATACAAAGAAACGTGACCGCCGTAACTACGTCATTTACTCGGCCTATATTGAGATGGCGGCCTAAGCCTAGATGGTGCTAGCAACGATGACTCGCTAGCTTGTGGGCCGCGAGTAGTTTATTTTACACAAACACCAATAGATGGCGTTAAAATCAAACTGTACTTTTGCGCTACATAGCCCCGTGACCTTGAAGCTTACGTCGTCAGTCACTCGGCAGATAAATTCACGTTCTTTCATGTAGACATGGGCAATATGTATCACTGAAAAGAAAAGATTGAAATGTATCTTTCGATCACTGGGATATGTATCACTCATTTGTATCTTTGTATCATTTGTATCAGCGCACGAAACGAAGCGACGACGTTGCACTGATACACTGTTCAGCGTGGTTCGCTTCGCTCAATTGATCAATTCAATCCAATGAATCAGTAAGAGCATAGATAGAAAGATAGATGCACGTGCTGTGCCCATAGCTGCTTCACTGCTTGCTATTACGTATCTTTCTGTTATGATTTATTGTAGGTACTACTTATTTCGTACTTTTTTATGTATTTACTCGTATTTTATGATTGATCTCAAAGAAATTTGATTTTTAGTCGACATAGGTAGGTATTGTTTTTATTTATTTGTAAAATTGTTTACACTGATTGTCGATGCAACGAAAACAAAACAATAACTATCAAATTACTTCCGACTTCCGAACAATGATCCCGTATGATAACAATAACATTGATGACGCACGGACCGGACGCAGGTCGAGCTTTAACTAAAAAAATATTGAATATTTATTTTGTAAATCGCAAATGTTATTTTTTCTTTTTTTTCTATCTTGATCCTAATAGCAATAACTTTAAGACTGTAATTAGTTTGCATTATTTACTAAAACTTTAAGCAAAGTGCTTTACAAAGGAAACCAGTATAATATTTGCAATGTTCACGTACCGCTTTACGACTTTAAGCCCTACGCACCAGTAACAGAGTTATTTATCCTTTTTTACTCACATATATCAGTTTATAATGGTCAAACACACTCTCGTCGCTATGGAGAGAGTGTGACAGAACATTCTAAATAGGGGGTGCGAAAGAGAAGTCGGGACTCTCCGAACGAAGAGACACCGTGTCGCTAGCCGTTCATGCTTGTGTGTGCGATACAGATACAAAAGGACACGATTGAACGAGTTGCAAAAGATACACTTGGATACACTGATACATTCGGATTTGAACTGATACAAAGAGTGAGTGAGTGAAACGGAATGATACATATCAATTTTATCTATCTCTCCTGAGTTACCCATCTCTACTTTCATGCATGCCTACTTTGCGATAGCGCATGATTTCTTGAGCGTTTGACATTTGTGTAAGAACCGCTATTTGAAGCTAACTGTTAGAGAGCTTGCCAGTCTTGTTAGAAACCTATTTGCATTTCGTGCATTGGGTCTCGGGATCAAATCTTGCATTTAGATTTTACTTTTTGCGTTTCTTTTTTTCTTGTTTTATTAATTATTATCTGAGAGTTTCTCTTAATTAAAGTAAAATGCATACTTTTATTTATATATTATTTACAATTTTATTTTTCTCTAATTGTATTTTTAAAAGTTCTCTAGGATAAAATGTACGCTGATTAAAATTGTAGGTTAGTAAGTTGGATATTTTTTTAAACTGTATTTTATTGTTTGAGATGTAGGAATGTTAATGGTTCAAATGGCCCGCGGCTTCGCTTTCGTTAATTTCGAATTTGAGAAACAAGACGGATCGTGTCAGTGGCGCCATCAACACCAATTCAAACATAAATAAACACAGAATGATTTGATTGCCATTAACATTCCTGCTCCTCAAACAATAAATTACAGTTTAAAAAATATCCAACTTACTAACCTACAATTTATCCTAGAGAACTATTAACCTTCAAGCGGGCGCGCGGTCTTTTGTAACGGGAGCGGGCGCGCGTAACCGAAAAGACCTATGCGATGTACAAGAGTAATAAACTACAAATTTTCCAATAATTATTTATTTTTATGTTCGTAGATGTATTGAGCTTATGATCAAAATAAAATTTGCCAAAAAGAGTCATTAAAATTATGAAAAATAAATTATTTTAAATCACTCAAACATTTTTTGGACCTAGCCAAAAATTAGGAATACAAAACCCTTTTACAGGTTTATAAACTTGTCTGAGGTATCAGAGTAGTTTATAAACATAGTCAAGCGATAAAAATTACAAATTAGGAATAAAAATTATTTGATTTGGTTTACTTTTCATCAGAATCATTTTATTGTCACATTTTTGCCACTTCTTTACTTTATCACTCCCTGTAAAACAGCTATTTCTTTCTGAAAGTGGCTCATTATTGTCATTTGAATCCAAACAGTTTGATTCCTCACCAGACCGAGTTCCTTGAAACAGTGTGATCGGAAGTTTCAGAGCCTTGGTCGCAGAGGTCTAATTCACAATCTTCTTCATCTTATAGCAGTCCCTCGAATACTACACTTTGTGATAACCTTCCACGACTCATTTTTATAAAAAAACAACAAAATTCTAAGCATAATTCGATAAGATTGAGAAGAATCACTATGATTGCGTAACGAGCGCATGACGTCAGGCGCGTGTAGTCTTTTCGACGACTGCGCCGGGGCTAAAAGAATTGCGATCTGTGGAGTGGGGAGATCACCCTGAGTGACGGTATATTCTTTATTTTACTCCCAATGACATAGCGACAGGCTACTAGAAATGCGAAATACATGTGATGAGTAATAATGATAATATGAGCGAAAACGTATTAAGCGCGGTCGATTCGACTACGCGCGCCCGCTTGAAGGTTAAAAAATATTATAAAAAATCAAATTGCAAATAATAATATTGAAATAAAAGTATTTGAAACTCTCAGAACAAATAAAAAGAAAATCAAAAAGTGAAAAAGAAAGTGCAAGATTTGATCTCGAGACCTAATGATCGTAAATCAAGCAGGTTTTTAACCAGACTAGCTGGCTCGCTATCAGTTGTTATAAAATAGCGCTTCTTATACAAATGTCAACAATTACTGAAAACCAACATAATTATTATAATTTACAACATTGCTAATCCCCCAAAGAGAATAGCATAAAAGTAGGTTTGAGGAAAAATTGAATAAATACTATCCAGTGGCCGCCAACTTAAAACAAACATAATTTCATCAGAATCGATCCCATAACTCGAAAAAAAATACAAAAAGAAAAAACTATTTATTGTACAGGAATGACAGCTCTACGATTTTATTACTTAAAAATGTATAGATATAGATTTTCATTTCATAATTATATTTCATTCTATCAAAATAGGTACATACTCGTAATTATAGTAAATGGTAATGTGAGAAATTATTATAGATAATATTGACCTGTGTAGTAAAAGTCTGAAAATGAAAACAACGCCATCTATAAACATTGAATGTGTGAGCAAACGACAACGTAGTACAAATTGTATTCACCAGAGGCAGCACAGTAAAATTATTTAATGAAATCATGGAATTTGGAACTAGGAGCCCATTATTCCTTTTTTTTGTGCTAAGCGAATTTTTAAAAACAAGGACATACTTTTTTCCAGGTCAAATTTAAAGAGATACGGAAACTTCAATAACAAATCGATACACATAACGCCATCTATTGAATATTTTCTTGAACTACATTTTCTTTGTATGGATTAAGAGGCCATGGTCCCCTACCATGGCCTCTTAATCCATACAAAGATATATTCCCCGATTGTCTCTGCGAGCGATAACAAGACTGTCATTATTTTACACAATGGCTACAATAATTGTTATATTTAATTAAATGATGCCTTTTGAGGAATAGAAACAAGTAGGTTACACCAGATGATTCAGACTATTATTTTGTAAAAACGATCAGAAGCCTTAGCACAAGATTTCCGTATTTTATTTACAGCATACTTGTAGTACTTACGGAGTTTATTAAAAAAATAATTAAAAAGCGCCTTTAGTGTACGATCGAGGAACTGTTACTCATGAAATTAAAGTTTCCCTTTACGTCACAACAAAGTGACAAGTCACGCTAGAGCTTCAGATTCATGTTCAATTCAATAACATAATCTTCTGCCCATATCAGTTTATTTCAGACTATTTTCCGGCGGATTCGTTCACGTTTTAGTTGACGTGTACAAATTGGTTGCGGAAATTAAATCGTTTTCGAAATCAGAAAGGCACTTTCGAAAATGGCGTCTCTAAAAAATTTTTAGAAAACATAAAGAAATCGACGAATCGAAAAAACAAAAAAGCTTTTATTTCGAAAGTCTGTAACCTTATTCTTATTCTTACTTTCTTGACTTTTTTGCCATGGACTTCCGAAACAAAAGTTATTTTACACTTTTTCGTGTGTTGCTTTTAAATCGATGAATTCGAAAACGACTTACCCACATGTTGTTTATTCTTTTACTTAAAAAAAAACGATAATAAAATTCATGAGTGACCAACGGGCTGCATTTTATCAATTAGTTCTCTCATACAGTCAAAACATAATCTGAAATTATTGTTGTCTTAATTTCCAGTGGGCAGCTAGGGGCTCCCCCAATAAGATGCGCATCTCTGCACAGAGCGGACGCGCGTGGACGGAGAACCCCGACCATCCTCACTACCAGGCTGCTGCGCGCGCCACCAGGATGATCTACCTTGTAAGAAAATGAGTGCACATACATTTGAATTTGATAGTCTATCTCGGCTGATATCGCCTTTTATTTTCACAGAGTAGTTAGTATGCCCCGGTTAATACAATAGCCTTTGATAAGACCAGTTGTCGGACTTACGAGCCACTGACTACTTGTAAAGACGGTTAAGGATCTACAAATGACAGCGGGGCCCAACAACTTAGATGTTTTCCGAGGTACAAAGAAAGCGACTATGCAATAGATGGCCACTCATTTATGAGAGATGACTGTGAAGAAAAAGTTTTGATTTTGGATCAATCAACTCAGCCTATCGCAATCCACTGCTGGACATAGGCCTCTATCAGGCCCATTTCAGCCTGACACCTGCATCCAGTCTAACTCATCCACCTTTTAAAGGGCTTCGGTCCATCTAGCTGGGAGTCGTCTCACACTACGCTTGCCGGTACGCAGTCTCCACTACAGGACTCGTCTGTTCCACCTGCCTGCATGGGTTCTTCGACGAACGTGGCCAGCCCAATACCACTTCAGTTTGATAACTCTGCAGGCTATGTTGGTTCCTCCGGTTCTTTTCCGGATAACAACAATAAGGTTTGAATATTGTACCTAAAATGTTGAAGTTACTGATGGACAACACACCGCCTTCACTGCTGGGAAGTAAACTTCTCAAAATAAAAAATGCACAGACGAAAGACTCTGGCAGCAACTATCATCATCTTCCTAACCTTTCGATGTTGAAAGGTATTTTTCCAGCCGTTAAAAGAGAGTTAGTACGCAATAGGCAGTATTCGACATTCGGTACACTACAATGGGGTTTCAATACAAAAGGAGATTCTTCTTCATCGAAGCCACCCGTCTGTCTGACAACCCCCGACATAGCAGCGTCGACGTCTGTCTGTCTGTTTTATCCAGCGACTCTTCCCAAAAACAAATATATCCGCATTAAAGAACAGATATCAAAGTACAACAAAGAAGTTCAAACTTATTCTATCACACAAAACATCTAACATGAATTATATTATTCTATGTTATATGAAGAAATGGTGGTCGGCGGAAATTGCGCTCTTGCGCAAAGCAAAAATAGCAGCACGACGCCTGTATACCAGGCACCGTAGGAGACGAACTCGCTTGCCGAATGCAGATGCAATAGAAGCGGAACTCTATCAAGGATTGAGAGCTGCAACTATTGCTTTGGGAACGGCTATCTGGAAGGCCAAAATCCAGGCTGCGGAGAAACAGCTACTCGAAGATCCGTACCTCATGGTAAGAAATAAACTTCGCTAGTCCATTGCTGCCTCTTTACTCATCCAGTCTCCAACCAAAATTTCTGGATCAGGTTGTCTGCGCTGTTTCTTGAAAGAGCGGAATTAATATCTCTGCCAATGATTCCACTATCTGCAGATATTGGTGAGGATACCATCGAGGATGATAAAGTGGCTGCAATTGTCAAGGCTGATTTATTGATGACTTCTGCAGCTGCTCTTAGACTACGGTTGCTACCTATCTTGGAAGGGCAAGGGCCCAATCATTCTGTCAAAAGCTGTACGTGAGGATCGTGCGGTGTATGAGGTGTGATGAGCTATGGCTGTTTGGGTATTATGGGAAACACTGGATCAACAACCTGAGATCTAGACGCAAACATTCTAGCGCGAGTAGAAGGCGACGTGCTTTGCGCAATCCAGATGGCGCTCACTTCAGTAATGACAATAAGAACAGTTATGGAGAGAGGTGGCACGGCGTCCTATCAGTTAGGCCCAAAGAGTTAGAGCGTGATTCTTACTGCGTGGCTTCACATCGTGCGATCTCTCGATACGTTGAATTTTGGGGTAGGGCTCGCCGTGAATGGCGGGCTGATATCAATCACGGGCCCGCGACTAATGAGTATTAGGAACAGTGGGAATTTAGCTTTTTAGAGTCCGACATAACCTTCTGCTCATCCTAGACGGAAGATATGAAGATTTTCTTTTATACAAAAAATACAATACGATATTGATTCGAATTCGAAATTCAAACCGAGACTCGCAGCACAGCAGCCTGTCGTTAAGCCACTGCGCCAACCAGGATGGCGTCCATGGCAGGTTGACGACACACTTGGTATTCTTGTCTCTGTCGATGTAGCCAAGAATATATCGTTTGTTTCAGACGGAGCCGGACATGTCCCGCGAGGGCGGCTCCATCCCGGTGACCATCACCCTGCAGGAGGCCAGCGGACGGAACGTGCTGCTGCTGCCCATGGGCGCCGGCGACGACATGGCGCACTCGCAGAATGAGAAGATCAACGTGCGTAACTACATCGAGGGCGTGAGTATACAAACTTTTTTTTTCATATTAAATCATCAAATGAGGACCCATTTGATGATTTCCCACCCAGGGCAGGACAGAAGGGACTGTCAGACTTGTACTGACTAAAATCCACGATTTCCTTCAATAGTCCTTTACGTTCTGGGTTCACGGTAGTTGTTTAGTCCTGCGACCCCGGGAGTATAAAATCTTAAGTTTAAAGTGTCGCTTACGGGATATCTTCTGATATCTGTTTGGTTGAGTTCCCGATATTTCGACGTCGTTGCAAGTGTTATGATCGCGGGTTAACGTGGGTGAATGTGGGTGGATGAAAATAAATTGTTAGGAGCAGACATTCAATTTTTTTTAATAAACCTTAATTTTATTTAATTACTAGTTGTTCGTCCGCGCGTTCATCTCTAAAATTATCTTACGAGAATGTACTATTGGACGGATATTAAGCCAAATCCCGATAAAATATCTGCAATTAAGAAATATCATCATTCCAAAAACACCGAAAGAAACGGCAAGATCTGCTCAACCGTTCTGATGTCCTTATGTAAAATATCCAAACGATCGCATGTATTTATAACACATAGTTAGATTAGATTTATGAATATTTATTTTTTTTATCTAAAATAAACACAGTCAGCAACAATTCAAATGAAATATCATAATCATTGCCATTTCAATAAACATGCAACTTTTTATTCTTCTTCTATTTCTTGCTCTTTTTTATGCTTTTGCCCTATAGAAATCAATATATTTATACAACTATAACATGCAATTAACTTTTAAGAAGTTACAGGGACACACACACATTTTACACCTTTTTTTTTATCGTGGTAAAATCATCAAATGAGTCCTCCAACCCCGGGCAGGGCGGGAGGGACTGTCAGACTTCTACTGACTAAAATCCACGGTGTTCTTCATAGCTTGTTATGTTCCGGGGTTACGGTAAGGGAATAATCCCGCGACCCCGGCAGGCTTTGGCCCTCTGAGAGGGGGGCCCCGTCATTATGCTGACGCTCTTTGAGGCGCGCGTTGGACACATCGCGCCGTCGACCCGGGCATGGTCCTTGGTCGGGCAGCGAGTTGCCCTTTACTCGCTGCCCGCATGCCCGCGCCTACGGTGGCCGGAGATCATCAAGCGACGTCCACACATTTTACACCTTTGGAAGTGTTTCTCGTTCATCCTGTTCAGTTGGGATTTTTTTTATTGTAGTAACGTCAACATCAATTTTATAGACCTATCCATTGATACCCCTCACGTACGGCGGAGGCGAAATTTTTTTTTTGAGTTTCAGATCTAAGTATGGGGAGTACCCCCGAAAATTGTTTTGTTTAATTTTGCATGAAAATCCTGATGCTGTTCCCTTATTACATTGACTTACCAAGTTTCAACAGGATAGCTCTTATACTTTCGAAGAAGTGTCATACGGACGGACAAACAGATATGACGAATTTATAAGGGTTCTGTTTTTTTGCCATTTGGCTATGGAACCCTATACCCTGTGAATTATGATGTCGGAACTCACAAATGTATTTTTTTTTAAACAAAAAGGTTTTCTAATAGAAAAGTAGCAAAGGTTACCCCTTATTACATGAGCGACCTGTCAATAGAAGTCCCATCACAATCGGCCCAGCCATTTCAGAGATTAGCCATTACAAACAGACTGACAGAAAGACAGACAAAAATTATAGAAAAATGCTATTTTGGTGTATGTTCCGTATGTTCGTATGCATGTAATAAAAACGGTTATTTCAACATTACAAACAGACACACCAATTTTATTTATATGTATCTATCTATAGATAGATAACCGGTCCACACAAACTGACCAAACCCAACAATCGCTATAGCCCTGTGTTTTGTTTCCATAGTCTGCAATACACCAACTTCAGCCGAGGGTGGTCCTTGGATATGCTGGCATAGTTTATACAGGGATTGTTGGAGTCGCATATCATTTTAATTGCTTAATGGGCTTCTGCCAGGTGGCTTCGGCTCCTGCCACGCTCTTCAAAAGTCAGGGATCCCATGATCCCGAGATCTTAAAACATACATAAATAAAAATACATATCCACTTTATTTCACAATGAAAGGAAATTCCTAACAGTGTTTCATAAACATAATTATATTGTTAGAAAATTGTCTTCGTCAGTGTAAATACTGATTCGAATTTTATTGTATTGAATAATAGAAAAAAACATTGCCGTTTGTGTCTGTTACGCAACAATTCTATTAAAGTCATTGGGGTTTATAATACTACAATACGTACGTAGAATAAACGTTAAATATACATGTCGAATTGAGGACGTCCTCCTTTTTCTTTCGTCGGTAAAAAAGAGGTTAAGACAGTTTTTTTCACAGATGCAACTTTATTTCAACTTACAAGGTAGACCCCCTGTCGTGCCCTTGTATATTACGCAACATCGAATGTGCAAAACAACACGGAATACCTGGATATATAACATCACGTAATTGTTAAGTCATAACGGACTTAAATCATATATGTATAGTTTCGTAACTTGTTGCGTCACCAGTACACATTTGTAGGGATGATGGAATAATATGACGTATTATAGAAACTTATAAAAAAATAAACTCATCTAGTAAGATGAGTTTATTTTTTCACATTTCATGTGGGAAAGTTTGCCGAATGGATGGATTTTTGTTACTCTTTCTTAGCAAGAATAACTAAATACAAATGGATGTACACGATAGTTTTGATTTGTTACATCAGGCCTTTTTTTTATGTGTTGAAATCATCAAATGAGTCCTCCCACTCCGGGCAGGGCTAGAGGGACTGTCAGATTCGTACTGACTATAATTCACGGTGTCCTTCAATAGATCAGGCATAGGATTTTATAAAGCTTAATCTGGATGGGAAGAGTATGAATGTGAATATGGTAGCGGGTGGCGTACTGTTTCTGCATATCCCAATCCTATCGACCGTCAAGACTGTTCGTTTGCTTAACTCTAAAGCTTAATAAAAAAAACTTAAATAAAGAATACTATATTTTAGATAATTTCGTCCCCATGTAGAGCTAGTCCCCTCTACTATTTACATAAAATATAGAAACAAAGCATCAAATAAGATATAGATACAAGATAAGTACTCGCAGCCTCTTATATCAAAGCAACTTGTTGACTCTTGCTGTGACCCAAGGGATAGCTTTTACCTCGGCCGGAGGCTAAGCGGGGTAAGCATGCAATAGCTAGGTACAACGAGGTAATGTCGCCAGTCTTTTAGACACATTACTGGATGACAAGTAATGCAGTAGCAGTTTTTCTATGCTTTCTAATTTTTACTTTTATTATTTCAGCATATTATATTTTAGATATGAATTGTAAATTCAATATACAAATTATCTGACATAAAATAGTTTAATTAAAATATTGTGTCATAATAATTATGACTGTCATCTTTCAGGGGTGTTAACAATTATTCCGAGAATATTGCGATATATTTCCAGCAGACACACGTGTGATTTCAGAAACCGTGACGCATTCGTGTTTGTAAACAGTAACCATCCGCGTAAAAACCCGGTTTATTTTCCCGTCGAAAAATCGAGGGCTTGGCTTTGTGACTCTTATCACGTAGGTACATACAAAATCCCCGAATTGGAAATGTAAAAATAAATATAATTCATTCTTCCTTACTAATAATCGAATATTACAAATGGGAATGTTTGGATGTATGTTTGTAACTCAATCATGGCAGAACAACTGAACGGATCTTAATGTAATTTGGCTTAGTTAAAGGTTGCATATAGTTTGGGATGATACAGGATGTGAGTTTCTGCGTTCCATGATACAGGAGAAATTCCGAGTGCGGGGCGACCTTTAAAAAAAGGCCGCCTATCACAGAATTATGTTCCCGATAATCATCATAAGCCTATAAATGTTCCCACTGTTGGGACACAGGCCTCCTCTCTGTGAGAGGGGGTGGGCCATAATCCACCACGCGGGCCCAGTGCGGATTGGTGGATGTCACATGTCTTCGAATTTTTGGTTCTAGGACATGCCGGTTTCCACACGATGTTTTCCTTCACCGTTTTGAGAGCAGTGGTGATGAAATAAATTACACAAAGTAATGCGCCTGCCGGGATTCGAACCCACGACCTACAACTCGTAAGTCGGGGCCGATACCACTGGGCCACCACTGCTCAGATCCCGATAATAGTAATCGCCAATAGTAATTACATATAATAAACCACAGAAGTAATACTTTTACAATCGTTCATATCTGAACGACTGTAAAGGTATAATATTGCATTATCATTCAACGATTCTGTGAAGTAAACTTCTCTAGAATTCCTATTCTGTCGATTTGGAAAAACCGTTTAAAATGTTTTGAAAATATTTTTTTGTATCTGGAACCTTATAAAAATATACGCTATTTGCGTCATTTCCCATTCAATCTTCCTTGAAAGATTATTTCATGAGTTCAGTCCTAGTGACTTAGTTATATACTAAGAAATAAACTAATGATTTTCCTGGAATTAAAAAACATTCTTATATTGTAATAAAAAAGGTACCTTATATTCGCGAATTTTCCTTAAATAATTTTGTTTTTTAACTTTTCCGAGTATTTTTATACAAGTACCTTTACTATATTAGTAAGATAACGCGACTTTACTCAATTAAATTATATTAAATTAAACATGTTAGTTTTATATTAAGTGATTTTTTTAATGGCATGGGGAAATATTTTAATTGTATCAATTCCAGAATGGTTGTACCTAGTATGTATTAGTATTTCACGTTTAGTCTATTAAAATCTTGATCAATATTATATTTTTTTTGAACTAATACTATTAATATTGTTTCAGATTAAGTTGTTTGCGGCTTACTTCCACGAAGTGAGCAAGCTCCCGAAGGCAAGCAAGTAAAACGTTAACAATAAGTATATTTTGTGGAGGCATAAAGTGTAGAGCGACGCAGCAGTATGTTTGCAAAAATGATTGTCTACATTCCTGACATTAAGTACACATATTGCATAATTACGTACGTTTTCTCGCATAATATATTTCGGTGCCTTATCCGTACAATAATACCGGTGTAGGTATTTTGCTTTTTTTCAACATATCAGAATATATTATTTAAAAGATAAGCGGACTAAGTTTAGTTTTGTATCATGTTGATTTTTCTTTAATATTTTGCATAATAAAAAGATTCATTTATTTACTATAAGTGGCTTTCATTTAAATCTAATCAATTATGACCTTACAGCTACGGTATTTAACATTGCACTTTTCAAGTCAACTAGTATGTTGAGCGATGGTTCTACTTCATATTGCTTACCTTACTTTGCATAAGTCAATTGGCTTTAATAAAAGTGTATCTTGCGTAGCTTCAGAGAAAACCTTTGGTAGTGACATCACTACTTCAGGTTTAGTTTTTTCTGTAAGAAACGCTTACTACCTGCACCAGTGAGATTAAGGTTGTTTTACAGTTCGATCGAAGTTTTGCTATTAGTTTTATAATTTGTATTTCATTACTTTCCATCAGGAGCGGAAGGTAAAAAGCGCTTTAATTTTACCCCACCCATTGTAGTCTACTTTTTTTTTTAGCTTGACTAGTTTGCTAGACTGTCAGACTTGTACTGAGCCTCTACCATGAGTTGTCATTACGATACTCGATCATACGCATCGACCGCGTTCGGCGCTCTCATTGGTTTGAGCTCATAAAACCTTGGAGCGGGCCAATGAGAGCGCCAAACGCAGTCGATATCGATGATCGAGTTTGTAATGACAACTCATGGTATGGGTACTGACTAAAATCCTCGGTGTTCCTTCAATAGGCCTTTACGTACCAGGGTCACGGTTACCTGTTTAGACATTCCCGCGACCCCAGCAGGCGTTTGGCCCTGTATGGGGCCCAGCTCTGAGGCATGGGTAGGGACACAACGCGCCGTCGACATGGGCATTGTCCGTGATCGGACTCGCTAGAAATCGCCTATTACACCTTAACAGGATACTGAATCCAACTAAATTATAAGGCACAACATTTGTCATGCAACTTTTGTAAGTGTTGCAAGAAAGAAAATTACAAGTAAGTACCTATAATATTTGCAATTTCCTTCAGTGTCATGGCTAGCGTAGACAGAACTATAAAAAGATAAATCGGCTTATCATTACTATGCTATGTTATTCCTTTGTATAGGCAATATTTTATAAAGGAGTGTGATGTGATATCTACAACGTGTAACGTTAAATGCGCAAAACCTCTCGTGGGGTAACTCAGCCAATGTTACTGAACAAAAAAAAAATTGGTTTTTCATACAAAATGAGAAGTTGACCGGGCCCATCAGTAGAAAAATCCTTTTTTTTTGTGAATTTCCAAAAGTCTTAGAACAATCATTGTTCAGTTTTATTTTTTATTTTATTTATTTATTTATTTATACACACACAAGTTAGGTTACATGCAAACAACAATAGAAGAGACAATGATTTAGAATACAGAAAGAAATACCCGTGGGCCCCAAACTAGGCTCAGCCTGTGTCTTGGTGGCCCAATAGTAGCAGTAGGTAAAGCATGTAGGTAGGCGAACGTTCAGTGTGACACAGCACAGTGGGTTTAATTTGAAATTGAATTTAAAAATAAAATTGTAACATTTTAAATTATAAACATTGATCACTTGAAGTTACATGGGCTGAGTTACCCCACGAGAGGTTTTGTGCATTATTTTAACGTTACACGTTGTACATATATACTCTATACTCATTATAAAGCTGAAGAGGATTGTTTGGTTGTACGCGGTGATCGCAGGAACTACTGGTTCGAACTGAATAAAATATTTTTGTGTTGGATAGTGTATTTATCACGGTACAACTAATAGCATATAAAATGTTTATGATCTTGATCAGCCAAGCGAGCGGGAGTGAAACCACAGGGAACAACTAGTGAGGGATTATTTAATAACTATTGATTCGATTCCGAAAACTCTCTAAGCATCTAAGGCTTTACCACGTTAAACAATTTTACCACCTTGAAAGAAAAGTATCTAAGGCTATATATATTTAAAAATTCTCCCTAGATTTTTTTTCGCCCAAACGCCAGTATAGCCGTGAAGGTATAATAATAACTAAATCACAAATAGAAACAAAAAATGCAAAAGTTATCAAATACGAATATCATTGATTCACTTTGCGTGTGTTTTTCAAACTGCAATCAAAACTGTCCACGATATGGTTGGAGTGTTCACTCGTGATCACGGTCATTGCGAGGTTATACAAATTATGCATCGATATAGAATGATGTTGTAGCCGTGAAGGTAAATAATAACTAAATCACAAATAGAAATAAAAAATGCAAAAGTTATCAAATACGAGTATCATTGATTCACTTTACGTGTGTTTTTCAAACTGCAATCAAAACTGTCCACGATATGGTTGGAGTGTTCACTCATGATCACGGTCATTGCGAGGTTATACAAATTATGCATCGATATAGAATGATGTTGATTTGTGCAGATAAGTTTTTGTTGTTTAGTACAAGTGGGTGGTTTGGGTTATGGATGATGAACACTTTCTCTCATACAAAGAGGTGATAACGTACGTTTTTAATTATCAAGCAGTATAGGTAATAATATAAATCCTAGAGATGGTAAAAGGAACAACCGTGGCTAAATAATCACAGCCGCACAGGCCCATCTTCCGGGTTAAGCCGCGCTTGCCGAGGTTGGTCTGTGGATGGGTGACCATCTATCATAGCGAGTTTCCTCCGTGCCTCGGAAAGCACGTAAAGCCGTTGGTCCCGGCTGTGATTTGTAGATCTTTGACAGTCGTTACTGTTAGTCAGAAGCTCTAAAGTCTGACAACCAGTCTTACCAAGGGGTATAGTATTACCCAGTCACTGGGTTGTGGAGGTCCGGCAGGCAGTCGCTCCATGTAAAATAATGATATCCAGCTGAATCTGGTTTGACTGGAAGCCGACCCCAATACAGTTGGGAAAAAGGCTAGGCAGATGATGAGATGGTAAAAGGAACAGAGGAAGGCAAGCTTTTTCCAACTCTGCTGAAGTCCGCTTCCGGTACACTGTTGTAGCTGAATATCAATATTTTACATGAAGCGCCTGCTTATTTGACCTCTTGGTAATGGGTTAGACCATGCCACCAGTAATGACTGTTAAAATAACGGCGAAGATCGAATGAAATGGATGGTCACCCATTCACGGACCAACCTCGGCAAGCTCTCCTAGAAGAGACCCGTCAGTTCGAAACTTCGAATTTCACCATAATCGTACTAATTATCTGATAAAGAACATACCTAATTATAGCTAGATTAAAACACATAGTCCGCGCAAAAAATAGTATCGCAAAAGATTTTCTACACACTTATTGAAATATTCTAGGTATTCCGCAAAATGCTGTGTTATTTACTAGATACAGTGGTTATTTTCAATATTCTGGAAATGCCCACTTTACTTAGATAAGATAAGAAGTAGAGTAAGTAGATGCATTGGTCAAAATAGGAAGTAAACGATAAGGAAAGAAAAAAAGAATAAATGATTATGGGTATAATTATATGTATTTATTTTGTTTCCGGGGATTTCTCGACTCGTTTTAACCTATTGTTAAAATAAAGGTATATTTACGCTTACCCTATACGAGTACCTACAGGAAATATAGGATTTTTTAATATATTTTTCATTATTAATGGGTATAATCGCGCTGAAAATTGTTTTAAACGTTGAATAGTAGTACGCTGTTCTGAAGAGTTTATGTGGTACTAGTACTACATTCAACCAGATTTTTAGATGCTACGCCTCTGCTACACTAATAGTACTACGTCGCGTCCACGCTAAGCTATTGCTACACTGATGTTACGTCGTTGATACGCTATTGAGCTGCTACACTGATGTTACGTCGTTGATACGCTATTGAGCTGCTACACTGATGTTACGTCGTTGATACGCTATTGAGCTGCTACACTGATGCTACGCCATTGCTATACCGCTGCTTAGTCGTTGCTACGCTGCGGCTACGCTACTGCTATATCGCTCCTTTCACCGAGATACAGCCAGCTGACGTTTATTTTTATCCATATTTAAACTTTCATCAGGTAAAATTTGAGTCGAGAGGAAATCACTGAAAATAAAATTAAAAATTACCTGTTCGAGTGACCAGCGGACGTGTATTCCACCATGTTATAGTCAGCTGATTGGTTTTATTCTTCGTGATATAAGGTACCTAATCTTCTAAACCAGGCTTCAGTTGGGAGGAAATGACAAAAAGTATCATTATTTCTACGTGTTTGATCGGCTATTGCTGCTTATCCCCCCAACGGAACAGCAGCTGACTTCCACAAATCTTTATGATCCTATTCCCTTATGTAGTCTACTAATTATGGCTTGAGAAGAAATCACTAACGATATTTTGGTCAGGTTCCCGCTCTATTACTTTATCCATTCTTGTCCACATATCCATCTTTACACATCCATCTATATGTACGTATTTTACCGATGGACGTCAATATAATATCGTCATTTTTTAGAAACCTCTATCACTAGTGGAAACTTAAAACTTAAATGTAATGACTAAACTAATGAATTGGAAGATTGATATAGGTGAAGTATTTACACAAATTATTTACCATTCCTATAGAGTTAACAGAAGGAGAACTTTTAAAAAAAAGCGTAATTCTCTAAAATTGTTATTTGTACTTTGATATAATATTAGTTCCTAATCCTTTTTCAATTTTCATTCAGAAACTCCTGAAAAATTCAAATTGTCGTTTTAAAATTCTTTACTTTTAATCTATAGAATGTACTGAGCAATCTATTAGGGTTTGGAGGCTTACTCAGGTATGGCAAACCTACATACAGCCAGTTATTTTGAAGCCCCATGTAGGTTGCGAGACAATTGTCAACAACCGGGCACAGATTCCAGGCTCGGGGCTACTACTGAGAAAATGGGAATACCCAATACTCTTGAAGGTTTTTTTCTTAAAGCATGTAGAGAGTTAAGATAAATCAACAGATATTTATTACAAGAGAAAGTCCTGACAATTCAACATTTCGTCGATCATTCTATTGTTGTCCGATCAGTTCATCGGAAGGCGGGGTGACCATTCAAAAGTAGGTATCGCACTAAATCCGAGTAGGTCATTGGCACGGTCTCTCGAGGCTCACTTACACCTAGATGTAATACTTTATATATTTACATGATAAATAAAAAGAGGTTGACCGTGACTGAGATGGTCACGAGTGGCTCTTGAAGGCTCAATAAAGAATCAAACTTTTCAGATGTTCCAATTTTTTTGTGTGGCTATTTCAGACACATTGTAATTAGGGATGATTGTATGCCATTGATAGAATATAAGTAAAACGCAGTTACAGATGTTTCAATAAAATTACGCGGTCTACTTAGCTCATGAAGCGACATTAACCTTAAATTGACAGTGGGTAGTTGTTAACAAAATTGTGTCAGCAGTTACTGTTTGTTTCATAATCTCTACATTTAGGTGCGACTGTCAAGGGTTTTGCCGATAACCGCTACCTAACCCTGCTACTGCTGTTAAAACACACCAAGTCTTACAGTTATATGACCAACACAGTTAACGGTTACGCGCAACGATTAATTTATCAGACATTATATCTCATTTAGCACGCTTTTGATCCGATGTGTATTGTGTGGGCGCTTTAATAAAAAGTATTCTTTTAATTTTACCTCCCGTTGACATCGGCTGGTGAGCTAACGCATACCAGTTTACAATACTAACATAAAAGAGGATAGCGACCGGCCCTCATTCACTCAGTCTGTCTCCGAGTCTCGCCACAGTGCAACGTTACGCTCCGCATGTTATTTTAAATACCAATGTACCGTGCATAATACTTATATTAAAACAAATCTACAACACTGTTATATTGTGAGACGCTTCAGTTATTAAATATTTTAAATCAATTCTAAAAACTTGTCGAAAAACCTTCGTGCACAATAAGGACAGCACTTGGTGAGTTATTTGTTTTGTTTCATTTTTAGTTTGTACCTGTTGTTTGTGTTGGATAAATGCAGTAATTTTTAGGAAATCAAAGGACTTATGTTTGCACAACACAATCACAGGACCTATGTAGATAGTATGATTGGGTTTTTTACTTTTTTACAATAATAACTTGACAATAGCTGCTGTTGTCCATTAATGATACAGACAGGTTCTCACAAATCTTGTGTAACTGTGCAGCGTGTGTATCACTCAACACAGGTCCGTCACCGCCTGGCAGATTATCATGCACGCTTTCTAATTTACTGTGACGAATTTTCGCAACAGTACGCGCGCATGGACCTAAAAAAAAAGCCGGACGGAACTTCACTAAGAAACAAGTGAAGCACCAAAATGGCCGCTGCTTTACTATGTGTGGGTTTCTAAAGGGTTGCCAGATGAAGGAAAAAATTACCCATTTTCAAACAATATTTTAATAAGATCTCCCCTCGAACTTAGTTTTAATCATGGACCTAAAAAAAAAGGTCAAACCCATGGGTTTAATTACAAGTTTTTGTGACGTATACCTATTGTTAAAATAAAGGTAAAATAATTAAAACAAGATTAAAATAATAGTAGATTGTATGACAAAGTAATATTTTTACGGCGAGGGCGCTATTTTGTATCCAGAGCGAAGTGAGGGATTCTACAGTAGAATCCTGAGCGTAGCGCTCTTATAAAGAGGATTAAAAACTCATTAGTGCCCGCTAAAAGCTTCCTATCAAAAGTGCGCGGCAAAGTTATTTGCGGCGCACTTATAAAGAGGATTAAAAACTCATTACTGCCCGCTAAAAGTTCCCTATAGAAAACACCAGTTTTGGGCGCACTTAAAGGCGAACCAAGTCGTCCTTTTCGAATAGGTGGAATGAAATAGTAGATTATTAACCAAGGGGATAAAGCAGTGTCTTCTGTCGCGGGTGACGATTTAAATCGCGAGCATAACGAAGGACTCGAGGCTTACTCCCGAGCGTAGCGAGGGTGTTAGAAACTTAAATCACGAGCGAAGCGAGGGATTTAACACGCGTCCTGAGTGTAGCGAGGGATTTAACACGCGTCCTGAGTGTAGCGAGGGATTTAAGTTCACCCAAGACTAAGACAGCTTTATCACTGAGGAAAATACTCTACTTTTCGTACCACTTGCGAAAAAATTAACATAATAATAATATGAGATAAGCATTATTTAACCATTTACACAAACACTTATTTAAAAAAATAAATTAAAACAAACTAAACGTTTATGTATTTGAAGAAAACAAAACGCGGCAAATTCCTAGTCGGAAAAGCAAAGGCATCAAGATCATACGGCCTCTTCGGTTTTAAAGTTTATAACTAAGAGGTTAGGTTGTAAGAAGAGGACCTTAAATTAATTGAAATTTTAATTACCTTTGTTGGTACGGCGTAAGCAACAACGCGAAGAAGTCCGCCTTTAGTTGAGTACAAACAATGCTTCTCAAAATGTATACTGCAGATTACACTAGATTTTGATGGATTCCAATTATTTTCACGTCTACACTCCCTTATTATTTTAATCCAATCATTTTTCCAATCATCATTTGAGGGAAATCTGTAAAAATATAGAAGAATACAATAGGTAGCGATAAATAGTAACATAAAATATAAATCTCCCCATTTTAAAATAATTTGAACCTTGAAATAGTTGCAACACTGATTGATTTCGAGATGTTTATTAAATTTATTGACGTAAAATCGAGAAATAAGCTTCAAATTGACATGCTTACCTATGAAAAGTGATCCCCTGGCTTTTTTTGATTGAACCACTGTGGTTTCGGCAACTTTTCACAACACATGACGGCATAGTTTGATTTTTATTAGACAAAATAACACCGTATAAAACCGCGAGTGTCGTTCGAAGCGTAATGGCCGACGGCTGACTTACTATGGTATGAATGTGTGTGTTCTGGCGTGTACATATAAGCGTACTGACTTACTATGGGTGCTTCACTTGTTTCTTCGTGAAGTTCCGTCCGACTTTTTTTTTAGGTCCATGTACGCGCGTATAAACATCCATGTCGCTTTAATTCGTTGCACATTACTAGATACGTACCTGTTTAAGGCTACTTAATCAAAATGACGTTTTCAGGAACTTGCAACTTGATTATTTTTTTATTAGAGCAGTTTTCTTTTCAAATTAACATTTAGTTGATTCAGTGATTCATTTTAAAATTGTTTCTCCCAATCATCTTTCAATTTTACTTGGCTATATTTGTATACCCTGTCATACAAACCGCAATATAACACATTTAGTGTTTACCTAGATGCATTGGAGTAATTCACGACGTTTCTCTTCAGTTCTGTAGTCAGCTTTGTGTCCAGAGCGCTGCCTCAGTGAAACACTACAGTTTGTAGCTGTAGTTTCAAAACAGAATATTTTTATTCACGTGTTAAAATCATCAAATGAATCCTCCCACCTAGGGCAGGACGGGAGGGACTGTCAGACTTGTACTGACTAAAATCCACGGTGTCCTTCAATAGCCCTTTACGTTCCGGGATTACCGACTCCGGCAGGCTTTGGTCCTCTAAATAGTTGGTCTTGTTTTGATAAAGGTTTACTGGTAGAGAATGCCTTGTGGCTTTAAGTCCGCATATGTACCTACCATTGATTTGTACATGAAGTATAAATAAATAAAGTGACAAAATTAAACATCATAATATAGTTAGGTCCTTTAGTTGACTGTACCTTGGCCTTATCTATAACCTCAGAACATACTATCTTTATTTCTGTGATATCGTTGTTATGATGCGACTGGTATAATCATGCAGTTTCGATATCAGATAGGTAGATATCAGTAGACCCTAAACTATCTAGGTTAAGTACTGGAGTGTTCGATTGTATTTATGCATAGAAATAAGTATTTATTATTATGCATTTATGCATTATCTACTTTAAGAAGACAAGCATAATAGATGCATCAAGTATTTACATCTAAAGGTCCTATTATTTATTTTTATGATTTCTCGGAAAATTGTGCAATAAATTTTAATGTCAGTTAAAGCCCAGTAGCTAGTTATGCACATATTTATAGTGTATGTACGAGTATTTAATTGGAACACATCACAGGTATCTATTAAAAATATCAAGTGATTTTGAAATTATTTTTTAAATATTCTTAGTGTTCTGTTTAGTGTCTATTTAGCTACCTTAAAATATTGGTAGTTATCTGTCTTACTTACTTATTATTACTTAGCTGTTGCCAGCGGCTTCACCCGCTACAACTCGAAAATCATCCCACGGGAACATAAAATCGGGATAAAAAACTATCTTATGTGTTAATCTAGGTTATAAACTATCTTTGTACCAAATTTTATCCAAATCCGTTCAGTGGTTTTTGCCTGAAAGAGTAACAAACATACCTACATACACATACATACATCCTCACAAACTTTCGCATTTATAATATTAGTAGGATTATATAAGTATGCGCCTGCACAACACTGCGGTCATCCACAATCACATAGTTTAGTAGAAACAAGTACCCTAGTTTCTTTAGAACAAAACTACCTACGCTATATTCCGTACGCAATCTAGTTATAATATAATATGTAAAATATTCTATAATGCTCATTTCATTAGCTAAGATGCAAAAGCATATAAAAAAGAAAAGAAAATGGAACCCAGTAAAGGTTTCACCAGTTCCATCAGACCGTTCGTGAAACTGAATAGAAAGTTAGTGTCACAGCTATACAATAGAGTTAACCATTAATGATGTTCATCATCATATAATGGCTAATATGGAAACTAGTTTTCTCTATTTCTTCGAAAGATTTCATTTTCTAACAACATTTGTTTGTATGGATGTAAATGGTTGAAAGAAATCTTTAAAAGGTCATAAGCAATTTAAAGAAAACCTTAATCGCTTAGCATTCAGTTTCTTATTGAATGCTAAAGAATCAATGGAAAGTGTAATTTAGGGCCTCTCGTGTGGTGATCGTTACCACTGTGGTGGTTTTAGTGGGGTAATAATGCTATAGTCCCCACTCCCCGGTCTTATCACCAAAGACCGGAAGTCTTTTGAAGGTTCCCCCCCCCCCCCCCCGATGCCGAGAAAAAGGAACAGTTTTCCGACTAGTTTCAGAAAAAAAGCAGTTAGCACTTACTTTATAATAATAATAATTACTCATATGGAAGAAAATATTAAGGAAGCCTAAATAAAAATATAGACGAGAAATTCAACCGCATAGAAATAAAAACAAACATGTAAGAAAATTGTATTATTCTTTGGTATTGAAGAAAGAGAAAGACACTATGAACACTTAAGTACTTTTTTTTTTTTTTATTAACCTATATTGTCCCACTGCTGGGCAAAGGTCTCCCCCATAACCTTCCACTCTTCCCTTTGCGCGGATTTCTCCGGCCAATCTCTCATAAAAGCGTCTAGATCGTCACGCCAGCGTTTTCTAGGCCTCCCTCGGCAACGACGCCCATCCGGCACCCACTGCGTAACGACTCTGGCCCACCGATCCCTATGCATTCTACACACATGGCCCGCCCAATCCCACTTTAACCTGGCTGTCTTAGTGCCCACATCAGCAATTCCAGTTTTTGAGCGTATTGTGGTATTTCGAATTCGATCGCTGAGCTTAATGCCCAATACGCTTCGCTCGATCGCTCTTTGGCAAACCTTGAGTTTGGACTTTTGCGACTCGGTCAGGGACCAGGTTTGAGCACCGTAGGTAAGAATGGGAAGAATGCACATGTCGATGAGTTTGCGCTTCAGGGATAGAGCTAGGTCCCCCTTCATTAGCGATTTCATGGACCAGTAGCTCTTCCAGGCGTTGTCGACACGGCGGTCAACTTCTCTGTCTTGCCTGTTTTCGAAGGAAACTATCTGGCCCAAATAAATGTACTCATCGACATAGTGGATTTCTTGCCCATCTACTTCAACCCTACTTTTTGTGCTATTGGTCATAACTTTTGTCTTTTACCGATTCATCATTAGTCCAACCTAAAGGCTTGCTGTGCTTAGGTCTTGGAGCATCAGTTGTAATTCGGCAGCAGTCGGTGCAAATAGGATTATGTCGTCAGCGAAACGGAGGTTGGTAAGTTTTTTGTTTTCGACTGTTATCCCTTTACTGGACCATGGATCTGCCAGGCTTTTGAATACCTCCTCAAGAGTGCTAGTAAACAATTTGGGAGAGAGCGGGTCACCTTGCTTCACGCCTTTGTGTACTCTAAAATACTGACCGGAAAAATCAAGTTTAATGTTAGCTGTGCTATTGTTGTAAATTATTTTAAGAATATTGATGTAGGTCAGGTCTAACTGTTGTTTTTCTAAAGAGGAAAATATGGCTGAATGTTTAACACTATCAAATGCCTTTGTATAATCTACGAACGCCACATACAAAGGTTTTGAAAATTCTATATGTTTCTCCATGATTTGGTTTAGAGCATGAAGGTGATCTGTAGTGGCGAAACTTGGACGGAAACCGGCTTGTTCGGGTGGTTGGTGGGAATCTAATATTGCCTCAATTCGATTGTGTATGACTTTAATGAATGCCTTGTAGAGATGTGAAACTAAGCTTATTGGTCTGTAATTATTTATATCGCTTCTGTCGCCCTTCTTATGGAGTAGGATGATGTTTGAGTGGCACATCTTTTCTGGCACCTTTCCGGTCTGTAGAATGGTGTTGAATAGGTTAGTTATATGTGGGAGGAGTGTAGGAGACCCAAGTTTAAGGGCTTTTGTTGTTACGCCATCTTCGCCTGGACTCTTTTCGTAGTGCATACTGGTTAACACCCTTTTAACCTCATAACCTGTTATGAAAGGGATCTTTTTAGGATCTGGGCATTCGTATATTACTTCAGTGTTATTTTTTGTGGGGTCTGAATAGAGATTCTTGTAATAGTCTGTGCAAATTTTTAAAATTTTATCCCTACTGTGTTGTTTAATGCCATTTATATCTTGTAGGCTATTTATCCATTTTCTTGTTTTGCATATACCTTGTTTGGCTACTCTTAATGACTGGTTTTTCTCAAGTGCTATTACGTTGTGGGTGTTTAAATTACGAATATCTCTTCTAATACTTCTTTTGACTTGTTTGTCTAAAGTTCTGCGTTGTTCGGAGCCGATGTTATATTTGCCTCTTTCTTCTATTAGTTCTTTAGTTGCAATAGATAATTTTGAGATTTTCCCTTTTTTTGATTCTATCCGATTGGAACATTTGCGGATGCCTTCTACTATTATACGGTATTGTTCTTCGACATCGGGTATATCGAGATCTAGTTCTTTGAAATAATTAGAGAGATCCGTGTTAAACTTATCAGAATTGTTATTAAGAGTTTCTCTTGAGATTCTTTTGATTGGGGCTCGAAATGATAAAGCACGATGAATTTTGAAACTGAATCTAATTTTAGCACGAAGTGGTCTATGGTCAGAATTGAATTTAATTTTATTGATAGTACCGACGTCCTTTATTATGTGTGTATCTGTAGTTAAAATATAATCTATTTCGTTTTTGATTTGAGTATTTGGTGAAATCCAAGTCCATCTACGTTGAGGTTTTTTATGGAACAAACTATTAGCAACATGCATATTTTGTGCAAAAGCGAATTGAAGGAGCCTTGTGCCTCGCTCGTTGCGTTCTCCCAGACCGTACCGTCCTAGAATATGTTCGCTATCCAGTTCCTGTTTCTGTCCAATTTTGGCATTAAAATCCCCTAAGACAATGTTCCATGTTCCCCGGTTCTCATCACATGATCTCATAAGAGTATCATAAAAATCTTCAACCTCTTCGTTCGAACTAGTTGATGTAGGGGCGTATGCTTGAACTATTGTCAATATTTTGTGAGATGTAATGCGAAACTTAAGAACAGCTACCCGTTCAGAATATGCCCGAAACTCGACAACGTTGTCCTTCCATTTCTTTGAAACCAGAAATCCAACACCGTACATTCCTTGAGTTTCCCCGAAATGGAAGAACACAGCGTCGTTTGTTTCTTCAATAATTTCTCCCTGTCGCCGAACTTCTGCAAGTCCCACAATATCCCACTTTATGTCTTTCAAAGCGTTCTCTAGTTCTATTAGACGCTCATCTCTCATAAGTGTGCGGACATTATAGGTCAGAATATTAAGATAGTCGGAGTCCTTTAGTATTTTAGCCGAAGTCGTTTGACGGTTCATCGATCTCGCCCGGAGATTCACCTCGCCCCTGACTCCAGTGCTGAGCCGGCGCCCGTCAACGCCAGCAGAACCTCTGGAGTCGCCGGGCACTTGGGGACATATTGTCGTTGTGCTATTCATTTCTGGGGGGTTTGGACCATATCCCGCCGCGCTGGTCCAATGCGTGTTGGCGGGTCGCCAGAGCCTCGTTCGTCGAATGCAGAGTGTACCACGAGCAGGTGAGGTTGACTTGAGTTCCTAGGCTGTTGTTGGGACCTCCTTACACTCCTTAAGTACTTTAATTTAACAAAAAAAGTTTATACTTATTACACTTCAAAGCCAGCTTAAAACTCAAAAGCAGTCTTCAATAGCAAAGGACGTGTTCGATGTGAATACAGTTATTATCGACAGTTAATTGTTATTCGTGTAGCGTACCGGTTCTGTTCGAGGATCTTATGCAAACGTTACGCGTGCAATGCGGCGTGGTGGCCTTAACGTTTCCAAAAAATGGACCAAACGAGACGAGGTCACTAAAAACACTCGTATGTAGCCAAAAGTTTTGGAGGACATATTCCGTTTTCTGTTGTATTTTGTACCCATAGCACGAGTTTTCAGTATTTGAGACGTAAACTGGAACTTTGACAATTTCAAATTGACAATTTTGAAGGAAAAAATTAGTTCCTTCTTCGCACACTAAAGCCGCTGTTCCATTTTTTCATTTATGAAACGCTGTAAATACTGGAAACTGGAAAGACGCTGTAAAGTAAAATAGGGAAAACTCGCGCTAAGGGTTGATCGATTGTACTGCTGTATAGAGAAGTACAACTTTTCGTTTTCCGACTAGTTTAATTTGTAAAAGAAATTTAAAAAAAATACAGACAAACTCGTTCTACCTTATAGGTTTTTTTTCACCATTAGACGGAAATGGTTACGCTCACAACTCGTCTCATTTTCTATTTCGTCTCTTTCCCTATTCCGTCACAATCACTAATACGTCACCTTGTGCATCTGGTCATTTTTATTAACTCGTCTCATGCTCTATTTCGTCTCTTTCCCAACTCGTCCGACGCATATGACGACGTACAGTCAACGTCAAAAGTATCGGGAAGAACAGACTGTAGGTGTGCGCGTGCCTCAACGAGCGTCAGCATGATGATGGCGCCCCCCCCTCTAGAGGGCCGAAGCCAGCCGGGAACGCGGGACTTATCTCATTATTGTGACCCCGGGACATAAAGGGCTATTGAAGGACACCGCGGCTTTTAGTCAGTACAAGTCTGGCAGTCCATCCCGCCCTGCCCGGGATGGGAGGACTCATTTGATGATTTTACTACGCTGTAAAAACTAGTTACTAGTACAATAAATCAAAAGTAAATCAGCTAAACCGCGGCGAAGCCGCGGGCTTAAGCCAGTTTGAAAACCTACGAAAAACAGAGATATAATATATTGATGTGCATGTCTGTACAAATGCGTCGGACGAGTTGGGAAAGAGACGAAATAGAGCATGAGACGAGTTAATGAAAATGACCAGATGCACAAGGTGACGTATTAGTGATTGTGACGGAATAGGGAAAGAGACGAAATAGAAAATGAGACGAGTTGTTAACGTAACCACGGAAATAGGTATCTAAACTCACAATATTATACAACATTAAATTTCCATAAAAACAAGGTTGTGTCTGCGTCAGCTGATTCAAATAAAATACGACTGTTAGTCCGGTCAATTTAGACATTCGAGGTTACATAAAGTCCCAGCAAGCTGAATTTCTGTGAAGTTGTTCAATACATAATTATAAACAATGTCTAAAAGTTCCCCATCATTCCCCTGTAAGGAAAAAAAATATTCAAGGTCAAAGGTAAAAAAAATGAGTTTTTCGCAATTTTCAGCAAAACGGTAAGTTTTATCATACAAGTACCTCAGACAAAAATTGTAGATCATAAAATTATCTATAAAAATGTGTTAGTACTTTTTTTCTTACGAGCCACCGTTTCAGAGATATAACGATTCAAAAAGTTATAAAAGTTGTTATCGTCATATGCATCTAATGAGGTAGTGTACTTAGCGCGTTTTTTTTATCGTGGTTTCCCCAGTAGGCCTACTCCACGGGTCAGTTGTGATCCTGTTTGTTGTAAAATTATTGCAAAATAACGGAAATTTTCAAAGATTGGGAAAGATAAAAGCGTGCCTGTCCCTGTGTTCAATTTACTTGCATCCAAAATGAAGATGATGAAGAAGCAGGAGAAGAAGATCGAGAAGAAGAACAAGAATTTGAAACTTACGAATAAGACGAATAAACTTCAACACTTTTTTTTCATTTACATCGCTTTTATCTTTCCCAATCTTTGAACATTTCCGTCATTTTGCAATAGTTTAACAATAAACAGGATCACAACTGACCCGTGGAGTAGGCCTACTGGGGAAACCACGTTAAAAAAAACGCGCTAAGTACACTACCTCATTAGATGCATATGACGATAACAACTTTTATAACTTTTTGAATCGTTATATCTCTGAAACGGTGACTCGTAAGAAAAAAAGTATTAACACATTTTTATAGATAATTTTATGATCTACAATTTTTGTCTGAGGTACTTGTTTGATAAAACTTACCGTTTTGCTGAAAATCGCGAAAAACTCATTTTTTTTACCTTTGACCTTGAATATTTTTTTTTCCTTACAGAGGAATGATGGGGAACTTCTAGACATTGTTTATAATTATGTTTTGAACAACTTCACAAAAATTCAGCTTGCTGGGACTTTATGTAATTTCACTCACATTTTTTTGTCTAAATTGACCGGACTATGTACTTCCTCTAAGGAAATTTTCACGTGGTGGAGTTTTGTTCAGAATCATAATATGATTTATTAACAGAAGAATATCAAGCTTACTACCAAGAAGTTGTAAGATTGTTTGTATTGAACTTGTTAGATTACCGATAAAAAAAAGTACCAACAGATTTTCAATACAATATTTTTGAAGTTTTCATTTTAATGTCTTCTATCAACGATAATTTCGCGATTCCACGATCAATCAAGGGTTAAGGTTGATACCTAATACCTCCGGCGAGGTCGCCTAAACAGGGAACAGTGACCCCATAACGTAAAGATCTATTGAAGGAACATCGTGGATTTTAGTCAGTAAGAGTCTGTCTCCCTCCCGCTCCACCCAGGGCGGGCGGACTCATCAGATCACTTTACCAAGTCAAAAAGAGTTATGAACTTAATTATTAAAAGCCAAAAATAATTCCATAAAATGTTCAACATAAAGGCTCCACTGTTCGTTAAATAAAAACCGTTACTTCATTCTGCAATACACGGTGCGCATACGACAACCTGTGGCGGTCAACAACATACTTAAATATGACATACAATATAAATACAATACAGTATTTACCGAACTCGTCCCAATTGACGTTGACCGGGGCTTATTTTTGCTTCATCATCTGCCTAGTCTTTTCTTAACAAGAGGGTTGGCTTCCAGCCAATATCAGTATTGTAGTTGAATATCAGTATTTTACATATAGCGACTGCCTATCTGATCTTCACAACCCAGTAACAGGTAAAACGATACCTCTTGGTAAGATTGGTTGTCAGATTTCGAGCTTTTGACTAATAGTAATAAATGACAAAGATCTACAAGCGATAGGCCCCGGGCCAACAGCTTTATGTGTTTTCTGAGGCACGAAGTAAACTAGACATGATAGATGGTCCCCCATCAACAGACCAAAAACTGAAAGATCGGCCCGTGTGGCTTTATTTGGTCACGAGTTCCTCCTATTTCTTTTCGCTTGATTAATAGATATTGTATAGCCAGCTTCTACACGAATGTACCAGGAATGCAGGGGTGTGTGGGGAATGGCGACAAATTTTGACTCGACTCATCATCCTTTTTTCTTTTAGGGATTAGATAATCGTCACACAACTTCTCCCGTCTAGATAGAGTGAAAGTGCCAGTCTCATACAGACTAAAACCTATAATGTTCCTTCAAAACCTCGTTATGTTCAAGCCCAAGGGCCACGGGAACTCTCACAGCGAGCGGCTACACTTTTGAAGTGCAGTTACTAATAATAGAGTCGACTCTCATGAATAATTTGGAATACCAGATCAATCTTGAATCACTGTTCCGGATGAATATATCAGTCCCTAATAATAATAGTATGTTTTTAATGCCCACCAATAATGAAGAAATAGGTAAAGTAATAAAATCACTCAGGGATACAAATTCAACGGGTTATGACGAAATACCTACGAAAATTATAAAATACATATCCCCTATTATTACCCCGGTGCTAGTACATCTAATAGACCTATCATTATTCACGGGAGTGTTTCCAGAAAAATTAAAAATTACAACTATTAAACCGATACATAAAAAAGGAAATAAAAAACTTGTTGACAATTACAGACCGATAGCCCTATTGCCTATTCTAGCAAAAATTTATGAAAAAGTCATGCATGCGCGATTAATACATTTTATCGATAAATCCCAAATTTTAAATCGAGAACAACATGGATTCCAAAAAAGAAAATCGACAACCACAGCGGCATTTAACTTAGTTAACCTAGTTACCAAAAATATTGACCAGAAAATTCCGACAACTGTTGTATTTTTTGACATGTCAAAAGCCTTTGACTTTGTTTCACACGAGCTACTACTAAAAAAATGTGATAAATATGGAATCCGCGGAAAAGCAAATGCATGGCTAAAAAGCTACCTTGCAAACAGATCGCAAGTTGTAGAAATTACTGTGGATAAAGTTGATCAAAATGGTGAACAGAAAATTAATTCCAAATTAGGTTACAATTGCACAGGCGTTCCACAGGGCACTATTTTAGCCCCTCCACTCTTTCTGCTATATATCAATGACCTGTCAAAAGTAACTGACCATCCCTGCATACTCTTTGCAGACGATGTGTCCGTAATCATCCCTAAAACTAACGACAACTATAACCAGGAAATAAATAGTACCGTAAACAATATAATAACTTGGATGGAAAAGAATAACCTTAAACCTAACATAGACAAAACCAAATATGTACAATTTTGTAATAAAAACTGGAAAAAAATCGATTTAAACATCATATATAAAGATAAACAAATAGAACAATCAAATAGCGTGACTTTTCTTGGGATAGTTCTAGATGAGAGGTGTTCCTGGCTTGGTCATATTGATATGATATGTGGAAGACTCAGTAAGTTTGCTTATGCTCTATGGCGTTTATCCAACCTAACAAATAGACAAGCCACACTGCAAGCTTATCATGCATATGTTGGATCAGTATTGCGTTATGGTATACTGGTATGGGGAAACTCGGTGCATCTCGGAAGAGCTTTCATAGCACAAAAGAGGTGTATACGTGCGATTTGTAATGTAGACCCACTCACATCCTGTAAACCATTATTTAAGAAACTCCGAATACTTACATTGACTGGTATCTATATTGAGGAAGTATGTAAATTTACCAAATCTCATCCAGAAATGTTTGAAAAACTGGGAGATAAATGTTCGTTCAAAACTAGATATCCTAATAGATTAATAAATACGAGAACAAAAACGGAACTTTACAGGCGCAGCTGTTATCCTATGTGTATCCAGATTTATAACAAGATTCCTAATCAAATTAAAGAACTTCCAATGGTTCGCTTCAAAAGGGCTTTACGTAGGTGGTTAATTGAGAATCCCTTCTATAATATAAAAGAATTCCTCCAGTTTAAATCTAAGCAATAATTATAATTGTACCTACCTATAAAAATTTGCATGTCATTATGTTATGATTAAATATGCTAAGCTACTATCATTACCTAACATTTTAAGAACATTTGTAACCATATTTATCTGCAAATAAATCTTTGACTTTGACTTTGACTTTGAGTGCAATATCTGCATTCTACAGATTTATGAGGCAATGTCGGACGCTGGGTGTTATTGATTTGTGGGAGAAACCACAATAACGTCTTGCGGGAAACCCGAAGCCTTGTCAATTGGAACAAAGAAAATCCGTGAAATTGTTTGTGCTCGTGAAGGTTTGACGAATGAACAGATGTTATGGATGTTAGCTTGTCAAACTGTTGCCTTCATACGTTGTGGTACAAGTAATTTTAAAAATCACATTTGACAACCTTGTCGTTTGTATTAAAATAACTAGAGAAGTAGAGATGTTATTTTTAGATGCTTCTGGAGGCTATTTCTGATAAAGTGTGTTCTGTTCCCGCTGCTGGGACACAGGCCTCCTCTCCGTGTGAGGGAGTGGGATAAGGGATAAGTGTGGGTGGGTGGATAAATTACACAAAGTAATGCGCCTGGCGGGGTTCGAACACACGACCTATTACTCGTAAGTCGGGGCCGATACCACTGGGCCACCACTGCTTTTATCTCTCTTGCTGATGATTAAGTTAGTAGCATAATTAGGCTACAATATTCACAATGGTGGGACACTCTCCTCTAGAAGGAGTGGACCGTAATCCACCATGTCAGTGTCAAATCATGTCTTCGAATTTTTGGTTTTAGGACATAACGATTTCCTCACGATGTTTTCCTTTCACCGTTTTGAGATTAGTGACGATTAAAGAAATTGCACAAAGTAATGCACCTGCTTGGATACAAATCTACGACCCACAACTCGCCAGTCGAGGATGTATTCTGTGGTCGAGGCTGCTACAACTCTCCTACCACTGCTGTTGGTGACGAAGTTCTTTGCCATTTTAATTTATACTTTTATGCCTAGACTCTGGGACTTACCCGAGTTCTATTAAACAATTCTCTAGGGCCTAGGTATGTTTCAACCCACACATTTAAATTAATAGTAATATTTCCAAGCAACGGAAAAATTACATAATAGAAAATAATTGTGTGTAAATTTTATGGAAAATGTAAGTATGTAATTCATTTTATGTGGGTAGGACACTTATTTTCGTGATATAAAATATGCGTGTTAATGCAGGTATTTTTTTAACATGACACATTCATACAACGTTTTTAATGGTTTCAGCTTAGATAGCAGCTAAAAACCACCAAGTTTAAAAAAATTAGCCATTGTTTATTTATTGTCATCATTATGTCTGTCTCAACTCAACTTGTTGTGAAACATATTTTTACAACATTTCAGAACACATGATTTCATTGGTACTTACCCATTGTTGTCTTTGCACTGTGTTCCAATCAATCACAGTTTCCGAGGTAGATATTTTTAAGTATTATCAATACCGTAGTGACACGGTTTTTCTGTCCGGTTGTGTAACAGATGTGTCGAGGATGACGCGTTGCCTGACTTTCGCTGCAGCATTGATTTCAAAGGGAAATCCAATCATTGGGCGATACCGGGCGGCAATGGCAGTGGCGCCACAGTGTGACCTACTCGCGGCTCGCGGGAGGCTGGGATTCCCTGTGACGTCACAATGCTGAACTCGCGAACTCTCGTTGCACGCATGCACCGTCTCAATTACAGATAATTTATTTTTACTGCGACGCCAACGCTTTGTTTTTTCCTTGATGTATTCTCACGATAACGTCGATTCAGATACTTTATACTTTCATCTCGTTCGGGAGATATTGAGTAGAAACTGTTGACTACATTGTTTCAGTCCAGTCTCTAATAAATGGCAACTCCAATATTAACTATAATTTTCCACTTGTTGTAAAATTTTAAAGAAATATTTAACGTTTAAGTGCATTACTTTTAAAACGAAATTTTAAATGATAACTGCTGACTCATCATTCTCGGAAACTTTACGTTTTATGTCCCACTTTCGTTTACATAAGATGGTGTTATTTCTTGAAAACACAAGTACATCCTTTTGCATGAGTCATCGGAAAAATATAGAGGTCAAATCTTAAACGTTTTCTGTAATCCGTGTCAGAAAATATGAAGTAAAAACGAGTTGGTATCCACAAATAACTTGAAAGGTTTTCTGAATATGAACCGGTGAATATTATGTCATTGGCTGTATACATGTGTACACTAGGTAACAAAGAAGTATACGTTATGTAGAAAATGTCAAAACATGTTTCTAGCTACGTTGCATGTATACGTATAGTATATGATCGTTGTATATGTGTATATACGCATGTCGGTTATCAGGGCAAGCTTTAACAAGCGTTACATACAATACGGCTGGGGTTTTCCCATCCGTATAATCAATGCATTCCGGAACATAGTGGGGACAGATGTAACAAGTCCCTGACGAGGCTGAGTGTGGCGGATTCGAGGCCATTAATCAATCATACGCCATTGCTGGACATGATTGAGCAGCTAACAGATATGACCCTCATTTTTGAACCTAGATTATTTAATTAGGTACAGAGATCTGATACACGATAATTAACTTTCACAAGTTGTTTATATTGTATACCTACATGCAGGTAATTGGAATACCTATCAGTCAAGTTTAATGGTAGCGTAATTAAACCGAACTCGGTGCAGTCTCAATCAATTTTATGCCTCTATAAACTTAAATTGAAATTTAACATAAACGTGTGGAGGCTATTGTTAGTAGCAATTTAAAGCGTTATTAATAATGTAATTAGGTAGACTGAAAGCCTTCTATAAAATAAACTGTTTTTTTGACCCGACTAAGTTTAAATACATTATTACAATAATTTAACATACATATTTGCAACACCAAGATTCAAAATTGCCATCATATTATCCAACTAGTTCTTATGTTTGTTTGATAAAAAACTGGTTTTTTATTTAAGTGCATTGAAATCAGTTTAAACATGGTATAACTCATTAATTTCACAGCTATCACTCTGGTCCAATATTGATACAGTAATTCGCAAAATTTAAGACCATTTTAAAATTATGTTTGATGATCAAATACAATTGGACATTTTTGTTTTTGTAATTTGGCCCTTAGCCCTTATTTGGATTTATACAGAAGTAATAGGCAAGGGTAGTGTTGCCATTATGTCTTGAATACGAGAAATATTTAACTCGAGACGAATCTTAGGTAATGGCTTGTTTCGTGGGTAGCTGACCGCTCCACCCCACCTCTGCTCCGAGGAGAAAGCGCGGCGAAATGCCCACAGATTAAATAATGTCTGGCTTAGCTTTGCACTTTTTACCATAGTCAGAAACATAGTACAGTCATGAGCAATACACTCAACAACATTCAAAGGCAGTTTTCTCGCGAAAAGTCTAATGAAAAGGCAAATCTTTTATCAATATTGTAGCAGAGAACATCGATTTTGAATACTGCTTAATGTACTTATACCTACATACTATTGCTCATTACTGTACTGTGGGTAAGTGACGTTGAGTTTATAATAATACCATTTGACTGGGCCTAGACATCAACATTCGGCATTGCTGTTTAGTATCTAATGCCGAATGTGATGTTTATGTTATTATTTCGAAGGTTATCTAATTAGGTTATCCGCAATCATATCATCTGCCTCGCCTTTTCCCAAATATACTGGAGTCGACTTCCAGTTGAACCAGATGCAGATGAATCAGCAATTTACATGGAACGACTGCCTATAGATTAGAATAGTACAGTTAAAAAGATTTTCGGGAATTTTCAAAATAAATTATTTAAAAAGACATGTTCCGGTCAAAATGTCCACAGCGTAGAGAAAAACAGTTCAGTGTTGTTTTCATGCAAAGTTATTGACCATCATGCCAGTGGACAATGAACTAAAAATGATGTACTATGTAACTATTGTCTATCATGTCATCCGCGTCAAATGTTAGGTATTTACTCTAAAAAACCCTTTTGTTCTACTTACGCGTACGTTTATTCCCGATCTAGCTCCAACTTGTCATGGTAACAATTGCAATCTTGACGCAAGAACCTTAAATATTGCATATTATTACTAAAATTGTCAATAATTACGTGGAAAATCCTCATTCCTTGGAAAAATATTTTTACAGATAGCACAAGCTTTATACCTGTATTTAAACATGTAACTAATGAGTCATTATTGATAGGTAGGTATTATCTTAAAATGACACATGTTAATAGTATATAACTCATGTAGTTGACCAGATATAGACAATACATATTCGGATGTTGAACGCGCAACAGTTTAGGTAGACTCGTTTTCATTTTTCCTGAATATATTGAAGTAGTTGTTAGATTGAACAGATTCTTAATAAAATGTTTTATTGTTTCAGAGCCATCATGTTGAAAGTAGTGGCAGTAGGCCTTCTCGTCTTTGCTACTGTTAACAGCCAGTGTTTCTACAAAGATGACAACTCGAAGAAGTTGGACCCTGAAGCTCGCACCTCCTTGTACCGAGGACAACTGGAGTTCACTCTCAACTTGTTTAACGTTATCAACAAGGCCGTTCCTGATGACAACATCTTCTTCTCACCCTTCTCCGTGTACCACGCGTTAGTGCTGGCCTACTTCTCCGCTGGTGGTCAAACTGAACACTCTTTGAAGGAATCCTTGAGGATTGCTGAGAGTATGGTAGGTGACCTTGTTTTTTTTTTAAATTGATATTATTACTTTTTTGTTCCTGATTCGAATTTCTCTTCTAGTTTAGAAATATGTGTACTGTACTTGAACATTACTAATATTTGCTAGAAATACAAAGAAAAATAAAATGTGTAGTGATGTTTCTTTATATCGTATGTTTGTGTTGTGAATCATAAAGTCTGTCTACTAAATAGGCATTTACTAAATTCTAGGACAAGATCAACCTGATGACGGCATACAAGGTGGACCAGCGCTCCCGCGCGACCAACAACAACAGTGACAGCTACGAGTTCACGAGCGCCAACAAGCTGTTCACGGATAACGGGCTGAACGTGCGCCAGTGCATGCTGGACCTCTTCGGAGACGAGCTGGAGAGATTGGTAACATTTTCTTCTTTTCTTACTGACTTATGTAACCCAGAGTTAATTCAGGGATAAAATTTAAATGCGCATCAATAATTCAAATATACAAAAAGTTTACCAAATATACTGAATGTGCACCAACTCTAAAACTCGCTTTAGCAAGATTTCAGGGACACCCCGAAGTTCGGTTTGGTTAGGTTCCTTTAAACCTTGTACACAGAAATAGAAGCCCCGCTAAGCGGGGCTTCGTCGACCCTGCTTAGGTAGATTTTTTTTTATTACACCTCTTTATGACATATTTTAATGAACATATTTTGGTGCACATTCAGTATATTTGGTGGAACACAGGCAAAATTAGGTATATGAAATGGGAATAAATTGAAGTACTTTTAAATACCATCCTTAATTAAGCCATATCTTAGCACTTTAGGACTATGATGGGGCCCATGTAGGATACAGAAGCGACCTAAGCAAATTTCCTAGTATACCACTTCTGATGTGTTAGGTATTCTTTAGATCGTTCATTAGCGACCCAAGTGAATAGAATTCCCTAGTATACTGCTTCTGACGTGTTTTGTATTCTTTTAATCTCACATGCAATGGGTAATACTTAGCTTAACGTCAAATCAATACAACATAATAATATGTCATCATTTTCTATTGATAAAGAACGAGCGTGGCGAGTTCGGAAATTTTAGAACCTCTTCCGATAACTTGGGTTTTTGGAAGTGTCATGGTAATGACAGGAACTGTGAGCCTCCAAGATGAGTGGGCCATGGGCACATTTTCGTAATGTAGAATTGAAAAGATGGACACCCAACTATAGATGTTTTCAACATGTGGAAAGTTTTATCATTGATAACAGCTGTAAACATACGTGTACTTAGTTTTCAATAACGCTGGGTAAAAATGTTACGTTACGCCATTAGCTAGTCAAAATAAACGTTCATGTGCTGCGTAGAGTACAATTTTTCAACATGGAAACAAAAACAAGGAAAATGGAATGACCACTTCAGCAAGCAAAGTATAATATGTCTATTAAGATATTTAACCTATTCTTTACAGAATTTCCGTGAGAACCCTGAAGCAGCTCGGGTGTACATCAACGACTGGGTCAGCCGCATCACCAAAAACAACATCAATGACCTGATTCCTGAAGATGGGGTCTCCCAGGCCACTAAAATGGTGCTTGCTAATGCCGCGTATTTCAAGGGGGTGTGGTCCTCCAAGTTCCCCAAGGAGAGGACGAAGAAGGAGGCCTTCTTCGTGTCCGAGACCCGCCAGACTCTTGTTCCATTCATGAAGCAGAAGGGATCTTTCCACTACAGTAAGTTATTGTTTCACTCTGTCTTGTAACTGGCATTTTTTCCCAAATTTTGTTCACACTACATGCTATCATCTGGTCTGTACCCTTAGCTCGAATTTTCACTCTTTTCAGCGGCTTTCCAGTATTTACAGCGTTTCTTGTATGAAAAAATAGAACAGCGCCTCTGGTGTGCGAAAAAGGAACTAATTTTTTCCTTGAAAATTTGTCAATTTGGAATAGTCAAAGTTCCACTCGTACTTTACGTCTCAAATACTGAAAACTCGTGCTAAGGGTACTGATTCCGTCGTGGGATAAAATTTGTACTAATTAAAATTTCTGTTTTCTGTTAGTCTGCCTCTTCGATGCTACTGCTAAACAAGGCATTTTTCTGTTGCTTGCATAATACCGTTTCATAATATACCCACCTCTGGTTACGCACGGGTTGAAATGCAAAAAAAAATCTATGGCTCTGACTGATAATGTAACTTTTTATAGGTAGATCATAAAAAAAAAATCGTAATGCATTCGGGGTTTAATTATCACCTTCATATGATTCGACCAAAAATTACCGAAAATTCTGCGTTATCAAACTGTTCTACCAAAAAGTTCTACTAGTAAATATAGGTATTACGACTTGTTTTATAGTTTCTTAGTACGTTGAAACTAATGAGAATTTTGTCTTTTCCAGTGGTGAGCGACGAGCTCGGTGCTCAGATCCTGGAGTTGCCTTACAAAGGCAATGACATCAGCATGTACATCCTGCTGCCTCCATACTCCATGAAGGAAGGTGAGTCTACCTACCATAATCTATTTCACGATTAATACAGTAATCTACCCAAATGTCCTTTCTTTGGTATTGTTCGTCGTTACGTTGAGCTCCTTGAGTTTACAGGTTGAGCTACACGATAGCTGACAAATGCTTGCACTGACTGTATAGGTCCACTCAAATCGGTGTGGTTTTTTCTTTAAAAGACCATTTCAGACACCTGCATGGTCTTCATATGGCTTTCTAAGTATAATTAATGTCTGGAAAAAGAACTCTGAGTTTGTTTCGGATGTTTCTTCTCAGAGGAGTCAGGTACGAAACACCGGCCTTATCTAGCTTTAAAATATAATCATATTACGCGTAAAAGTGTTTTTTAACAACCAACTTTCAAAATAAATATCATTTAACATTTACCGAGGTTGATGAGTCGGCAACACTCTCGCATATTTAACAGAAGCTCGTAGCATACACAGGTTTAACGATAGACATAACTTGAGGGGCGCAGTTTTTAAAAATGTTAACAGCTTTTGCTATGAAATCCATCCGTTTTTACACACAGTTCAAAATTATTATTAATTTTAAACAGTGCAACAGAGCAGTGGTGGCCTTGTGAGCAGTGGTGGCCTTGTGGTATCGGCCTCGCCTTACGAGTCATGGTCGTGGGTTCGAACCTCGAACCTAGCTCGTCGCAATATTTTGTGTAATTTTTTTCATCACTTTTGCTCTCAAAACTGTAAAGGAAAACATTGTAAGATAACCGACATGTCCTAGAACCAAAAAATCTATGACATATACCAACACGCTTTGGGCCTACGTGGTGAATTATGGCCCACTCCCTCTCACAGAGAGGAGGCCTGATTCCCAATCCTAGCAGTGGGAACATTTATAGACTGATGATGATGATGACGAACAAAAAATGGTAGTTGTACAATATTTTCAGGTTTCGGAGTTAGTTCTTTATTAATAATTGGAAAAACAAGATATTCTTGACGCACATAGGAGAGAACAAACAAAATTGTATAGAAGGAAAAACAACACTTGTTCAAAAGAAGAAGTGGTCGATTACCATCATTATTTTATTAAGGTCTATCTTATACAGCACAATGATGTTAAAGTGGTTCAAGTAATTCTGGCCATCGACTGGTACTCAGGAAAATGAAAATTCCGAATTACCTATATGTTTAGATCAAAAATATGTGAGTCCGCGCCACCGTAATTATGTATAATCTAAATGCAATTTGATGTAATGACGCTATCGTTTTCTTTTGTTTCCATAACGCGGCGACATAAGGCGTTTCTATCCCGTGGAATATTCAAATGAACATAATTTTTTTGCGGTCATTGTATCTACTTAAGACTATCGTCTACCGAGCTTTCGTCCATACAAAAAGAGAAAACGTTTTCCTCCCCCTAAATGTTATCCTATCTCAATGATTTTTTACAACGCATCTGACACAGTAAAAACCGGCCAAGTGCGTGTCGGGCCACGCACAGTGTAGGGTTCCGTAGTTGCCCATCAAAATACTTATGCGAACTAACTAAACTGATTCGCTGAATTTAATTTTAAAAAGAAGAATTTTCAAAATCGGTCCAGGAGTCTTTGAGAAATCGGGGAAAATACATAAGAAAATTTAGAACCTCCTCCTTTTTTTAAATTTAGTTAAAAATAGTTGACGATAAAAACCTACCTATCCCCAAAAAACATACCTATAAAAGCTGTAAAAATAAAGTTGACAAACTTACATTTGCAGTTGTCTCCGATACATTTTGTTTAAGAAAATATGATATCAAGTACATTTTATAAGTTGGTCGACTATTACTCGTAAAATTGTAAAGCCTACTTAGTCATGATAATTTTCTTTTAAACTTCGTTATATATACTATTATTGTGAATTTTTTCACACCCCCAAACATAACCGTTTAGCTGGTAGAGGGGGGGGGGACACTCGAATCGAGCAAAATTTAGCACTTTAAAGCTTAATATTTCACAAACGAATTTTTTTATCAAAAAATTGTTAATGAAAACTATCATTATTTTTTAAAGGCCTATTTAATGATACCCCACACTAAGGGGTACGCGAGAAAAAAAAAATCCTCACTTTACGTATAAGTACTGGAGGTACCCTAAAAAAAAATATTTTACGAGATTTTATTTTACCACTTTTTCGGCACAACAAATCCGTATATTTACACCAAATTACAGCTCTCTAGTACTGTGCGTCTCTGAGCTAAACTGCGGACAGACGGACGGACGGACGGACGGACGGACATGGCGAAACTATAAGGGTTCCTTGTTGACTACGGAACCCTAAAAACTAGGTTTATAGGTTTTCTTTTTTTCAAAATTTATAATAGTTTGAAAGTTACAGGCGCCTAATAGTTACTATTTTTATGACAAAATCTTCATTGAAGTAAAACCTTTGTATTTAAAAAACAAAGAAATTTAAGAAATAAAACAAAACCTACAAACCTAGAATATAACATGCTGAAACGATTGACACCAGAATCTAAGAGATTGGTCGTGATTTCGTATGTGAAAAACGTTTTCTCCCGAGAGACAAATTTCATATAAAAAATACTTACATTCAGTCGCGAGTTGCAACGCTCTCTATCGCACGATCGGGGTTTTTTCAACGCGTGAGAGGGACAGAACGAGTTTTTCTAAATACCTATTTTTTGAAATGGCAGCAGCTATTCTATCCTCTTAAATAGCTCTACCTATTCCGATCTATGATTCTATGGTAATGACATAGACACTGGCACCGCGTTAAAATTTGAGTGGTTGTGCGGACTCTACCATGCACCACACAACAACTGAACAACACATCACAACACATACAGCACAACAGTCCCTCCCGCCCTGCCCTGGGGGTGGGAGGACTCATATGATGATTTTAACGCGAAAAAAAAAATGCTCCACACAAAGATCCACCATTACGCCGCGTTTCCACTATACAAGTATACAGTTAAAGTTATAAAAATAAAGTTGCAAATTGTGTGCAACATAAACAACAACAATCTGTAGATTGTGTTTTTTTTTAATTCAAGCAACTTGTACTCCTATGTGACGTCATACTTGCCTTATGGAAACGCATTTACAGTCAAAAATAAAAACTATTAAAGACCTCAAAAAGTTTGTCTATAAATTATTTCTATTATAACATAACTGTCGATATGCGGAAACGTAATCATTAAAGAAAATACACTCGTATTGAGGACTTCCTCTTTTTAACGTCAAAAACCACTTTCGATCCTATCGCCTTCGTTTATGTTTGATACAGATCTGAACACTTAATCTGATCTGAATGATAGTACTTACTGTTAGCCGTGGCCGTGGTTTCTAGTTCAGTCGGTTGGTAACGGTACACTCCATTTTAAGTGTTATGGATTATTTCTTGCTTCATTTGACCTGTGCTCCCGAGGTTTCATCAATCATACTTTATTTGCTACCACAGATAAAAAGACCGTGAGACTACTGAGTATTTAATTTATTAATTATTCTGAACCTGTGGCTACTGTAGACTTAGTCTTTACGAATACGAAGCATATATTCAAATGGGTAGGGATTGAACAATCTTATTTCCACTCATTTGCTAATTTCAATGCTATGTCACGATGTTATGGGGGAAAACCTGAAAGTTATATACCTACCTTGAAATACGTTTCAATTATGTTGTATATATGTATAAGTAAGGCGTGTATATGTGGAGGCTTTGACACGCCTATTCTGAATTAATAATTAATATTAATTAATAATAATAAGACATGGCACGCACTGCATTTCTCTTTAGTGTGGTGTTAAGAGCTTACACCATCGACCAGTGGCCCGGACTCTGTTCCCGATACTGGTGCACTACTATTTATTATATTTTTTTCCCGACTACGGCAAAGCCAAAACTAGGGTTATGATTTGTGTATCATTAGTAGGTCGTGTGCCACCTTGCACTTGTTTCACACAATCTTCATTAGGTAGGTGGCACACGGCCACGGCTAGCACAATATCGGATTGAACTTAAAGTACGAATAACCGTGTTCCTTCAAACACAGGCATAATGCCTTCAACTTATAAGTCTAAAACGGTGGTCTATTGTCAAAAGGTGTTACCAACATTATCGCAAACCTGACTCCGGAGCGCCTGGCCGCCGTGGTTGAAGAGAGCTACATGGGTCGCGAGGTCATCGTCGAAATCCCCAAGTTCACCGTCGAGAGGAGTCTGCCATTGAGAGACGTGAGTGCTAGCATTAGTTTCATAGATTTGAAATAAACATATTATTATTATGGCCAGGTAACCGTCACTATGTATATTGACGGCCAACCGTGCCGTCAACATACATGTTGACGGCACAGTTTTCGCAGTGCTGCGCTACGTGTCGCGAGTTCCATGCTTGCACGAAAAGTATCCACCACACAAAGAGGAAACTTGAAACTGTGTTTTTATTATTAGCCATTTATGTTCCACTGCAGGGCAAAGGTCCTTCCCTTTTTCTCATTTATCACTGTCTTATTTTATTTTTACTGCACATTTAAGTATTTTAAAATAATTTCGAAAATAGTCTATTTAAAGTTCTTTAAGCCATTCCCTCAGTTTTAAATATAAAGAAAACGGAACTCATTCGGTCAGAAAAACTACAAAAGAAAAAATCAGGTGTCTAACGATTCATTTGTTTTCAGGTATTGGAAAGACTAGGAGTAGGTGACTTGTTCAATGCGACCGCTGACTTCAGCACTCTTTCAGAGCAGCGCGGCATTCTCTTCGACGACGCCGTCCACAAAGCGAAGATTCAGGTCGATGAAGAAGGTAAGAGACCACATATCAATTAGGGGGCTAAGAGGTACTCATATCAGCAAGTCATTGTCGATAGGTACACGTAACTCAACACATCATTATGCTTAGCCACTCTCTGCATGAAATTCTGAATCACACGGCACTTAACAATTTAGGTACTTTCACTTTCAGTAAAAAAAACGCTACAAGGAAAACCATGTAACTATTGCTTTTAGCGTTTAATTTTCACGTGAGCAAGCAACACATGTTAGTGTATTGAATAAACAAAATAAAAATAAAATCGTTAGACGATTTTTTTGTCGCTATTTTGGCGCAATAAAACTTGGTTGTTTGACCAAAATTCCAGAAGCAATCGAAATCAGGCAAACGACTAAGTGGACAATCTTGTTTGGTATCATGGTTCGATTTTATACAAACTTACTGTGGTGTAATAAGAGTAATAGCTCAAATACGAATAGTCTTGCCAGCTCCTGAAAACGGGTCAAAGACTACGTGTGATTCCGTCATGTTTGACAGGCCTGTTGGTCTAGTGGTTAGTGACCCTGACTGCTATGCCAGAAGTCATGGGTTCGATTTCCACCCAGGACAAATGTTTGCGTAATGAGCACGATCACTGTTCTGTATCTGGGTGTAATTTATCTATAATTTTATGTATTTATAAATATATAAGTACGTTTATCAGTTGTCTAGTACCCATAACACCGGGTCGACGGCGCGTTGTGTCCCACGCGCGCCTCAAAGAGCGTCAGTATAATGACGGGGCCCCCCTCTCAGAGGGCCAAAGCCTGCCGGGGTAACCCCGGAACATAACAGGCTATGAAGGACACCGTGGATTTTAGTCAGTAGAAGTCTGACAGTCCCTCCCGCCCTGCCCGGGGTTGGAGGACTCATTTGATGATTTTACCACGCTATATAAAAAAAAAGTACCCATAACACAAGCTCTGCTTAGCTTGGGACTAGGTGGCGTTGTGTCATAGTTGTTTCGTTGATCCAATGTTTATGCTTCTTTTGTTCATTAACAGGTACTGTAGCAGCCGCAGCATCAGCTATCTTCGGGTTCCGTTCCTCCCGGCCGGCGGAGCCAAGCCGCTTCATTGCCAACTTCCCCTTCGTGTATCTGATCTACGAACGTCCCACCAACTCCATCCTCTTCATGGGCGTCTACAGAGACCCTAAGAAGTAAACCTAAAAGAACTGAAGTCTTTATGTAGTTTTTAATATAACTTGTATGACATTTTATATATTACATAGCATAAGTATTAATAATGATCTGTTTTATATATAAAATAGTAGCGGATTCGTGGAAATAATTACGTACATGACGATTTATGTATATACGGATTCAAATCTTTGATATTTACTTGTTAGACATTCCAATAGTTACAATAAGTATTGTTCAATTTTGACACAAGTACCTATACCTAATATGTATGTTTAGATGTATCATACGGAACTCATTTTTTAGTAATAAGGTACACCTCATTTAACTCATTAAAACACTGTGTACCTGTACCATCATTATAACTATTTTGGTATTATCTTTATTCTTCAGGTCTCATGCCAATTCATTTCTGGTCGACCCGGCTTCGCCCCTTCCAACACTCGGCGACGCAAGTTTCCGATACCTTACGACTTTGGTATCCAGGTGATTATCGCAACATAAGTCCATAGAGATTTGTACTAAGGCCAATGGATACCAAAATCGTAAGATATCGGAGACTGGCGTTGCCTAGTGTATGTAACTTCTTCTTTCTTAAATACCTTATCTATTGTCTAATATTTATTCAAGTATCCACCTTTTTGTCTATCTTTTGGAATAAGAACTTTTAATTCTTTTTTTTTTTTTCGGTGGTTGTTAGGATCATCATTTTCCAGATTTGAAATGTAATGTGTTAATGATCAATTGTACTTTTGTGATATCAAAACCAGGGTAAAAACCCCAGAGGCGTTCGTCAGTGCACAGTTATAGCAATATGATAAGTTAAAGTTAAAATATAGAGTAGTAATGTATTTATTTATTTTTATTCTAAGACATTTTAATGCAAGATCTTGATAACGTCGTTGAAATTCTTTTATTAAAGGTTAAGTATGTTTGTAATTACGCAGTAGTTATATGTTTTGTAATGTTTTTTTTTTAGGTAACTAGAATAGGTATTTTTGATTAAATACATTAAACTGATTTATGTCTTCGTGGCATTATCCAACAAATCGTATTTTATTACATTACAACCCTATGTATTTTTTTCGGACATCAAAAATTTCGATGTGAACCTGTGGGAAATTCCAAGTCTTACTCCAAATACATTTCACATAATGGGAGACTCGCCGTTCGATCATGGACCATACCCATTTCGTCAGAGTGACATCTAAAGCTGGATACTCAGTAGTGTTGCATGTAACGTATCACACACTGTATCAACCTGCAAGTGGGTATGGCTCATCCGAGCACAATGCAATCCGCCTTTGTGTTCCGTGATACCGCCACTCGGCGTTCACTGCGAGCTTACAGCGAGCGGTTCGCAGCGAACTCGTGCCTACGTACTCACTTGATGCCGTATCTGATACGTTACATGCAACACTGTTAAGTGAGTATCCAGCTTAAGAGCTGAACAGTAACGAACTGATGGGGTCCACCTTAGAGGGCTTTCTGACGGGATTGGGGGACTGTCTCATCGTATAACGTAAAGGGCTATTGAAAGATGACCGTGGATTTTAGTCAGTACAAATCTGACAGTGGGATCCCGTATCGCCCTGGGTGGGACAACCCGTTTGATGAATTTACCACATATTATTAATTCGTTTTGCGTCCGCCAAGTTTGTAAACGAAAAAAAAATATTAATAGGTTAATTACCTAAAGCAAATGATCTTGCAGAGCGCGTGGAGAATTCTATGTATATATGTAAGTGAATCTTAATAAAAGCAATTATAATGGTTATAATGTTCGCTACGTTACAAGCTTATCCTTAGTTGTCTCACGATTACTTCCTGAGTCAGTCATTATCAAAACAGCTACTTCCATAGAATGAGTAAAATCACAATAAAAATGCCATACACATTTCGCTCGGATGACCAACTTTGCACAAACTGCTTTGATTAAATGGCACGATCAATTAATGACTCAACATTATGTAAAATAAAATGTACACGGACTGCGAATGACGGAGTTCTAAATATTAAAAAAAAAATGTTCAAGGTCTAAACGACAAAGTATAGTCTTAACCCATTCGTTGCGGCAGACGCCTATCGGCGTCTTTTTATTTCATATTCAGGTGCGGAGGACGCCTATCGGCGTTTTTTTACAATTGTTTATATCTTGGCAAAAACCAGCCTAAAAAGTAAAATTTTGCAGAAGGTGCTATTTTTTTTTTGAATGCACAAAGTAGTGCTCTTAGTTTCCGGATTTTTAACTATAAAAAAAATTGCGAAATCCTTTCTAGGTGCTGAAGACGCCTATGGGCGTTTTCCAGGATTTAACAACCTTGGATTCTAAATATATTTTGTGAATTATTACTTTTGGTAGGTATTTTTAGCGAACACTTACATCGCATAATTTTTATTTCCTATTTTGCATTGGTTTTACGAGTTAGGTATGATTTTTAATGACATAAAATTGTGTAGGGTATATTTACATAAGTTGTATAAATTCAATAAAACTTAATAAAACTTTACCGATAACAACACTGACAGTCTTACCGATGTGGAATTTAGTTCCAATTTTTCTCTTAGCTAATCCCGAACCGGTCAGTACACAGATTAAAGTTAACCTTTATAATTTGAAGTTAAGGTTCACTTTCGTTTGAAAAGTAGGTAGTTTGCACTAAATGACGGTTAATATTTTTTTAATACAGTTGCTCAAAAAGTGGCGTATTGCAGGGACGTCTAGCGTGCAGGATGTGAATACACACCACTGCTTTTTTTTACCATTCCCGAACTCGTGCGTTCTCTTTCCCAACTTTCAAAATAATGTTTTATTATTATAGTTGTGGAATATATTAATGTCTATTAAAAACTTTAAAAAAAAAAGTGCCGACTTCAAAAACAAATACAAAAAAGTTTAAAATAACCTTTCTTTCGGAAGTCGGTGGATTTAATTTTTATTATTTCATTGACAATTGCCATCGACTTCCGAAAGAAAGGTTATTTTAAACTTTTTTGTATTTGTTTTTGAAGTCGGCACTTTTTTTAAAAAAGTTTTTATTTAACCCTTTTTAGTTTATTTATTAAATATTTAACCCAAATTCTTGTAAAATACAAAGTTTTCTTACATGATGTGCACTAATCATGTAATCCATCACAACGAAAAAATCCATATCTCTAAAACTACTGAACCAATTTTGATGAAACTTGCAGTGTACCCTAAGTTGAACAATACCTAGTACATCAAAAAAAGAATTACTTAAATCGGACTTGTAGTTCCGGAGATATGCGTGCACAAACATAAAAACATACATACATACATACACTTATGAAATTTTGTACATTTGTTCAGACGCTGATATAGACTAACATATACGAAAACTGGGCAGTTCTGATAATATTACATACATACGGGTCGAATCGATAACCTCCTTTTTTTTGAAGTCGGTAAAAATAAAAACCAACCATGAAGTTTTTGTGATTCATACAAATAAGTATATTTCTAAAAAGAAGCTATTAATTTATTTCAATATCAGATTTAATGATTTAGTTGAATGAATTAGATTAGGTTTCATTTCATTTCATCTCATTCCATTTCATTTTCATTTCATATCAATAAAAAAAAACAACTGAATACTAAGCTGTATGCAGTTCCCTTTGCCTACCAAAATGGGTGAAGAAAAAAAAACTAATAAATAGTGGTATTGTAAAAGTAAGAAAAGGTTTACCACCTCTGATATAAACCATTTATATTATATATATTATTTTTTAATTTATTTTTTAACGCTATCTAAGTTCGTTATCGTACCACCAATTTCGCGCATTTGAGGTTTGTTAAACATTTTAACGTAAGAATTATTAATCATTTTGAACAGTGCTGAAAACGCCCATCGGCGTTTTATATTATCCATTTGAGGTGCTGAGGACGCCCATCGGCGTCATAGACGAAAACCACCCCGCACCTGAAATATAAAGTTATTTTTCTCTGCCGCAATGAATGGGTTAAGTCAGTATTCTTGAAAAAAAATCTCAGTTCCATTGTCAACCTGTTCGTGTGTAGAATATAAAGCAACCGAATTAGAATACCATATTAGGTTTATTTTTGATAATGGCGTCAACTGCAACAGCGTGTATCGTATAATTCTTCAAGAATCTCATAAAAGTCAAAGTGATGTGGAATAAACTGCCAATGCATTTTTTTCTTCTTATATATATGAATAAAATAAGTGTATGTAAATTTTGCAGAAAATAAACGTATTTATGATGCGATCATTGACCGTGTCGCATTTAACGAAGAAAATATGAATGTTAGTGAAATCTCTTACCAAGACCGAAAACAACAAAGATTAACTCATCACAGTAAATAGTGCAACAAAGGTACACATGAGATTGGTGATCATGACTTACTCGACAGTCAACTCACTAGATGACATGACGATGAATGACTTACTACAGTATCGATCAAAGATCTTCCAGAACTTTGTTCCGGAGAAGGTACCACGGTAACACGCATCGCCAATGACTGCGTTTGCGGATGACCCAACGAGTGTTAGACAACAAACATATAACGAAAACAACGAGAGGATCACAGACAGATTTTGTAGTGTACTTTATTGTTAGATTTTGATACACAACACAGTTCAGGTATAAGACCGACAATTCACGTAAAACAATTAGCAGTAAAACTGAATTGAACATCACTTCGTCTTTGTTGATTTCATTTTATTAACAACCATCTAATGAAATTATAATTATGTATTATGAAACGTCACAATACCTAATCAAGCGATATGTATCTACTCAATTTTACGCCATCCGAAATTGGTATCAGCGTTAAATTAGCAATTTCATTACATTGTCAAGTGAGTTTAGTGTTCGTGAGTCTCCTGTAAAGACAATAAATTAACGTTGTTATAGAGTCTACTTCGTCGCGATGTTATCGCGCACTGTCCACTTATCTCTGCTCTATGTAACTTCCGTGTAAGATCTATAGTAGAAAGTTAGAACGGTTAATGAAAGCTTCATTTGGTAGTCGATTTTTTACAAATCAGCTTTAGCAGTTTTTTAATCGCCGCGAAAAGGTTAACCCTTTTGATTAGAGATGACGCGTGAGTTCAAGTCAAATGTTCGACTACCTACTTAGAATATGTCCGACATGATGTTTCTGATATCTGGGTAACAGGCGGATTAAAAAGCGAATTAGAGATCGCCGGACTCGACGTTGAGTCAACATGTGGTAAAAATTGTTGATAGATCGCTGCTGCGCTACAAATAGTTGAAAGTCATTCAATAAACATAATCCTTCTACAGCAGGCTTAATTATGTGTCAATATTTAAAGATTTGCCACAAGTTAATCTTTTCTTCAGCAGATATAGGTATTTAATCATCAAATTTCAGATTTTGAAGATAAAATTTTGCAGGCGTGAAATATTCAATGACTATCCATGTAAAACATCCTAAATAAGTACTTTGTTGAGGTCCACACAGTATCTCAAATGTATTGACTGGCTGGCTGGTATTAATAGTTGATTGAGACCTTTGAGGAATTCCAATTTCATTCCGTAATAGCGGGATGAGCAGATGTAGTGATTACGGACAATACTGGCGCCGCCCAAACAGCAGACCACGGCCGCCGCCGGTACATTACGCTGTGCGCCGAGAAAATATTGACTATTACTCATCTATTACCACTAACTATTCATGTGACTCGACGTGAGTATCCTCCCCGTTCAGTTGAAAATGCAGAATGCTCAGTTTTCACTCATAATGTACGATTTCCTGTAAGCGTCAACTAATGACGTCTGGTTACGAAGCGTACCTTGTCCGTTGTTTTCACTCTGCGTATCATTTATCATTTTGTAGATTCATCCATTTCCGGCCTCCAATATTCAATTTGGGAAATAATTATAGTTTCGTGGCTTGACCTATGCTTAAGCTAGCTTAAGCAAGTAGGTAATAGTGTTAACTGAATAACCGCGGTCATATTTTTTATAGAGAATTTATTCATTTAATTAATTGGGTAGCTGCCGTATATTGCAAATGTTCTCATGGTCTGTATTGGCTGTAAGTTATTACAAAAAAAAATTACAAAAAATAGGAGTATTTGCATCAATCTTTGCAACTAAGATATCGCTAAATAGCTCTACATCAGTGCGATGGATATGGTTGCGAATCGATAAGCCAATAAACCTTCACTCTAATGTCACGATGTTGATTCAAAATCAAAAATCGAAATCAAAGCATTTATTTCAAGTAGGCCAGTTACAGGCATTTTTGATTTTTTTGCAAAAGCCTGCCCCAGTTCTTTTAAATATTATATATTTTTTCGTCAAAAATACAGATGTTATTAACGACAAAGCAATTTCTGAGATACACACAAACAAATGCATTTAAAACCTACGTGAAGTTTAAAGCTATATCAATGTGATAACTGGAAAATCGTCTCTAATTTATGATGATTGACGGCCCATCAGCCGGAGAAAGTTGAAGTGCCTCACAATATTCACAAGTCTGTTTACATTAAGTATGCTACAGCATTTGTATATTTTCCTTACAATACGATAACATATCATACTGGCGCGACTTACATTGGACTTTATATGTATGAGCTTGTTTTTTTACGAGACGCGGCGGCCCGCGCGTCAACAGTACAGACCTATGTTTATATGAAGGAAGGTCGTCCGGTATACTTCCGTTTAGCTGTCCGCTTTCTTGAGCTCATAACTTAGTTATTTTGAATTCGTACGATCGCTCTGTTTACTTTATAAGGATTGTTGTCTGACCATATGTGTCGCTTTTCCCTGTTGCTATTGATACGGGTCCAGTTTATTTTTTTCCATTTTATTGCACGTTTGTCTCTATATAAATCAGGGAGGTGTTTATCTGCATCATTTATCTAAAATTATTTCTTCACCTTTTTATATTTTAATGTGCTTTAATAACCTTTTAAAGAGGTTGTTTCTCGTTAAACATTGTTAATACAAAGCATGGTTGGAATGAAATTAATTGGGCGCGATGTTCTTTGTGCCGGTCGGCGGCGGGACAATTAATAAAGAGCACATAAGTAAACAATGAGTGGAAAGCAGGTACGTAAATCCATCGGAAGTATTTGTGGCGTCGATAACATCGGTCCGTCCACAATAGAACTAATTACTGCCTTAGGTCGGTGCGTGTGCGCCGGAACCGCGCGAAACAATGCCCCTCGACTGCCAACTATTTATATATACCTTTTGTTAACTCATCTTAACGTTATCACAATGGCTTCACTGAGGCCCTAAACTGACTAAACTGTTTGGAATTAACACTAAATCTGGGTCATTGTTTGTTACTCAATTAATGTTTTTCTATGATTGCTATACCATGATTGGATCAACAAAAGCAACTGAAGCTTCTTTATCATTTTACTTTTAGTCGTTCTAATACATACATACACTGACTTAAGCGAGCCATAGACAAAACAGAACTAGTGACATCACAGGTTTATCAAAAATGTTCAAAACATATCACTTTATTTTATTTTATATTAATATACTCAGAAATCATGCTGATACCGTCAATTCAAAATATAAATCATTGCACTTTTGTTTTATTTTTGGGTTTTGTGGTTTTACCGGAAAACCCGGAGATATAATTTGAGCTTTAAATTACTCGTGTACTTTTCCTGGTTAGTGTAAAAAAAATAAATATTTCTACGTTTTATTTTAAAAGTGGTTGATCTTGAGCGTACTTCTATACTTAGCTAGAGAAAAGCCCGGAACTAAAGCTGTTTCTTCCACGTACGTAATAGTAGATTGTTATACAAGGGTGGAAAGGAATCAATTCCCATACGAGGTATTTAGACGCACGAGCGAAGCGAGGGCGGCTATAGTCCGAGTGGGAATTGATGACTTTCACCCGTGTTAAACACTCTACTTTTCATTTCAAATATAAGGAAAGTAAAAAATAGTAGTTTTTCTATATTTATTGATAGTAATAACACGAGCAGTACCTATTTAATAGTCTTTTTAAATTTAAATTTCAAATATGGAACACACCGCCCGCGTCACCGCCGCGGGCCATCCCATTATAATATGCTTTTTTTTTAATTCACATTGGCCGTATACACTCACAAGACCGCAGCATTTTTTTTAATCGATATTTTTCTTAATTATTAAAAAAAAAATTATAGCCGACTAACAACTAATTTTAGTTCTATTTTTAAAATTCATTCCCGCCCTAGGGAGGGAAGCAATTACTATGAGTCTTTCCCGCCCAAGGGAGGGAAGCATCGTTTTCGACCCGCTGCTCTGATCAAACAAACACTACTTTCCGAGTATGAGAAATGAAAACATATTTTGTGAGTTGTCTCGACTTTTTTTTCTGCGGTTGCTCTGAAGATTGTATAATTATACTAACCAAATTTATTCACTTTCAGTTTCAACTAATATAATTATTGACGTATGCTGGCTAAAAGCGTAGAAGCTTAGTGCACACTTTTACCAGAACTGTCTTTTTTGTACATTTCATAAATCTCGTGGACCCGTTGGGAACTCATATAGGCAAATTCAAAACAATATTATAATTTGTCGTGGAGCCGTTGGGAAGGTGTATTCCCGTTCGTCCACTCGTCTTCGTCCCACCAGTGGGACGAACGGGAATTTACAAAAATAATATTTAATTTGTTCCCGATCGTCCCACTCCCAATTCAAGAGGGGACGAACGGGAATATGTTTTTCGATTAGTGCCATTCGTCCCACTAAAAAGATTTGTGCAGAAATATGTTTATATTCGTTGTTTCGTAGTTTGCTTGTCCTTTACTCCACTTCGTTCTCGACAAGCGCTGTACATTTTTTCTTATAAAATTTTTATTTTTATAAATCGCAAAGTTGATTCTGTGATTTTTACTGTGATTGAAATGACGGATTTTTATTCCAAATTTGTTTTTTTTACCAATTAAAACCACCGGTCTTATATTATTTAGTGGGACCAATAGAACTACAAAAAAGAATTAATAAATTATTCCTATTCGTCCACTCAAAAAATTTAGTGGGACCATCGGGAAAATAAATAACGAATTCCCGTTCGTCCCACTAGGGGGACGAAGTCGAGTGGACGAACGGGAATACACGGTTGGGAAAGCAGAGAACAAAAGAATCGTGGACTTTTGGGAACGACCCTGTAAACAGGGCCCAGAGCGGGGCGGGAGGGACTGTCAGACGTTAACTGTCTAAAATCCAGCCAGGGTGATCCAGGGGACAGGGTAACGGTTAGGGTTGGACCTCATCTGGTAGCACGGAATCGCCTTTTTTCCGTCGCTCTTTCTCTTTCTGTCTCCTAGAACTGCCATTTGCTAGACCGAGACAGAAATTGCATTTTGTCCGTGATACCGATCGCCTCGAGGATTTCGCCGAGTGCTATCGCATTATGCTTTCTGTCTCAGTCTAGCAAATGGCAGTTATAAGCGACAGAAAAGAAAAAGGCGATTCCATGCTGCCAGATGAGGTCCAACCAACAACGACAGGCTTGGCCCTCTACCAGAAACCATTGCCTGCGGTTTCATTATTTACATATTTTTAGCGTTTGGTTGAAAATGACTCACTCTTTATACTACATACTTAATGTGTGTTTCAAAATATGCACAGTGTTCGGCTGATCGTAAAAGTAAATACATATAAATGAATTTTAGCTACTTTAATAGGTACTTAGTTGTTTCTTCAGTTCATGTGAAATGGTTTATCATGCCCAATTAATGTCGATGGCGACAACTGAGCAGCTGGGTGAATAGCCAAGGGTTAAGTAGTTAGCAGTACAATTGATGAAAACTTATAAAGCCATCGATAATGGTGGACATCCCTCCGGTGCGTACAAAGCATTTTGCCAATACCTTTATTGTACAGTCAGCATCAAAAGTTGCTGTCCACATTCAGATTTTCAAAATCGCTGTTCACCGTATTACGTATTAATAAAGAGTACAGCGATTTTGAAAATATGAATGTGGTCAGCAACTTTTGATGCTGACTGTACGCACAGCTATGGAGTGAAATTCCCTGCCGCCATCTGTAGTTCCCGACACCTGTAACCTTGGGGTCTTCAAGTCAAAAGTGAACAAGTTACTTCTAGGCAAGTGTGCTTCACCGTCGACCACATCTTCGCTTACCATCACAGGCGAGATAGTGGTGAAACGGGAACCTATCTATAATAAAAAAAAAACTTCTGTGACGCTATCCTTTCTAATACAGGGTGTAAAAGTACGGAAGAACATAAGTAAATTTCAACACCTGGCGTACCTACAGGTTAACGATGTTGATTTTTCTCCTAACCATTTCCCAATTGATGTAGGTATTTATTTGGAATAACAATAGTGATATAGGAAAAAAAAAACAAAATTTCATATTATATAAAAAAAAACATTTTATTAGCAAACTAACATAGGAAAGTAAAAATATAAGAAATTCATTATAAAACTGTAAATGTTGTAAAAATTATGGTAGCTACATTTATTATATTACACGTACCTTTCGGTGTGATACTGATTTAACGTGACCAGATCTAATCTGACATTACGTCTGACACCAGGCTTCCAAAGCGATGCTCTTGCTCACTTTACTTCAGAAAGATTTGAATATTTAATGAAAACTTAATTCTTAGAATAATCCACTGGGCTTTTGTCATTTCTATTTATTATTAATTCAATTAATCTAGTAAATTATTTCAATAACAGTTGTCACTTCCTAGAAGTTGTATAAAACACGAAAGCATGACTTGTTTTCCACATTTTCAGTTTAATGATTGAAGGAAAAACCCAATGCATTGTAAATTAACATGTAAAATGCATGTTATTATTTCCGTAGGCCTTTATAGTCTGGTGTTGTCAAAATATAATCACGGTATAAAATAACAAGTATGTATGTGTAATGTAAAAAATACGACCTCAATTGTCAGAGCAAAGGGGACGCAGTAGCAGCGCTGGTATCGCCTGGTGTTCGGAAGACCTCAGTGATTGAATCAGTGCGGTGAGCTGCGCACGAGCACCACACTCGCACTGTCTAATAGATATACAGATAAGCAAAAAATCACAGCTCCGGTTAATCAAAATACAATTATGTTTTTGTTTTCATATTTTCTTCATCTTAAAATATAATTATCAAAATAAATAATGAAGTATTGTACAGGTCGGCTCAGCTTAAGGGCGACGTAGATAAAGCTTTTCGATGATTATAATGTGTACGAAATAGAACACGTATGAGCACTTATAACTACTAAGAATTTTAGTAAGAGTGAGTGGAATTAAAACAAAATTGTTGTTAAAGTTGAGTAGCTACATATAATGAATTAAGATATCAAATGTTACTCGTAAATGAGATGAAAAAAGATCTGGCAGTGACGCCCTCATTAATTCGAAATAAACAAACAGTATTTACAAAGTATTGAACGTTACAAATCATCAGGTAGCGAGTCATCCACGTCTCCCTTACAACAACTCCGATACTATTTAAAATTAAATTACTCATGCAATAATTACTCATAGAACCTTATAAACAAGACATAATTATAAATAAAATCTAATAATCATCTCAGGAACAAATGCAATAAAAATCGATCAATATAATCCTTTTCAATAATAAACCTTTTCAAAATAATGTACTCAAAAACCAACATAATTTAATATATTACATGAATATATTAACAACCATTTATGCACTCACATAATTTATGAAGGTAGCCATAGTATCTTAAAGTAATCTGGTAAATCTCTCAATGTTTCTTATTTAGGTACTTATTAAAACTATAAATTCGCTAGTAATTCAAATACCATCTAATGAGATACAAGTGGTAGAGTATAAAATTTACTTCCAAAGTCAACTTTTCTATAAAATTCATTCATGATACATATTTACAAGATAATGAGTATTGTCAAAGAGTTTCCTCTGGCTTTACAACTACACTTTAAAATTATATTTACGACAATCTCAATAGAAAGCTTCATAGTATTCGTAGCATGCACGTGCTAGCGAGGAGATAGTGTAGGTACAAAATTCAGTCTGAAATTCATTTTAGAAGATATGCCGCTTGAACACTAATGCAGTGTTATACTCGTATAATTGGTTCTGTATATAACAGTGTGATTATTAAGTAGTTATTAATCGATAAAAGCTTTCTTGTAGATCTTTTATCTTAAATAATAGTAACTAGGTAGTACTTATAAAGCGTTCATAAAAAAATATTGTAAAAATAAATCGAAATACTTAAAGGGTTGAGACTCAGAACTATATAAAACTTAAGTAAGTAACTTCCACTCAAACATTTAGTACATTTCAGACGTACAGTCGCACAGGAGCGTCAAGGGGCAGTGTTCGTTTACAAATAGCTAAATACTGAAAATTCTTTGTCAGTATTGCTACGGCAAGATGCATTACATATCGGCAACTTAGCATTTTAAGTAAGGTAGAGGAGTTTACAGTGGCAGTTTTAAAACAGAATATGAGAGATGTCGTCAAAATGTAATTGGACTAACATTTGATCGGATACGAAATACTACATGCAACTATTTTAGAACTGTGATTTAAGATCCAAATAAATTCAATATTATCTATAAATCTTGAACGAACTTCTGAGTTAAATTAATTTGTTGATTTACAACATTGTTTTATAAATGTCTTCCTATTTAATAATACGGTTTTAGAAATTGCCAGTTTATATCAACAGTCTACTAAATTTTCTTGTATCCGGGTTAAGTGTTAATAATAATTGAATTTGTTGCCATTATGGTAGCAAGTAGAGCTGTATCTAAAATTAACAAATCGGTATAGGCGTAGGTAGATAGATATTTTATGTGTGTATTTCATGTAGCTTGTGGACGGAAGGACCAAGAAAAAGTTTCAATTACACCATTGTCATTCTGTTCATGATAATAGCGATGAAAATGTCAAAATTAAATTCAAAGACTATGAAGATATTCCATAGACATAAGCTTACGAAAAGCTTATGTCAGCTTCTTGAGAGTCGAATCGATTAAAGCGATCTAGCGATTGTCACTTGTCTACGCTCTCAGGTTATTAAATTCACAAGTAATTGGACAGTTTAAAGAATAGCTAAATTAGTTTCAAAAGGCTTCTAATGGAATGGTTTAAGACTAAAAAAATGACTAGGTCGTGCTATGACATTGTGTGTGATACCGCGCGCCTGACGTGCGGAGGCCGAAATATTGTAACTTGACCTTAATTCCAGTGGTTTAATTTCAATCACGGTACATAATTGAACTATTGTAATAGACACTGGTGGTATGGCCTATTAACGCATTTATTGTGCTACATTCATGCATTGAGCAGTGACCACGAAATGACTTGACATTACCGTATGACTCCCACAAAGTTAACAATTATACTTAGTGCCATTAACTGAAGAATACGAATAACAAAAATTAAAATTAATTTAAGATTGTTTTAAAACACACATTTTCTCTTATTCTTATATTCCATGTAAATACTAACGTTCTAAAAAAAGAAGTTACACTAAAAGATATAATAAATTAAACTGCCGCTACTGAAATGCAGTGTTAAATGTCTATGAAATGTTGATTTTTTATTATCATGTTTCAGAATTAGCCAATTTACACTCATTTTCGTTATGATACTGAAAGTTCATCGTCATTAGATGATAATAATCATAATTTAGCACATTAGTACCTTCTATTGTCAGAATGCACTGAGCGAATTTGACCTAATGGCGTGAATAAGTTTTTTTTTTTTTACCATCATGTGCTCTGGTAGGCGAATGAAAGTGCTTTCACAAAACTTTCTGACTATTCACTTATGTCGCATTATTTACCATGAAAGAGTTTAAATTTAAAATAAAAGGTAAATACCATTATTACACATCCTCACGAAAATAACGCAAACATTTTTTTTTTTTAATTTAGAGAAGAAATCGAATAGTCATAAACAACCTGACAGCATAGAAAGGTATCAGAAAATGTCAGTGAAACAGATTAGAGTGATGTCTATACTCGTATTAGGTAATTACTTTCACTAAGTGGAAGGTAGGCATGCACAGTACTTTCATGCACTTTCATACTCAAGATTACTGTTTCATGGTTAATAACTGGTAAGCAATAATGGGAAGACATAAAATGATCACGTACATAGGTGTTCGGCGGTAAACAATGTCTAGGAGACTATCTAGGCACGTATATATAAATAATGACAGGGCGAGGCCCTGTGTTATAAACACACAGACGGAACAAAGAAAGGCCAATTTGTTAGACGAGAAAGGGAGCACATTTTAAAGACCGCGATTGAAACACCACTTGTATTTATAATTTATAGCAATCTGAGGGCAATCAGGCCTCTCCCAGTATGAGGCGAAAGATGTAATATTGGGAATGAGAAACCGTTCACTGCGTCGCGTCGTCCGATATGGACACTCGAATAATGGTCCCTCCCGTCCCGAACAAGCTATTACCTTCCAATCTCCGAGGAGTACATTATAATAATAGCGCAACTATTCAACTTTTTGTACAAGGCTTTATCTTAAACATCGTAGACTTACTAAGTAAATAGAAATGTCGAAAAATGTCAGTGTAGCCATACTCGAAAAATAAAAATCACTGTTCAAACCGAGAGGAGCACAGCAAAGAGATGCGATAGTTGAGCGGTGAAAGATGCTGGGTTCTGAATACTCGTTCTTTTAGTCTTTTTATTTTATTTTTAGAAAGTTCAGTCGGTCGCACAGCGGGAGAAATTACTACGGCGGCGGCGCCGCGGCGACCAGTAACGCCAGCGGTGCTCATCATTGTTCACTATTTATTATCTGATGTTACTTTTAGACACATTATCGATAATCCACTGTTTAAAGTTAAACAAACACCAAACGGGTCACAGCATCAGTGCCGGCCGGGTGCCATTAATTATATCAAGGAACTAGCGTCAGATATCTACCTACTTATACCAAAATGCATAAAAGTTGTTTACAAATATGACTTCTAACGTAAACTAGTATTTATGACTAATAAATATTCAACGTAAGTCGATTTCATATTATATTGTAAAACACTTAAAAGTATCTGTTCTTAGCTAAAGCTAAAATGTATACGGTAACGGGCGGAATTACATACGAATTAACAAATAAGATTAACGGCCGAGAAGCTTCACATCTCTCTTTCGTAACTGTCTTATTTCTCTATAAATTATTACTTTATTAGCACCTTACCAAATTCATCTGTGATATTTTCAGCCTTTAAGTATCGATTATAGAAAATACATTTGTTATGATATCACCATGATAAAGTTCGATTGACTATCAATGGGGTGTGAGCGGAGTGTGGCGCGGCGCGCGTTGGTTACCTCTGCTTGTTGGGCTTGACGGCGCCGTTGGCGGCGGCGGTTTTCTGTGCGATGTGCGTCTGGTAGTGCTTGGCGAGATGCGCTTTCTGCCGGAAGCTCTTGCCGCACAGTGAGCACGTAAAGGGCTTCTCGCCCGTGTGCGTCCGCACGTGCACGTTCACTGAGTATTTATCCTTGAATCCTTTCGAACAAATGGAGCAGTAGTGTAGAGATCTCTCTTTCCTGACTCCATTTGACGTAGAGGTTGCCGCCTGAATGGCCGTCCCCGACTGCGCTTGCGGCGCCGGCGCCGGGTTCTTATTCTGCGGCTTCTTATATCTTCTATTGCTCGGCTTCGTGCTGGTCACGGTAGGCGACGCTGTCACTATTTGCAGGTGCTGGTTCAGCTGGACCTCCCCGGCGGGGATCATGGTCACTAGTTCGCCGTTCACGTGATGTATGTTGTACACACTCCGCGTGGGGTCGATAGGCTCTACGGTACAGAACGGCTGCATCGACTCTCCGAGCTCCGTTGCTATCCTCTTTAACTTCTCGTAGTCTTCCGGGTAGTTAGTGTCTAGTCGTGACAATAGAATGTCATCTACACTCTGCGTCGATGATGGATTTTCCCCATTTGAAGCAATGGAGTTGCTGGGGTCTTCTAATAATATCGAAATATTTAACCGATTGCTTGGTGAAATCGCCATCAAGAGTTCATCTTTAGTGCCTTGGTACATTGATGGTACATCAGGTTTGTTGTTATTTGTCGAGATGGCTCGTTTCAGTTCGCTACTCACATCGACTTTCGCAGGATTCTTTTGTATAGTACTATATCTAATAAAGGCTTTTCCCTGTAATGCGCTCCTGAGCAAAGATTCATTTGATTCTGTGTTTTGATCCGTGATTTTCCAATCATTGTTATTGTTGTTAAATTCTACTTGACTGTCTAGTAAGGCTGGAGTAACGAGAATAGATGAACTATGAGAGTCATCTTTTTTGTCACTACTCTGAAAATCATCGTCATAACTGTAGGGTTCCACTTTCACTAAATCACTAGTACTCAAATCAGCGTGTTGGCTTTCAGAGTCACCATCCTCGTATGTGAAACCTTCTACTTTTGGTAAATCTTGGTTGAAGTCATTGGGGAATCCGTTCATATTTAATATGGATTCGAGATCTAAGGAGTTGTGTGGCTCTATGTCGGTTGGACTAGACATAGACACGTCTTCTTCTTTAGCCCAGTATCGATTCGAACTGGTTTCCGTCATGTCATGATTTAATACAGTCAGTGTGTAAATCTGTCCGTCCGTATTGTTTATTAATTTATTTGAAATTGCCGTGTCTGTGCAAGGATGCGTGCTATTAATGTCACTTTCCTGGTTCCAGTAAAACTTGTTGAGATCCTCTAACATGGTATTATCTAAGCGATCACGTTCGCGGTCCACGTTCCAAATGGAGTCGAAGCTCTGCAGGGTGGTGGAGGTGGTGGCAGTGGCCATGCCAGTGTTGGCGCCCACCTGCACGCCACTCACGCTCAGTAAGCTGTTGTTGTTCTGTTCTTTGGGCTCCTCCGAGAGCAGTGGGTTCGACCTCGAGTCGGGTGATTCCATGAACACATTAACAGAACGCATCTGTTGTTTGTACTGGGCATCAGTAACCTCGTTGGACGTCACGAAATCAAAGAAATCCGACTTTGACAGTTCTGGGGCAGTGGTCGTCATGACTACCGTTTCATTCACAACCGAGGACGACAACTCGGTTCGTTCTCCTGTCAGTTTTGCTACATCAAGCTCGTAATGTTTGTGTTCAGTTTATCTTTGTACTACAATAAATATATCTTAAATTTAAATAAGTGAATAACCCGGTATGACTTGTACTTTATTGGCAGTCGCTAGAGCGTCGGTAACTGAGAGTGCGGGAGTGCGGGGTGCGGGGCGGGGCTGGGGTGCTACTCGGACGTGGCCAACGTGCTCGAGTCAAGCGGCGGACCAATCCAGTGTGCGAACTTGATCCGTACGTTCCTTTTTCCCATTATTCACCCCAACCCTATCCTTCTTGGTCGAGAACTTAATTAGCCAGGCGTTTGGCAAAGTAAGTGCAGATGACCAAATTATCCATGATGTTATGAAGGTGTCCGGAGTCGAGGAGTGAAGACAATCTGGAAAAAGGAAAAAGTCATGGTTACTGGCAATACTCAATAAACTAAGACGACAGGTTTTTGTACTAGTAGTGTTCTAGGAATGTTGTTGTATTGAAACTATATTGCGTCGGCATCGCATATCGTAAAGCAGAATATATCCGTATCTGAATGTTTAATTAATAAGCTCGCTCCGAGTCTTTAGATCCTGTACAAAACCAGGGCGAGCAAGTCACGCGTCGCGCCTATCAGGCATCACGTAGTAGTGCGCGCTGGGCCCGCGCCGCCTCGCCTGCGCGGCGCTTGCGCAGCCAGGCCGGCTTTCAGCGTGAACACCAAATAATAAAACTGAACATTAAATTTTATTAAAATGAAAGCTGAATTGAGATCATCACACGGTGTGTAATTCTGTGGTTGTCTAAACATTTTTACTTTCTACATTATCATACTAATTTCCACATCCTTCATTGTTTGTATCGTATTTTAAAATGAATAATGATTGTGTTCTGCTATATTTAGCGTCGGAGGTTTCCGTACGTGTTCAATATACATGTCGTAAAATGAGAAAGGTCTGTCAAACGACACGATGAATTGGAGCAGGCGCGAGGGACCGAAACACTCGATATTAAGTTACATCTGACAGCTGATACAATGGTAACTCGTTGATATTTGACGAAATATTATTTACTAGCTGTATACTTTACAGACACCAGCGATATACTTATTTTATGTAGATATGTATAGCGTAGGTATATTATTTGATAGCATCGAATCTCGTCATCATTCACAAGCGACTCTTTGATAATGCCAAGCCAGACTTATCCAGCATTTAAATACGTAATTTTTTTTATTAAATTAATATTATTGTTTACATACAATCATTTATAAAAAACTCAAGTAAAATATCGTGAAGTTTTCGAACATGCTTTATAACTGTTGTTAACTTCAAAACAGAATGTAATACTTGCGAGCAATAAAAAACTCTGGAACGAATCGTTAATTAAGAACAATGACGGTGTTTTCTGTTGGAGTTTGTATTCGTTCGAGTTTGTGTGTTTTGCTACAGGACCTATAATGAAGTATGGAATTATAAATTTACATTGCATGCAACACATAAAAACATAAAGTATTAATGGATATTGGTAACATTAATATAGCTGAGACCCATTACTTGTATTTCTTGATGAGTTAACTTACAAATGACTACCGCTGGACAATGGGACAAGCTTAGTGATGATCATAAATTAGTCTATTTACTCTCTTGCGAGTGGCTCGTAAAATTCTAAATTCAATCAGTACTTTACGTCATTGCCTCACAAACATATTTTAACTGTACTAAATTGTATACAGCCTGTCATTACGTTAAACGAAACACTAAGTTAACATGCGAAATTGTTGTGCAACTAACACTGTTAAAAATAGTGCTTTTGACATTACTTAAACCCTATTTCACAATCGTGGAACGTTCCGAGCGGTGGATTAACTTTAAATTGCTTATAGGAAACATTGTCGATGGTTCTTGGTACATAAGTATCTATCATAAAGGTAAAAATATTGGGTTAAATGCCGGCGCGAGCGACCACGTTTAGCTTTGTAGTGGGTAATCCCGGGCTTTGGTAGGTAGAGGTGCAGGCAACCATTATAGTTGGCTGCGTTAAGGTCGCCGCAGTGGTTTTTCTGAGAATCTGGTCTCGTAATAGCTTCGTAAGCTATTAACTTAACCGATAACCGTCGATTATTGCAATTGGTTCGGGTTCGTATTCGCAACACGGCAACACATAGTTTAGTGGACCATTGTAGGCATAATGTGTTTGCAAACTTTAATAACACTTGGAAATTCGGTCACCGTTTTGCATTATGTTTCTACACGGCTTTTTCTGTTTTTAATTAAATTATATTCTCTCTGTTTATATTAACATTAAAATATATGTGTTGAGAAAATATCAGCCGCATGAAGTTATTTAATGAGCAATTTACTTAACCTAGATTATTTTATGGTGCCAGTCAAATGGTAATGGCTACAAATGTTACAGGTTGACATAAATCTTATCTATTTGATGCAAAACAATAGTAATCAAAATGATTATTAAACAAATTGAGTAATTAGTTGAAACAAGTTTTATCGACAAGCAAGGATGTGAATTTGATGACTTTGTATTGAGCAGTGGCAGCGCGGCGGTGCATGTGGGTTAACGAGCGGTTGCGCCACGCTGCGCCCGCGCCGCCCGACGCCGACACCGACCGCCGATACCAACAAACATTAACTAATACAAACTTTACATCTTTTATTCTTATAATTTCGTTTCAATACATTTTATAGAAAAATACTACATTAGAAAAAAGCTCAAGACATTTTCTGGTTTCCGTATGGTGTTTTCCAGTTTTTACCACGTCAGGAATGTGGTTGGTAGTGAGAAGACCCGGCGACGTACACACAAGTTACTCATAACATTTCTATTACCTATTGATGCGACTAATAAGGCGGAGAAACCTTACCCCTCTAAGGTATCTAGAAATCTAAAATTGCAATGTTCGTTAGTGCGAATACCCATTACATTTTATACCTATTTGTATTATTTGTACGTTCATGCCATCTCGGGCAAGTAATTAAAGCTTCTAAAAGATTTATGAACCGATATCTATTAATAGCATTCTTAAATTAATTGAAGAATATATTATCATATAGACAGTGGACATGTTGGCGTAATAATAATCTTTGAATTCTCTTCGATTAAAACTCTACTTACACATTAACTCTGTCGCTTCCGGAATGAGTGTATTTTATGTTAATTATAAACCAAAATAATGCATGTTGTTTTATAAAATAGTCCACTTCATATCGACACAGTAGATCTAGTTCGATATCTTTAATTAACACGAATAAGCGGCCTCGATATCGCAACTACAATGGCCGACTTTATCTCCGCGAGCTATCGAACGATGTCTACAAATTGCGTCGTATTTACAACAAAAATACGCGGACAATTAACTGTGAAGTTCCGATGTGACGATAATGACTTGTCGGGGAGTCGGGACTGATCCAGAGCATGATCCAAGTGTTACGTGGAGCGCCCGCGCAGCGCGGCCCGCGACCGACACAGATGCGGACCGCGATAGCTGCGACCACATTGTGACGGTTTTAATTGGACGTTTTACATAGAATTGATTCGGAATAAACCTGAACATGCCGCTGGTCATTCTCTGAGATTCAAGGCGACGTTGGACGTGCAGCACGATGTTATGATTGTGTGTGACTGCGAATTTATTAAGTTGTTATTTTTACTGTTCAATTTATTTGAACACAAATAAATATCTACTCAATTAATGAGCTAGTCAGACGTTGTTTTGAAGGTTCAGTTTTCAAGAAACTTCAATTGTAATTAAAAGGCAAAATACGAGTATGTAATAAATTTTAAAATTACAGAATAATAACATTTATATTATTTTCAGATATACAAGTCCCCATAAAACTCAAATGTCATAATGTAGGTACTGTAAGACCAAAATGACTTAGTACGAGATCCGGTAGAAGAAATATATACCCTCATCTGTTATTTGAAAATGGCATATAATACACGCTAGATACTCTAAACGACTATATTTTGGTGATGGGTTGTCGGCCTGAATCGCGTACCGTCTATGTTAATTCATAAAAATTGTCCTCAGAAATTTTCGATCAACTTCCCTCATCTGTTATTTAGATAAATCGAGTATTAGCTGTTAGAATACACCTCAAGGAATCTAAAAAATATAGGTTGTCGGTGTCTAACCCTGTCCTTATAATTAGTTGTCGGGTTTAAACAGGTGAGTTACCGTAGATAATATACCCTCATCTGTTATTTAATCGAATCAGATATCAAATGATAGACTATTTTATTCTGAATTCAACAGTATTTAGTTGTCTAATCAAAAACATGGCTGAATTTGGGTTGTCTATCCAAATTTTGGATGATTCTCACTAGTTCCACTGTCAATTAGTAAGGGTAAAATTTGATCCGTATGAATTGAAGAACAAAAGACAAAGATAATTAATGCAGGCCAAGTGGTTTTCAGTCAGTACGAGTCTGACAGTCCCTTCTGCCCTGCCCTGGGTGGAAGAACTCATTTGATGATTTTACCACGATAAAATAAAAAGTGAGAATATAACGCCTTTCAAAGATCTTCAAAGGACAGTAAGTTGGGACCAACTGCGTTACGAGCTTTCCGAGGCCCTGAGGAAACTCACTCTGATAGATGGTCACCCATCCACAGAGAAAACTCGACAAGCACGGCTTGACGTGGAGGAGCAGGCTGTATTATGTAGCCAGAGCTCCTCACATGATCAAAACAGTAATATAAATATGAAATTATTAAGAAAGATATGATTTTAGAGAAAATTTCTAAGTATTGTATTTTTTTATCACATGTTATTATTTACTACTAGTACTATTATTTATTTTGTCCTGGTGTTTGATTGAATGTCATGCTCAGTTATATATCTTGCTGATGGAGGCGCCTCCTTTGGGTTTTTAATGTTCTTTAAAATGGACACTTTTAACACACAGACGCCAGCAGATCAACCTACCGGAATCTGTCAAACTTTACCAATCAAACATTAAGTTTCCACTATTGAGTTAAGGATGAAAATAACTCAAGACTTTTGACAGATTATGGTAGCTTGATGTACTGGTGTTTATACATCGTTTTCACAAGTTAATAAATAAATAAATCAATGTGTATAATTGTTATTATTTTAGTGAGAGTTGAATCCAGCGTTGGGTGAATGGCACGTGATGACTTGGTCGGAAAATGAGCTAACGAATTGTTTTCATCTTTGTCTGCCGCATGTACTTCCGCGGACAATACTTCACTAGTACCGCGACCTTAGTAGGAAGTGAAACTAATCTTCCAAACACTTTTCGACCTGTCTGGGTACAAAACTGCACACCTGCATTAATTATCTTTGTCTTTTGTTCTTCAATTCATGCGGATCAAATTTTACCCTTAAAAGTTAGACAACCCAAATTCAGCCATGTTTTTGATTAGACAACTAAATATTGTTGAATTCAGAATAAAATAGTCTATCATTTGATATCTGATTCGATTAAATAACAGATGAGGGTATATTATCTACGGTAACTCACCTGTTTAAACCCGACAACTAATTAGAAGGACAGGGTTAGACACCGACAACCTATATTTTTTAGATTCCTTGAGGTGTATTCTAACAGCTAATACTCGATTTATCTAAATAACAGATGAGGGAAGTTGATCGAAAATTTTTGAGGACAATTTTTATGAATTAACATAGACGGTACGCGATTCAGGCCGACAACCCATCACCAAAATATAGTCGTTTAGAGTATCTAGCGTGTATTATATGCCATTTTCAAATAACAGATGAGGGTATATATTTCTTCAGTGTATCCTAGACTAACTAGTCACCACTAACCAGTCATCAGCTGACATTTGTCTGATATGAACCTGTGTCTTGATGACATCAGGATCCATAATGAATTGATAGTTGTATAAGTTGTATAATTGTCGCTCTGTTTCATATCAATTGGTATTAGCTAGGCAGCCGTAAATGGGAGCCGGTTGCAGCTCGGCCGCATACCAGAGCGCGCGTCGCCGCCGGCGCGACCTCCGACATTTAACAGAAGATGACCGCTTGCTGCGTACGAACAGCCTTTGATCTCTCATACTGTTGCAATTTTATGCCAGATTATTATAGTGAGTCGGATACCAGTAAAAGTGAAATTAACGTTGCGCACTGATCTGTTGGCGGGCGTTACTATAAACTCGAATGACACGCGGTTAATTGCGGTTCACGCAATTAAAGGGCTCGGCCACGAGCGTGCTTCTACAAAGTTCCGAAGATTCTCCATCTCCAACTGAGTTAATATCTCTAAGCGTTCATTTATCAACATCATACTGTTATAAATCTTTTCACATTTATTGAAAACACGTTCGTTGTTTCACATATGAATTAATACTAATTTAATTAGACAAGTTGGGTTTGTTGAAATGTTTTTGCAATTCAATTAAGTGCACCGGTGCTAATTATGCTCGAAATCTAATTGAATAATTAATTTGGTAGATAATAAACGTGGCGGTACTATGAACTAAGTAGTTAGTGGTATACGGCGGTTATAAATGCCAATATAGGTCGATTGCGGTTTACACACTGATTTATGGCAACTGGGAGACCGGTGGCCACGCAAGGATGCACAATCTAGTCGTGACATTAATGGCGGAGATTACTTGCTTACGCGCAACTAGAGTGCGTCCAATTCTGACTCTAAAATATGGTTAGTATTTATATCGGATAGTGGTTGGTCGAGTTCCCACGCGGCGCGAACAGCACCCGCGCCCGCGCCGCCACCGGCTCAGATGATTGGACACATGCTAATGTTGCTAAGATAGATTTCTACGATTGAGAATATTTAATACACCGTGATGTCACGGTAACTCGTACATATTGACAGCACAGTCGGAGCAGTGCCCTTTTACTGAGTTGCAAAATGAATTCCGAAATGTTGTTCCTTGAGTAGAAGTACAATAAATCTTTTAGAGAAATCATAACTCTAATCCTGTTTGCAGACTAAAACTTTTATAATAATATTTTGAATACAATAAAAACAATCTGCATTATTCTACGCTTTCTATTAGATATTTATGTGTAACCAAATAAGAGATGTTTTATTGACGTCTATGATATTGTGAATGTGATGGTTAGATTGTGCATTTCTATGAGCGGGTGTGCCGACCTGTCGTTCAGGTTTAGCTCGATTAGGCACCAAAATTATACTGAGATGACCGCTTTGTCCTAGAGAACAGCTCAGCGACTCGAGCTAATTGGACACATGCCCAGACTGTGTGACGTAATGATGCTGATTTCGTGGATTTAATTCACCAACTAAATTAGAACATCAATTCTTAGATCGTTCAATAAATAGCCACTAAGATAACAAATTAGTACTGTATAATTTGATAAACTATTAGTCTTCTAAACATGGTCACGTTTATTTTAAGGCAAGTTTATAAAATAAATTAAAACCCGCCGAGTTTATTTTACTCAAGCTTAATAAATAACACAAACGTGTCCCTTTCGATACGTGTAATTTTTTTATAGAAAGCTCCAATTAATTAATGGAGATAAACATCTGTATAAATTAATAATTGGTCACTAAGCAGGATTTATTTCCTCAATTTAAAAACAATATGTCACCAAAGAATAAGCATGCGCACTTGCTAAATAATCTCATTTATCAATAAACAAGTAATAGTGACATCATACAAGTACGAACTTCATGAATCAAAGTATATAATTAATAATGAAAATAAAGGTTCTTGAAATTCATCTGCATACTGCATAGGACAATACCGTGTGGGATAAGAGTCAATCACGAGTTCGTGTTGAAATAAGCCATGATTGGCCCACATCACAGGTGCACTCACAAAAAAGAGAAACTGCAGTATTGCGGCGTTCGAAAGAAAATCTTATTATCGACATAAGGGGCGATATTCGAGACGGCCGCCTGCTCCAGTTACAGAAAACGCTCCCTCCGATTTGGATCCGGTTCGATCTGGTTTCATGCGAACTTACCTTCACTCTCTTATGGTGTTTTAATCACTGTAATTTTATTTACGTGAGTACGTACAGGCACAGACATTATCGAAACAAAAATCGATATTGTTAAGTAAATAAAACGAAACCGCTTCCGTTCAACTTCAGCTTCCTCTTCGTTTAAACTACTCTGGAATGCACACAGTTTTTGTCTCAGTTTGAGCTCTCTCAGTAAAAATTACAAGTATGCATTTAAGACATAATTATCGTCGCGTACTTTGCACCAATATTAATAAGGCCACACGAAGTCAAACAGGACTCGTTAAATTCAACAGTTACTTCGCCAAAAATATTTAACAGTTAATTAGAACAAAGAAACAATGCAACAATAATTCAATACATCCAATAAACCACATATAAATAACTTTTATAGATAGTTTTAAAATTCGTTGGATAAAATGTAAATGGTTACGGAACTGACTAATCAATTTAGAACAACACACTGTATGGAGTGAAAAGGTCGCATTGAAAAAACTTTGAAGCGATGACAGTTGAAGCTCAGACAAATGGTCAGTTAGCATTTGACATAGACAGCTCCTCTTTTGTTGTGAAAATAAATGAAGATACTGACTAATTGGTAGTTAACATGCACGTTCGATTATATGCGAAGCGTGCTAATATAATACAGAGGCAAATTGGCGTTAAGCTTTTGACAGGCGGGTCAATAAGTGGCTCGAAAACGAAAGTAGCACCTGGTGCAGTCTTACTTTGTTATTTTTATCGGATAGTTTTACGAATATTAAATTACCCGGTCGGGCTTGGATGTCACGGTTCACTTTGATACTTTTTGCACGTCAGTGATCATTCTTTTTGCTTAGCAATTTTAGCAGTACCTGTATATGACGACGAGCCATCCATCAGTAAAGGTAGGTTTACATTTTTTACACGCAATGTAGTTAGTTTATGAAAGTGTGAAGTACTACCGAACCGGATATCAACCGGATTTCTATTTTCGTTAGATTTCTCAGCAATTGATTCTGAAGAGTGAACATGTCCCTAATAATCAGATGTTACGTGTGACTAATGTAACCGTAATGGTCTGCGGTTAAAATAATGTATGAGATGATTGTGTAGATGAGCACTAAAAAGCTGACGTCACGGAATAAAGAATAGTCATACGATGGAAGAACACTATTAATATATATGTAGGTACATAGGCACACCAATGCTGCGATACTTTTTATTATATTAATTACTTCACTACAACAATTATGGCATATTCATCGCTTGCAATCGATTTAACATAACCGACTGTCGATTATTGTCGCTGTATTGTTCTTTTACACTACAAAAAGAAAATTGCCAACATTGACGAACTCAATACCACGCAATAAGTAATTCCGGATTTTGTTATTATAAAATAACCAAGAGCAAAAGTCAATGTAATTATTCGTTCACGTATTGATCTCGGTATAAATAAACGAGTTGTTGCAACTTGTTACTTGCCATTCGGGAAGTAAAATTATAGCGTGCATAAACGCTAATGTTTATACGAACTCACATATAATTTTAATGTATAATGACTGGATACCAACAATATACAAACGTGCTTACGTCTACTAAGTACGCAATTGCTGTAATTAGCTATGAAAACTTTTGCGTAAAGGATTTCCCAGACACGTCTTTTTTCTGTAAAAACCCAATGCAAATTCGGGAAATCTGCAATGAGAAGTACATTTTTTAAATACAAAAGGTTTGTAATTTATGTATTTAAAATATAAGTAATTAATTTGTGAGTTACAAAAGGTAAATTAAAAAAAGTTCAAACTTTATGCCACCATGTGAATAATGACAAGCATTAATAAAACATGCAGTTTCTTTTAGCTCGCGATTAGCATGTTGCCGAATCGAATGCAATCTCTTCATGAATTTCATTTAATAATATAATAAATTCGGATTTGAGCCCACGCTGATCGTCGTAGCCGTAATATTTAAATACGCTATTCATATCTATTTGATTTGTTAAATAAATCATCTCACTTTTTTGAGACTTGTGAATTGGTTACAAATTAACACTATTGTATTTACATATTAATTAAGAATTGGCATAAATGTAAAAATCGTTGCTAGTTTTTAGCTGGGACTGTGTTCATTCATAAAAAAATACGTGTAGTTTATAAATAATAAAAAAACCACCGTATAAATGGATCACCTATTTATAATTTAAATATTTAAATTAGAATTATTTCACCGATGCGCGAAGAAACTTTTCCCATGATATATAGTAATAGATAGACAATTATAAGCCGACAACAGTCGTGTAATAAGTTGCATCTCGGTTCGCAATTACTAACGGGTAGTAATATCTCACATCGCGCCCGGCAATATGTCTGCCACGAATCTTAATGAAGCTCATCTGTTTAAGTGCAATCACATGAGGCTAGATCGTTATAGAAAACATCTGTGTATGATTGAAATGATATCTTGACTATGTAATCCAATCAGCAGGTGATCAATCAACTTTAAACGATTTTTATATGCCAGTCGTTTGCCGATAGATAGCATTTAAAGAATACAACATTATTAAGATAATGGCGGAAGAGACGTTTTATAATACCTATGTATAGTTTTTTTAACGGTGATGACGTAAATCATGAGATAGATGTTAGTGCTAGTTGTTGTCTATCCTGTTCTCACAACAATTCAAATTTTGGAAAAGTCATAAATAAAATATCTGATTAATTTCATCGTCGTTAAGCCTACGGGCAATCTTGACATAAGACATTCATAAATTTTTTATTTAAATTTATTGTCAAATCAAGTTACTAATTTATGAATGCGAAAAATAAGATGGTTCGATGGATGTATAACTCTACGCGGTCATAAAAAAATAGAGGTACATAGACAGTTTACAACCTGGACAATGTATACTTTTATCTATATTATATAAAAGAACAGGGGTTTATCTTTTGACTCGACTACAGCCGAAACCGCTTAACGCAGAAACTTGAATTTTGGACAGCATTTGCAGTCTACCATGTAGATAGAGGTAGATGGCAATAAGACGGGATTTTGCGAAAATCCTCCTCTAAGAGGGTGAAAAGGGGTGAAAACTTTTGTATGAAAAATCTTATTCCTTGGGTTTATAAACTTGAAACTTACCACGATTAAGAACATTAGTAAATAAATAAGATTAACACCACTATTTTTTTAAAATTACCCTCCATTGGTATTCTAGGGGTTGTTAAAGTTTGTATGGGAAAATCATAACGCGTGAGCTGATGAATTTGAAAATCAGTATTTATATACTAGATAAGAATTAATCAAACACGTGTTTTTGGATTTTTCGAAAATCACCCCCCAAGTTGGTGAAAAGGGGTATTCAAGTTTTAAGGGGAGGATATTAAACCACTAAACGTAGAAACCTGAATTTTGGATGGTAGTTACAATTTTTAATGTAGACTAGTGTTTGCCCGCGGCTTCGCTTGCGTTATTTTAGAATTTGAGACACAATACGGATTATGTGGCGCCATCTGGAATATGAACGTAATTGTTTTCTCGGCAACAGCTCTCTTCTGTTATTTGGGATGTAAGATACCTTATATCCGTGTCTATACTCCTGACAACGTATATGCTAAATTTTGGGACGATCGATTCAGTAGGTAGTAATACGTGAAAAGGTAAAAAACAAACATACTTGCATTTTTATTATTAGTTTAGATCAATAATGTTATATCTAGGTACCTACATAGTTTGCATAGGAAACGTCCTTATTTGAGCGACATTAATTTCAAAGAACCGTGTTTATTTTAAACATTAGACTATCATTTTTGGGTTGATTTACAGTATCGCTGCAAATTGAACGTACGATAGCATTGATCTTCTCCCTTGCATTCCGCGTGATACCTAAAAAATAACTAATTATTTGACTCGATCAGTACAACTTGTCGTCGTTTAAAACAGGATCTATGCACTGGTTTGAATACCAATTCAAAACATAAATAAACACATTTTTTTCTAATCTTTAAAATTCCACACCTCGAAACAATTACAATTAAAAAAAATATCCAACTTACTACCTACAATTTAAATCAGTGTATATTTATATCCTAGAAAACTATTGAAAAAAAAAAATAGTAATAATTTAAAATCGCGAATAATATTGAAATAAAAGTATACACATTTTTTTTTAATTATTTGAAACTCTCAGAACAAATATAAGAAAACTCAAAAAGTGAAAAAAAGAAACAGCGAGATTTGATCCAGAGACCCCTTGCACGAAAGTCAAGCAGGATACCAACCAGACTGGCTAGTACGCTGACAGTGTTTTCAAATAGCGGTTCTTATACAAATGTCAACAATGACTGAAAATCAACATATTATAAAATTGCTAATCCCCCAAAGGGAATAGCGTAATTATACATATCCTATTAATAGAAGAGCAGTTTAAGGAATATTTGGGGAAAAATTGACTAAATAATATCCAGTGGTTTAGCTTCCAACTAAAAACAAACAGATAAAAACAACAAAATTTAAAATTGCTTATCTCCCAGGAAAAATAGCGTAATGATACATAGCCTATCAACAGAAGCATATTATTAGGAATATTTGAGGAAAATTTGATCGACAACTTTACAGTAGTTTAAGAGATAGATCAAATCAAAAAAACATAAAAAATTTCGAAAGAAAAAAAAAGTTGATTTGGCATCAGAATCGATCCCTTATCTCGAAAAAAATACAAAAAGAAAAAAATATTCAATGTACAGGAATGACATCTCTACGATTTTATTATATGTAATAAATAATAAATAAAGATAAAGATGAGCATTATGAAAGGATTTTGCGACAATCTACCTCTAAGGGGGTGAAAAGGGGTGAAAACCTTTGTATTTAAAATCTTATTTCTTGGGTTTATAAACTTGAAACTTGGTACGAATATGAGTATAAGTAAATAAAAAAGATGGGCATTATTACCTTTTTTAAACTACCCTCCATTTTTAGGTTTTCCGAAAATCACTCCCTAAATTGGTGAAAAGGGATGATAAAGCTTTAAGGGAAGGATTTTACTGCTTGCTTCGATAAACTCAAAACTTGACATATTAATTATCTCGCAATCGAATAAAGGATGCGTATTTTTATATTTCATAAATCAACCCCTAACGGGGTGAAAATCGGAAAATCAGTTTGTCTACTACGATTGATTGTTTGTTTGTATTGAGTTTTTGAATTTTCTTATAAGGAGGGTGAGCGGGAATTAAATTCACTGAGTTCGAAATTAGAAACACGCGCAGACGAAGTCGCGGGCAAAGTGCTAGTTTTTATATACTTGTCTCCCAGTATAACGTTTCTATGGGATAATTACTGACCGGGCAACGCCAAGGGGGAAAGGTGGTAGTTTTATATAAACACAACTGAGGTAACCTGAAATCAAACAAAATCTTTGTAAGGTTGAATCACTATGAATTTACGCAAGTCCCAGCGTAGGATATGTTACCACAACAACATGGTCATAAACTACTTCCAAGTTACCAAGTATGCCTACAGAAGCAGTAGTCGTGTCCCATAAGTAGGTAAGTGTGCATAAAACAGCGCACAGATCGCTTTCCACGGTGTAAATGACTTCAGGTTAATAATTTTCAAATCGTGATCTCACATCAATTTATTTCACCATTAATAGTTTGTCCTTATTTATAGGTATTATCACGTCTATCGCTCGAGAGCCGGAGCAGTTTCGTAAGGCTGCAGTTTAACATCATTTGCATATTCCACGGCGCGCCGGTGTCGATGTGGCCCGTGTTGTACATCGAGCGAACCACTAATAATTACTGTTCACAGGCTTCATGTATTTATAGTGAACCAATTTTCGGGAAACATTAAATAATGGAGCGTAACTTTATGTTTTAGAAAAGCCATCGCAAGTTTGTTGATTTTGTGTTAATGGATGTGAGAAAAAGCTCCTAACTTTAGTTATTATGACTTATATGGACATTTCATTTATGCGTTGACTTTTGCATGCATTGCATGTATCTAATCTAATGACATTACATTTCCAATTTTATTTAAACTATATAAATTAATATAATAATACTAAATTAAAATAAAACTAAACTATTAAAGAGCATCGAAAAATTCATCCTCAACGCTGTCAGCTGGTAATGTGCCCAAGAGACTGGCGGCGTTGCCTCTTTGAATGGCAATACTTAGCCTCTGGCCAAAGTAAAAACCAGCTCTTGGGTCACGGGAAGCGTCAACAAGTCTTTTTGCGATTTCTCTGTAGAGACTGAGCACTCGGACCCCATGGCCCTATAGTTTCAACCCCAAACGGCTCAAATATATAGTTACCTCTAAGGTTGCTATATTTACGCCGCTTGAGGTTCTCAGCAACCGCAGCAGCAGAGCCAGCAGAGCACGATGAGCTTGGAAGATGGGATGGCGCAAGAGTATCGACACAGGTAGCGTCCCATACTAAAGGCCTACCCATCTTCCAAGGAAACAGAGACATACCGTCCGGTCTCTTGCCATCGTCGCGTGCCAAGCCGTTGGGTTCTAAAACAGCTGGAACGCCGACGGTAACAAGAGCTCGTCGAATAATGTCGTTTATGTTCGCGTGGCGCGCAAAACGGCCCGCGCTGCGGCCGCAAGACAGGCCATGGTGTCCGAGGCTGTTGACGGCTTCCCCACAGTGACAGCGATGAGGAGAGCAGAGTGGGGATCCTAAACGGAGAGCAACAGCGAGCCGGAAGGTGGTGTCGTCGAGTGAGGTACCGATGCTCGACGACGGCAGTGCGTGAAGCCAAAGACCCGACTCCCACCTACCCACAGCCAGTAGGCGCGCACGCTCAGCAGTAGTAGCAGATGTGTTCAGCAAGTTATTCTGAACTACACTGCAGAGCGGCTCATCCCACTGTCTCTGGGAAGATGGATTGCCGGGTACATCGGAATTCGGGCAAGCGATTTTCCAAGCGTCCAAAGCCTCCAAGAAGCACGGCACATCAAAATCAGTTAGTGTGGAAGCCAGGATATTCCTCACTAATTTTTCAGTGCCGTGCACAGAAGAAATGAACGCCGGTAAGCTGATACTGGAAATTTTGCGAACGCCGAGACCACCCATGCGAATGGGAAGAGTAGCTTGAATCCAAGCACGGTCGTTCAAAGCCACATTTAAAATGGATGAAAGTGTTTGTCTGATAATGACGTCAATTTTGTCCAAACCAAAAGATTATTGTCAATGAATGGTGATCTCACGCCCTAATTATAAATTCAAACCATAATCGGTATCACCAATTTAGTTTCAAAATATCTAATGACATTAAATTGTAAGTACCTTGTAAAATTTATTAGTAATGTCATTAAAATTTAATCAATATTGCGGGTGGCATCAATGTTTTGACATTTGAAATGGTACTTAATGACAGGAAAGGACGATTATATTCATATCAAACATGCTTCGGTTGTAGAGTACGAGTAGTTCAGAATTTGAACAAGTTATAAATATTACTTGTTTAATAGCTGATGTGATGTCTGTTACAAATTGGCGCAGGCAGTGTTCGTGCTATTTGCCGAGTGCGCTGCGTGTGCGCGTAGGCAGCGGCCTGCTCGCGGATGTCTCTGTCGGGATGATCCAGATACACGACGAATCCTTTCACCGAGCGCAGCCTTGAGCACGCCGTGTCCCAGGACTGACCATTACCGACGCACCGTTGTTAATGTCCTATCGATTAACATAGATCGGTACTAAAAGATTTAGTGCGCTCAAACTATCAACGTTTATAGACTACACTATTGTGTTCGACTTCTCGCATTTACGATATATACAGCCAGTGAATTGGGTTAGCAAATGTTAGGCCGGTCCCAGGCCATCCAAGTCGATGACGAAAAATACCGGACATGACCGCCAATTAAAGCTCGAGAGACGAAGACGGTGCGCCCGCGCAGCCGCTATACCGCATCGCGCACCGCGACCGACCACGTGATGCTCTTTTGCAATTTAAATCAATAAACAAGAGATCATTTTATTCTCCTTGTTAATGGTTATTTTAATTGGTTCCACCAATTTTTTTTTTTTGTTTATCCTTATTTTGTTAGGCACGAGGTCAGCCTGCTGGCCTCTGCCAACTAAAAAAATAAATGTATTGTGACTAAAATGTCGATGATGCCAACATTAGCGATGCTTTAGCAATTCATGTCGAGTGAGAGTAAGCATTCACAATGAATGGATGCACCACATCATAATACTTATTTAGGTATTACTAATCGAATTTTGTACACTATAATTTGCGGTTATTATGTAGCGCTTTAATGTTCTTTCACAAAGAAAGTAGGTGTAGTCTGTACGTAATTCTTCATGTTTGTCGTTTCATTTGGAATATTTTAAATATTTTCCTGTTCCGAAGTGGCAAATTCTATTTTTATGGTGATATCAACATTCAAGTGGAAGAGATGAGTTGCATTAAAAATCCCTAGTATCCACATAAAAATCTTAAAATATCACTTCCTTGAATATATGGTTTAATTGCCTGCCTTCTTTTACATTATTACTTCTTTATATGGTTACCTGGTTCGTCTTCTACATAAACCGGTACAAAAAATGGTATGTCAATTACTATTCGGCCGTGTCACTTTACAATGGAACTTTCGTAATGAATATAGCCAAATTACAATTCTTAAGAAAAAGCTCGCGGTGCGGTAGTGTGGCTGTATGGCTGCCAAACCTGAATGTACTTTTTAATTGAAGGGTTCATACTATACGGCTGTTTATCAAGGTAACTGAAGCAGGTTTTAAGTGAAAACATATTTTATTTAATATTCTTTCTTAGAGTGCTCTACATATTGACATTTAAACACTGCGGACCGCAATATTGGATAATTTATTACAAAATTCAGTAGTACTACTGGTTGCCTTATGAGATAAGAATTAACCAGTTATGTATGTATGTACCTATGAAAAAACCTGAATTGTTGAGACTCACCTAGGTATTCCTCCGGTTGACCTACGATCGAAAATCATTTTTTTTAAATATAATTATATTATGAAATAAAGGATGAATTTCTAAATTCGAAACGTTTCTGTTTTATTTTTTTATATTGAGAAGAACACGAATAACTCATAAACATTATTCCATTTATGAATTTTTCTATCTTATTAATTTAGATATTCAACTCACTTCACGAAAGGAATTCGGAACGAAAACAATAAACGACTAATTGCCGCTTCTTACGCGATTAAACTCTGATTTTACTTTTATGACGTAGTTATTTTGTATTTCAGTAGTATTTTGAGGGTCTTTTGTGGTAGCCTTGAAGTCCTTTGGTTCCTCCTGTCTCTTAGCGAAATATTTGGAATCTGTTTATACTTCCTGTTTACCTAGAAACTTTAAAATAGCACCAAAATACTACTTTCAAATTAAACTTATTCATGGCTGTATTTGAGTTGAATGTTCTTTGAGGGTTTTCTTTGTATCTTTTAGGAAACAAAATTTTTATGCCATAACCTTAGTTTCTTGGTTGAGACATAAAAATATGTGTTCATCAAAGAATAAATCGTAAATGATACCGCGAGGTCTGTCAGGAGACAATAGAACACCCAAACGTGTTGCAACCCCAAGAAGAATGGATTTTTATGTTTATTTTAATGATAGGTTCGCCTTTCAACTCTATCTCGCCTGATGGTACTCTAAAGGGCTTCACACACAGCAGCTATAATGTAAAGATGTGCATTGTAGCACGATACATCTCATTAGTATATTTAGTTTATTATAGTATAGTTAGTTTAGTATATTTTTCATCTTCGAATCTCTATCTTTCCATAGAGATTCGAAGATGAAAAATATACAATATAGCTGCAGTGTGTGGTCTCCTGACGATTTCTAAGGAAAGATGTAATGAGATTTATCGTGCTATAATGTACATCTTTACATTATAGCTGCTGTGTGTGAAGCCCTTTAGGCGAGGATATGGGCGACGATGAAGCACGCTTGCCTAAAAGTAACCTGTTCACTCTTGACTTGAAGACCCCAATGTTATAGCTGTCAGGAAATACAGAAAATTTCACTACTTAGTAGCTGTGCGGAATTAGAACAAGATGATGATGATGTTGATGAAACTTATCAGTGTAGGTAATAGAGAGACACAATAAAATAAAAACTTTACAAGAGCCGACTGTACCTGTGAAAAAACCGATGATCTTTTTAATTTTTTTTTAAACGTCTTTTGTTTAGTTGTTGAAACGGGAACATACGCTGTTTAGTTGAGTTCAGTTTCATTACCGCACTTTGAGATCTTTTACCAATATTATTTTTCTTTTATAGGTAGTATTTCAAAATTCAAACTTTCTCAAAGCATCAACAACAATTCAAAAGACAAATAGTTACATTACAGTTAAGAATGTGACCTACAGAGTACAGACTCTGTGCTCGCTGTAAATAAAGTGAGAGAATATATAATGATCGGACCATTTATCATAATGTGCACTCTCACTTAACTAGGTATCTTGTAGTGCAGGGATGGTGAACATTTAGTACGATAGAACATTCTGAGCATGTTGTATTTCATTGTAGATTGCAATCGAAATATTTGAGATTTCTGTCTCTATGATAGTGTGCACTAGGGTGCTTGTACACGGCGCATGTAACCCGCGCAAGTGCCTCAACATGTTCAAGCTATATGTGCCGTGTACATGCACCCCACGGGTAGCTTAATAAAGTAGTTTGCGCATGTTAGTTACGCGAGTAACCCGCATCTTTACTTGCGCGGGTTACATGCGCCGTGTACAAGCACCCTTATGCAAGATTTATTTTTTCTTTTTTTTTAATCTGTTATGGTACAATTTTTTCATGTTAGTAATATGTCTGAAGTACGTTTATTTTTATGTTGACGATCTATTAGAACTAGGCCGCCTCAAACACACGTAGGAAAGAAGGCTCTATGGAAGACACCAGGAAGAGCTATACAGTACAGTCTCTTAATAATGTTTTTTATTTTATTTTTAAATTAAATATCAAACTAATATGATCAAGCCGAAGAGTTGGTTTGATTGAATGCGCTAATGTCAGGAAGTACTGGTGTTAATATATATTTATTTTGTTAAATAGTCCATTTATCAATAAATCTAAATATATACAACTCAAAGGTGACTGACTGACATAGTGATCTATCAACGCACAGCCCAAACCACTGGACGGATCGGGCTGAAATTTGGCATGCAGGTAGGTATATGTTATGACGTAGGATTTTGATGAATTCTACCCCCAAGGGGATAAAATAGGGAATGAAAGTTTGTATGAAACTTTGTCAATTTGACGGGCACATCTAGTGCCAACCAATAGGAGCTGAGCAGTGGGTGAAACTAACAAAACGATATTTTAGCGACACGTTCTAGTTAGGCACGACTTCAAATTATCGACCGACTCGATGAATTTTCTGAAGACTTTCCTATATTCAAATCAGAGGGTTTGTAAAAAAAAGGCTCGCTGACAATAACAAACACACAAAATACATCCAACTTGGTGGTGGGTGTGTAGTTGATTTAATTTCTAGGTCTTCGTCTAATCAGAAAACCTCTGAGCCCCAAAACAGTGAAAATGGAAACTGTTCCGCCACTAGTAATAAAGTTTTGGAAGTGTAAAAGTTTCTAGTCAATATCTAGTCAATAAATACATATGTACCAAAGACACTAAGAAGGAACTATGCAAAAAGGATTTTGAAACATCCCTGTCAAAGTGCGCCTGCGCTGCGTCGCGCTCGGTCCAGTACTTTGTTCTCCCTACAGACGGTGTACGCGCAGCTCTTGTACCACTCAGCGAAAATATTTGTAAGCCCAAACGACACACTACACGGATAACGACTAGATTTATTATAACACAACACAGATTTATTATTGCACCTTCACTTTTGCTTGAATATGACAACATTGACTGCAAACGATTTATTGTAATTTGCTTCACAAAATAAACTAGAACCAGTGCTGAAATTTGGAAATGAATAAATTAAAATATCTTTTTTTGTAGATAATCTTTAAAATTATAATCCAGTGGTATCTATTTGATGCACCTATGCATCAAATGGATACTACTGGATTACAATAATTGCTCTACATAATGATAAAACTTTTTGCGACGTTAATCTTTCTTCTTATTTATTTTGGCTATTAAGTATTTTTTGCGGTATACTCGGGTCATCTGGATGGCCATGACCCTCTGGCACTCGACTAGCCTTTCTGAGCGTCTCTGTATAATCAAGGCGTATACAGGGACCCATAGACCGCACGACATCGTCGTGCAGGTTCCGGCAGTAGGCATTAGGCCTAGATTGGGCAGGAGCCGCTTGAAGGCGGCTGCCACCCGATTCAGCTTTAGGGCCAAACGAAGGAAATATTGCTTGAAGTTCCACTGGGCGGTCGAGGACGAGTCCCAGGTGCTTCATCTACGACTCTACGTCGATGCAAATCCCGTGCAGCACCGTTATTTGGGACTCAGACGGTGTCGTGTCCAGACGGTCATGAAAACACATGGCATCTATTTTGTGCAGCGCCACTTCACGTCCTAACTGCCGGATTCTCCCAATGACTGTCGGAACTCCTTGCGTCACCAGGTCGGTCGCCACCTGGTGCGATTCTCCTTGCGCCAGGACAAGCTTGTCGTCAGCGTAGCACACTACGCTGACGTCGTCAGGGAAGTATGAATTATTTCATAATGTATTTATTTAAATTATATATTCTTCTATACAGGAATATATAATAGTAATGAAACATGTGCTGTATTTGAAATATGTGTTATAATTATACATATGTAATAACAATGTGTTAAAAAATAAAACTACATTTTTATCATAACAAAATATTATGAAGAATTCCATACAACAACGATGTGATAATTTAAAAGAGAATACCTTGTGCTTATTAGTAAAAACTTCTGTAAATAAAGTTACGTGTGTTCATAGTCGTATAAATACTACTGAAACTCATAAATTCATCACGTTACATAAGCTGTGCATTCAAAATTGTAACTGAAGGCAAGTCTGAAACTAATTTAATCGTAGCGTAACTGTATAACACCAAACGTTACACAATGTTGATTTGTGGATACAAACCTACATTGACATTTATATCTACCATTTCGATATCTTTTATTTGTAGGACAAATAGAAATTAATAGTGAATATTGTTCACTGTGTAACTTGTTGCCCATTGAGGCAATTCCAATTGTGCACACTTGAAATTTTATGATTTATTAGCCATTCTCGTTGTAACCATAGAAAGTTCAGTCTTCTCAAATACAAAGGGCTTTTAAGGTGTTTAAAACAATTCACTGTATTTCATTTGAAAATGTTTAGGAAATAATGGCCGTCTAATGAAATTATAAATTGACTGGGATATAATAAAGGTACTAAGAGCATTATGTACATAATATATGACTACAAACACAATAACTGTGCATCTTTAATCTCAGTTTGAAAACAGAGCTATTAAATAGTAAACGTGTCTAACGTTGCACTCTGTTGAAATCTAAAAATTTTGAATTACAAATGTGCGTGAGTATTTACGACGTGTACGAGACATAATTCAGTGGAAAGCGGGAAGTTTATCCGCATTATTTATGCGACAGGATTGACACCTGCAACCTGGTGGCGTCGGTGGAGTTCGTACGAGATCGCGCGACGGCCTGCGATCCGCGCCGATCCTCGCCTGTTACACTGATGCACATTTGTGATAAATTAGACACGCCACACTCGAGAACCAATCTCGACGGTTTGCAATCAGTTTTGCGAAATGCTCGTTTCCTCGTAAATTGTTGGTGGTACTCCGAGAAATATTGCCGCGTCTGTGACGTGTGGACATGCTATTTGGAACTGGACATACATTTGTTAGCCTTGGAGATTTCAGATTGCTAGAAGTGTTACGATCTTTAGCAGAGCGCTTTGTTTACTTCACAAAGTAAATATTAAACTGCTAGACAGGAGTGTATAAATAAAGTATTAAGTGTATCACACTTTAACACTCAGTGGTTTTAGTAGTATTATCAACGTTGTAATCTTCACATTAGTGAGGCAAGTTTGCACTTGCAATTAAGTGCTTCTGAACATCCATAGCTTTTCGGGTCAAAACGAAAGGCTGTCATAATCACCGCATAACAAACAGACAGATTTATTAATGCAAATTGATTTCTTTAAGACGTTGTAATTCGTGGTCCAGTACAGGTTTAAGGATATTAATCAGTGGTCAGATTAGATTATAATCATTTAATAACTCTGACGAGACAAGAAGGTTAGTTTTCAAATTAAATTGACCATACTGTGTGGGTCGGGTCTTGTTCATTTGGCCGATCATTCTGTTGAATGTCACTTTAACTGAAACAGTTTTTTTTTCATTCACGAATCTTTTATCTGGGACAGAACACAAAAGCTTCTCTGATACATAATAAGGTTGTTACGTTCGACACGTACGCTCGTGATCTAGTTTTTTCACTTCCATAAATGTTTATTCAAAATACATTAGAATATATTAAAAATAAGAAAAAGCTTGTTATGCATCACTATAATAAGAATTTATGGATTTATTATTGAATCAGAAATCAGCTCAGTGCCTCTCAACACCGATTGAAATTCTATCAGTATAATAAATAATATTTATTCAATAATACTTTTCATTTAAATGTGTTAGTGAAAACGGGCGCCAATGTGATAAAATTTAAAACATCGAATCATTTTTTAAAACGTTATTTCGTCGACTCCATGTTGTGGGAAGGAAAAATAAAACGATTAAAACGCCAGATAGTGGTTCGCAAATTAGTCGGTTAGCAATTTCACTTTATGATTAATTTGCTACAATAATGACAAAGATTGAGCGTCGGCTGTTTGGACGCTCTCTATTCAAATACCAACATACTTTTTGTTCACGTCAATGCAGCTTAGGATTTCATGTTATTTTTTTCATTTAGCGGCCTTGTTACACTCGATTTAGAACTTTATGATCATGACAATAATGATGTTAAGTACACATAAAATATGCCTTCGGCTTACGTGATTAACCGCATTCTTCGGATGATACAGCCATAACAACAAATAACGTGATTATATTATTAGTACACAATCGGATACGACTTTCCATTTCTTATGATTTATAAAAGTGTTTTTGAGGCAAGGGCCCATTTTGTCGCTATTCATTCGGATCAAGCAAATGATATAAAGTTTTATTGTTCACGTATTAACAACTGTACTGGTTATGTATTAATTTGATTTTTTTGTGAGTCATAAAGTTATTATGAAACTCATACATTCAAAGATAACATTCAAGTGTTTGCTTACTAAAGCTACAGTTTTAAATAACAACATACATATTTTGAAGCAGAATAAAATATAAAAATACCGCAAAAAACTTTTGAAATTTTTTATCTAGTGTTTGTGAATTTACTAAAAATACAATGAAAAGATATTGAATGATTGGTCATAGGTTTTACCTAATTTCGTTTAATCAAGCAGGGTATTTACCTCAGCACTAAACTTCAACGAAACGATATCTAATAAAAACTGTGCAAAAAAATAATTAGCTGGAAATATGACAAGTTAAATCTCGTATAATTAGACAAAGTGAACTGAAGGTCCTCACAACCAGGATGTATAGTACTTAACTTAGCTGTTTTGACGAGCAAAATTAGAACTACAGTTGCGAATTTTTAATTTGTAAATGTTATTAATTACGTCAAATTTTCGAGTAGCAACACCGTTATCAGAATAGATAAGTTGGTGGGTTTTGTAGACAGGAGGCAGTAAATAACAAGACCACTGAACTAATTTTAATGGAGCTTTCTCCGCATTCTCATCTTTATTTTAAATTCACAAACTGCTCAAACCTGAACGATTTTTTTATTTAAATGACTGAGTGAGAAATAAAATGCAATTAAGACATCTACATTTCAGATTAGCACAATTAAAATAATCAATTAATATCGCTTTTAAACGATAGCATCAATTTAGTTTGTTCTTAACGATTCTACACAAGTTAAGATTTGATCGATTTATCGTATGGGTACCACTTTTTCTTACATTTATTTAAAAATAAATCCAATGGATTTTATTAGATACTTATTTTGTTTACATTGAGGGGCACGTTTAGTATGACATCTTTGAACAAAACAATGCTGGCGATAGTTATCTAAACTACAAAATTAGGGCACAGCACCAGCACAACTTTCTAATCTCATACATTTATGTATATTAGAGTAATATCGACATATTCAATTTGAGTGCTGTGTATAGTCGTGATCCTCTTACTAAAGTGCTCGATATAAACCAATTGGTTCAACGAGATGTGCTGCGCGACCATCTGACCTCGACCCAAAACATGCTAGAAATTGAAAACACGCCCCACTTAACCTGGATACTGAATCCATTAGGCGATCAGACCAAAAGCATCAATAACATCTGTTTTCATTAAATACGCATAGCTGTCAAAATCTGTTAGTTACAACCGCTGCGTATTCATTATCGTGACACGCCCATGAAACATAAAGCGGGAATGTTACTTTTGACGAATAAAATATGTGCACTCGTAAAATTCTCTTTAAAGCATAGTGCTTCCTGCCTTCCTCAATATGTTTGAATTTAATGCGTTTTGTTAATAACTAACTGCGAGCTCTCTTCTAACGACAAGAAACTTTATGTTAGTGAGGTTATTTTCCATAATTATTAAGTAAAACATTATAAATTATACCTACGTGCTTTCACATATGAGATGAATCGCGTCGCCAACATAGAAGTTAACTTTGTCTGAGGTCACTTGTTAATTTCTAGTGCCCATCTCATGCAATATTGATGCTATTTGCTTATTTGAAATGTTAATTTGCGGCGATAGAGAAGATAAAATAGACCCTTTACATTAACTTTATATACCGTGTCGTTAGAAAAATTAACATTACAAATACGTAGGAACCATCCATAGTGCATGAGAAATTGTATGTAATATCGAAATATGTACTTCATATAAACATCATAGATGTATAGACACCTACTTGTATTTACGATAGAGCATTAATGTGATCCGAGTATTTTTCCCCATGAACACAAAACTCATTAAAATTTTAATTGGATTCCGACTTTAAATTCGTCTAAAGAGTTTTTAATGGAAAAACTATCTAATCTCAGTAGCTATTCTCGTAACAATGCTAACAAATGACCCAATAATGTTGCCATGGGTTTTCCCCGGTAATGTGTTGATAAAAAAATGAAATAGCCGTTCATCCAATAAATATCACGTCAGTGTGGATAGATTGTTCTCAAGGTAGCAGAGAGCGGCTCTTTTGACTTACAGACTGCGTATACGCAGTTGATGAGATCTTGAGTTTGGTAGCTTTTCAAGAATTTCTCTACAGTTTCGTCCTTGCCGAAGGAAACAACGAAAAAAATTAAACTTTCATTACTTGAAAAGTCAACTTTTAACGTACTGTAAATAATGATTTATTCACTATTTGATTATTATAGGACAACTTCAACGAAATTCAGTCAAACCTGATCATTCTATCACTTCAAAATATCTATCAAAAACGATGCAATACTTGTGTTAACAAAGCAACGAAATGATTTTTCGTGTAAAAGTTTTTTTCTCGAAATGGCCTATTGATTGACATTTTACGTGTTCACAAATAAACTTGAAGCATTAGTGAATCTAAAAGCAAAATTAGTAGTCACAAAAAAAAACCTCAATCACAAAAACACCTCAGAATTTTGCTTATTTTCATGCTCATATATGAGACTGTACGTATAATAAAGAATGAAGTTAATATCGTTTTCTGACATTACAGTTCAGCATGATTGCTACGCGTAATTTGAAGCAACGACCGTCGCGTGCGCATCACTCGCTCATTCAGTGCGTGTAAATAAAAACGAGCGATTCAGAAGCGATCAATTAACTGAACTCAATTATTGTATTTACATTTAATTTACGTTCAGTTCAATAGTAATTAAGTTTTATTTATTAATGTTTACTTTATTTTCTTGGTGCAGTAAAACGGCTGAAATATACGAGTTATGCGTTTAAACAATTTTGCATTAGCAGCTTTAGTCTTTTTGTATGTTCGCTTTTTTCATACTTAAATATAGTCATTGTCTATAGCTAAAATGTACCGAAATATAGCTAAGATATGAAATTTTCATATTTTCTAAGAAGGGCTTTATTTCACTTCGTTTTATGTGAATTTCAGAAATTTGTACGATGAGTTAAACGTGGGACTGCTTATACTTTTGGAATAGGTTATGAAATTCATTAACAAGAAAAGCTTGGGGAAATTCAATCGCTCGTTCGTCCATTCTCGTCAAGTCTACATGATTTAGTTAGGTACACAATTTTTTAAGTTTAATTTTAACTTTTCATTACAACTTATAGACTATCTACGAAATCAAATGGAATATACTGTGTATAGTATAATTTATAATATATTAGAACATTAATCAAGTATATTTAGTTTTTGTAACACAAAAAATCGGATTTTGTTCAAAGTTCATAATCAACGTTTGTCTAGACTCTAGACGATAAATATTTTGCAAATGAAATGAGAACCATTAATCAAACCAAAGGTTAATATATTATTAGAGCGTTAAGGACTTTAATTGATAAACATTATATTATGAAGCACGGCTCCACGTGGCATGTTATCTGCTTCATCGCGTAGCGTAGCGTGCACTAGTGCCACGGGTCGGCCAGTGCCAGTAGACACCCGTCAAACTGGAACCTCACTACACAAAATAAGTAAAAAACTCCATCAACTCCAACAGGATTTCTAGTATAATCGTGACATTAAACGCGGAAAAATATCAATGACAAAAGAAGACATGTTTAAGTATACACGTGTACTAAACTTGATTTTATTTAAAACTAGTCGTCATGCTGTCGGCTGACCACCGGCGCTTGCCGAATACACTCGTACGATGAATATAGCACCATATGCTAATATTATACTAAAATATATATTTGAATAGGCCATCACTTAACAATATTATGGATAGGTAATTAAATAAATGTAAATTTATACAGTTTTCTGGGTGTGGAAAAAATGTGCATAATACATTTGTATTCGTAATTTATGAATCTTCAAATATGTACCTTTGTGTTTAATTTGCTTAGCTTTGTTCAAATGAATCAAACACAGTAAATAATAAGCACTTGAACGAAAAAGCTTCCGAGAATTTGCTTCTCGCATAATTTTCCAATAAAGGTGCTCGGCGCGTTGATGTCTTTTATATTGTAAACTATTGTAAAGCAGTAAACGGCTTCACTATTGACAGTAGTGGCAATATTATAATGTTAGACATTTTAGAATTACTTGTTGATAATACTCTGCTTTATGCAGTAATGTGGTTCAATTTAAGTTGTATTAAGTTACTGAACATTTTATTGTGGTGGTACTCTTTCGTACCACATAAATCTATCGCTGCTCTAGATAGATAAAATTAAAATGATATCTGGAAACACGCTCAAGCTGAAGGTAGTTCCGTGTCTGTTGACGTCCGGCAAACCTTCGACATTTCCGAACAAACACAGTTGAATCACCCGCTCGGGAGCAACGCGGCTCGCGGAGGCTGTGGGTGAGCGGGGGGCGCGGCGGGCGGCGCGGGGGGCGGCCCGACTCAGCGTGCGAACATACGCCCGCGAGGTCGCTGTCTTTTTACTCGCATTACCTCCTGACATTCGAACTTAATGGAGTTGCCTTATTGAAATTTAAGCAGAACGACTACCGACGTAATGGAATAAAATTAGGTTATCGTAACGAGAAAACGGTCTTCGAGTGGCCATCTTTAAGCTCTCGACGGCCCAATAGGAATTCGAAACATTCAGCAGAGGCTGCACGCTTCAGAAAGCTAGTCGTCTCGCTCGCGGAGAGCCCGCGGCTCGCATGTCAGAAAAGAATAGATATAGGAACACGCTCCTATCGACGAATAGTCATTGTTCTTGGCCGTAATGGAACAAAATAAAGACAGAACAGCGGTTTTCGTGACTGTGAGACGAAACTATCGGAGTTAACAAGAGCGAATGAGAAAGAAAATAAGGTTTTTAGGGTCGATGGCCGAGCGAAGGAACTTAAAATTGGATTTTCTTAAGAAATATGCTTCATTTAGGACACGTCTATCATAATTTTAAATGTTGTGTCAAGCCACTGCGTTTATTGATGTTAACAAATTATTATCGATGTTTAAAGACATTAATCAGTAAGGCCGCATTGCAGCAATGGTATGCTAATATTTTTTCTAGTGAGAATCTTGTAAGTGAAAAGAGATAACTTATGGTAAATAGATAATGATATATTTTTCTATGTTCGCTAAGGTCATTGTAATGTTTAATTAGTATTTAATCATGGCAGTCCAGTAACAGTTATAGAGCGATGACGCAACGGTCAGCATGAATCAAAGTGTCCCGTGCATCCCGTGCGTCCCGCGGGCTGCGCGGCTAGCGGGACAGCGCGCCCCCCGCCCCGCGCCCCGCTCCCTCCCGCACGCGGACCGTTACGCCGGCGTCCTTGGCTGAGTTCTTTCTTGCGCGGGCGCAGCAGGTCGGTGTGAACTCGTTCCGCGCTGCCTCCAATGCGCACGTGTGCCCACTGTGTTAGTAACCTAGCCTTCTATGTGTGCGCATGTAAGTGTGTGAGTGCATTAGATTACTCCTAACGGATATTACGGAATTTGTTAGATAAATATTTCAAATATGAACTAGCTATATTAAATGAGCCTTTTTATAGAGCAAATTAGTTTTAGTAGTTATTTTTATAAAAACATGCAGTTATTAACATTCAAGTAAAGCAATATCTGTGACTTGCTGCGCTGGGTGCCGGCGACGCCTGCTTGTCTATTATGAATCTTATTAGAAATACCTAGCCTACTTGACATTTTCCGTTAACAGAGCATTTGATCGGTATTTAAACACAGCTTTATATTCATAATATAAATGTATGCATCATTATTGTTTTCTCCAATGTATTTGGAATGGATGCGATAAACTGAGTTCATTGATACATGATTTGACTAGCGGAAGCCTTTTATATCATGGACAATTTCAATAAAATCTCTAAAAATCAGCTGCCTTCACGCTGCTCATACAGATACGGCGACGATTTCCATTCAAATCGAAATTGTACTATTACAAACTCAAATAGCGAAGCGAGTTATTGAACTTGCAATTAACAGACAAGTCTAGTTAAATTAACGCCTAAATGAAACGTAATGAGCTCGACCCGCCGCCGCGACCCCTCGTCCTAGCCATTGTGAGATTACGATCTGTTTATCACGTAACTTACGATTACGACCTTCGTCAGTCCGGGCTTTATCGCTTTTCTCAAGTATTCTGGGGTCAGCTTTCAGTCTAACAACTGTTAATAATATAAACGTATTTTGCACGGAGTGAACACTTATCTCTCTGTCTTTAGTTATTTTATTGTGCTATCTCTTTCTTTATCATTTAGAAACATTCACTAGGACGATCGGTAAGCTGGGCCTGCGCGGCTACGACGCGCCAGCTACGCACTTTCCACGCAGCTACATCGCGTAGCGAAGACGGCATTGCTACGCAGCTACACCGTTTTTGCTACAAACGGTGTAGCTACGTAGCACCACCGTGCTACGCACTGCACGGCGTATGCTGCTACGAAGCTTGCGCTACGCATAGCCTACGCTCCACGGTACTGCTTGCTGCTAAGTACCACATAGTTGACGCAGTAACAACGCTATGCTTAACTTCTACAGACGTCTTAAGCTTTTTATATGCCGAGTCTCCGCGACCAATCCGTGACGTCTTCGCAGCACCCATGCTCTCACTCATTCATTATCTGTTCGGTGTGCAAATAATAAACTCACCCATGCATAAACTGACCGAGGCAAATACAGCTTAACCTCGCAGATCAATCGATTGTTATTTAGCCACGAGCCCCTGATACACGTCACTAATGACATTTATCAATAAATAGCAAAGCCTTACGCAACATCCTTTGTTACTCACAATCCTATTTGATACAGAGAACAGACTCATACACGACACAATTACAGACGACCTACATTGAGCAGCCTTAAAAAAATACAACACGACTGAGATTCCACGAAAAATAACAATAGTCTTGTTCATAATGGATTTTGATATTGGAAAAGATAGCGTTTTTAAGGTTTTTTTTCACGTTCTACTTGAAGCGGGCTTGTGGGCTTTTCCAACACACATTATGGGAAGCAATGGAGATATTTTTTTTCTTGTTTTACGCATCTACTTATGTCAGTTTTATGTTAGTGACGGAACAATCCGGTGTGAGGAATGTATAATACATATTTGAATTAACTTTTACTTTGAAAAGTGGAATTTCCAACATAAGGCATGATTAAGTTTTGATATGATGATTAGATTTACGGTAACATCTATTGTTTATGCAGCGCACACAGTGTGGTCTAGCCTGCCTACTAATTAGTAAAACAACGGGTGTTCACTTTTTAATAAGGTCTTCAAACAAATCAAAACAAATAAAATCTTCCGATATCAACGTGACCGCCGAAGAATGCAAAAATATTATTCAGAGAAGTCAAGAAACCTGCAGAAAACTATTTTTAGAACATTTAGAAGTACAAGTTTCGAAATACAAGCCAATAAAGGTCGGTGGAACTAGAGGCGTTCCAGCGGCGGCGCCGTACAACACTAAAACAGTTACAGCCGTCTTTAATTACTTTTTGTTCTTATTGCCGATTTTATTTTCGTAGTCGAAAGCTTTTAAGATGGCGCTAATATCGTGCACTTATCGACGGTTGAGCAACGAGCAAGGACGATCACGCGGCTGATCGTGCGGCTGTCGCAACACTCGCAGCCACCAGCGCCCGCGCCGCAACCAACGTGCACTACAAGCATGCTCCCCGCGCCGCGTGCCGGCACTCTACACACTCGACACCGACGTACGACACTTGTTTCGTTCCTAGAGTACTCGACTGTAAAGCACTGCCAGATTGTCACATATTTGACGTTATTTACTTACTATGTTTAAAATAGTCTTATGTCTTGACACGCCCAGTTACAAAAGTTTATTTCGATTATATCAAATGTTGTGTGGGATGAACTTTAGTAGGTCACTGACGTCGTCATGTCTTCTGCTAACACATGACTGCACAAAAGCACGTGGTCACACGGAAGTTTAATCAACTTTATAATTAAACAATTGTCTATGTATCATTGCTAAACCGTACGAGTACTATTAAACCATTATTATAAGCCATAAAACATTTTACAGCAATATTAAGTCCAGCACAGTCTACTGCATCAAATAGTCATAAATGAAAACAAATTAAGGAAGTAAGAACTAAGATATTGGATAAGTCGTTAAATGGACATTAGGTATCTGATTCTTATACGCTAATGTAGTATTAATAACAGTAACTTATTGCAGTCCTAAGTTAGAACACGCTTCCCTTTAATAAATATGCGAGTTCGGAGTTACAGCGACATAAATCTAGTTTATGCGTCGACAAAGTACAAGTGAGTGCCTTCAGGCAGCGTGGACCGTGGCGAAGCCCGGGCGGCTGGCGGGACGCGGGACCACGCTTTCCTCCTATAAACATTAACTCGAAATCGATACCGCGCGTATTTGTAACAACTTAATCATTCCTACACAGATCATGCGAGAATTGTATGCATACGTGTTTACAGACATACCGTGTCATTGTAAAGTGAGCTTTATGTACGTAGAAATAAACTAGTAAATAATAAAACGTAACGCGTGCTGCTAAAACATCATGCGCCTTACCTACGTATCGCGCCATGAATCAGATTAAAGTACTTACACACGTTTATTAGACGCACACAGACACCGTGCTGACGTGCACGGGGTCCGTGTCGTGTCCGTGCACGGACGCTTTGCGCGTGTGCGTGCACACACACGCTGCCCGGAGGTTCAACGTACCAGTCGCCACTACGAGAGTTCCTTGTTCCACTTTACCACTGACACTATATTATTATTGTTCCAATGGAGTTTCCGATTCGGCCGAGGCTTTTTTATAGTCCTTATTTTTTTTTCTTCGTAGTTACTCGGAGATACTCGTATAAATTGCAGACGGTTGAATGTTTTCTTATTTTGACTATCGTCAGCTACGGACTACATCGTTTTTGTAATTGTTTTGAAATGAAGGCATACAAAAGCATATGAATTTTATGCATACAAAGTCATCTATAAAAACCGTTGTTACTGTATAGCTCGAGCACAGCGACAGTAATTTAAATAAAAACATTCCATATTAATTGGTTTTGCATACCGCGCTGCAATCAATAGCGTATTTCGATTTAAAAGTTTTATAAATAATTCGACCTAGTAAACGCACTACAATTTTGATTTCCCTACATCCGATGGCCTTGGATTGTTATCAATACTAATTAAAATAAATAAGTGCTCATTAAAAGTAAGCTTTTAAATAATTTAGGTCGCTACCACCCTTACCAAATTGCGTAAAGACTAAAACTGTGTCAGTAATCTTGGAAATAATTATAATTGTGTTACCAATTACTATTTAAACGTGTATAGTATAAAAGTTTAGTAGTGTAATAAGTACCAAAGTCGTAAAACGATTCATAGTACAGCATGATCATTATATCTTGTTATTAAAATAAATGTCAGTTAACGAGCCACAAAGGATAAATGTGTATTGAAGATAAATGGTTGGCTATTTGTGAAGTTTCATTAAAAGCTTTGCCATGGAAAAGACATCAACGCGCGATAACTTTATACGTGAGTTTATACACATGAGACACATACAACTACACACTTAATAATTCGATGGTATATGTTGTTTAAACTTCTGTTTTAAATATAGTTTTACAAGATGTAACGCTCAATAAAAGAATTTCGTTTAAGTAATTGTTTGACAATGCTATACATTTTCGTATAATATAAGTTGAATGGTTCCGCCGACTCCGGTCACCTTTATTGATTAGATTATTATAGTCAGGTGTATTTGTCGTCAATTGGCTCCAACAATATGATTCATCAATAAAGTGAAAAGTGTAATCATATAGAACTCGGTGAATTGAATTTTTCTTGGAAGCAATAAAGGCTAATAACTGTCTTGATGTTACTTAAAATTGCAGCCTTAACTGTACCGCAAGTTTTTTCTACAGATTTGTATCAAAGTGTACCAACAATTAAAGAATTAGGTCTAGTTTTCTCAGTTATTATAAGATTAACTGTTCAATATTAGGTTTTGTCGAAACGTGATTTTGCGGACTACATAATCTATATAAATAGTACCTAACTGTGCGCAATACCACTTCATAAAACATATAAACTGGTTTCGCAACATGCCAACTTGTGTTTTTTTAACAGTCAGACAAAGTTTTATTTCTTTTTTATGAACGTTATTAATAGTTGTGCTAAACTCATGCTCACATGTTTGTACCAGACTAATAATAATGTGGTCTCGCAAAGTTACGACATTGTGTTTAATTATAATATTCGGAGATACGGTAATGTACATGTTATGTTATGTTTATTAAGATATTGGCAGATAAATGAATTAACATCGGTTACTGAGCGAGCCTGATTTAATCGTAACGGTGAACTTTTGTGCAACTAGGTCAGATAAATAGAGCACTATCATTTTAAAACAACAATGCATTTGTATAAAGTACATAACTACTACTCAGATGACAGGCGAACAAAGCATTATTAATTTATATTGCCATATTTTTTTTCCCAAACAAACATTTATCCGTTGATTTATAACATGTTTGTTGTAAGAAGACAGTTAATTATTTTCACGGAAAGTGATGACCTACAACCTGCGCCGAGGGATTAATTCGTACAATCAATAAAGACGACACTTTAACAAAACAAAACATATGTACGTTTGTGAGCTTTTCATATATTATTCAACGTCTCAACTAAGAAAACACCACTTTTTCGAATGTCAGAATAAAATAGGCAGAATCAATAAAATGGTGACCATAGCTTTTGAAAAAATATATAACAAACCTTATTGTTTTTTGCTAATTTCTGTTTTTGAGAAAGTTTGAAGACCCAAAAACATTCATTTTGAAAAGTTTAAATTTATTAAAAAAATACATCTAACGAAACATAAATTATGTTATCTGTCGTTTCGTTTAACGCGAATACTTGTTTCATCAACAAATCAAATAAAATAACATAAAGTACAAAGAATGTTCGTGCCTACAGCAGCCGCAGATTCACAATAAAGGTTTTTTGCTACGATCCATCTAACGGGTTAATGAGTCTTTGAGCATCGTTTATGAAGAAAAAACTTAAACAAGAAAAGTCTGGTAAAGCAATAGATGAGTGGGTGTCTAACAGTCTTACAAAAATAAAAAATAAGCACTGTAATTAATGTGCTATAACTTTTGAAGCAATTTCAGCAGTAATAGAGCAATTAGAACTAAAAGCTGTTAAAACCTTCGTCCAAATTGGTAACTAGAATTAATGACTAGTTTTTAGGGTTCCGTACCTCAGAAAAAAAACGAAACCTTTAATAAGTTCGAAATTCGGTACTGTAATAGTTTTTCTCTGTGATTGGTAATAACTCTATCACAGAAAATAAACCAATAAACTTGTATGTTTAGTTCATTTGGTTTTGTTTATTTTGCTCATAATTTTACGCGATTTCATCTTCTCCTGTGATAATTTTCAAATTGTAGTGGGCTAAGCCGCTGGTAACAGCTATTTTAACAATAAACTAAGTTTGCGTAGTGACTGACTCTAGCAATCAATTGATTAATTACGGCAGCCGGTATTAATAAAAAAAATAGAACTCGTATTACCAGGCCTACGTTTTTCTCACATATCCAAGTATTCAAAAATTGTAACAATCAGTTTGTAAAACCGTACCATACTATAAAAGAATAACCATGGAGTTTCTTGCCGGTTCTTCCCCAGGGATTCGACCAAACCGAACCAAGCACCTGTTGTCGACGTGTTAAGTGCCCTGATGGGCCTATGCGAAATAAAAACATTTGTTTTTGATTAGTTTAAGAGAAAAAACTAACAGCCTTAATATTGATATACATATATAATAACAATACTAATAAAATTCTGTATAAAGAAAATCTAAATTCAAATAACAGGCGAAAGTTTTATTGGCATCTTAATCCTGTTAATTTTTATACTAACATATAAAAATGTTGTGTCACGTTGTGTTTTTGTAGTTGCACTCCTGCGAAACGGCTCGGGCGATTTTCATAGTGTTTTTTTTTTTGTATAATTGGTAATTATGAGAATAGCATTTCTTTTAGTACTTCCAAACCGCACCCTCGTTTCTTAAAATACGAATAATAATGTTTGATGTCCAGAGAAGTAGGCACGGATCAGCTAAGTAATCCATAACTAATAATTGCGTTCATATAGACATTTTCTTAAGATGGATACTAAAAAGCGAATGCAATGGTAATTTAAAATATAGTCAGATAAACTTGCCATTTCCATATTAAGCAAAAGGATATGAAGCATCATCATCATTATAAACGAGATGAAATTTTAATAAAAAAGTGATTGAAGTCTGACTCTTATTCCTATTTCAATAAGATTAAAAATATCGTATAGTGTGATTGCAAACTATAGCGAAAGCTGCCAGCATTGATGAAAGCAAACTCGTTTTGGTCTTAGGTATGTAAAATTCTTTTGATGCTACCTTTGGAAATTTTTAGATGCCTGGATTGACGTCACTGACTACCGTCCTTATACTATCTGAATAAAATATTTTTTAAACACATTCAGTAGGACTTAGATGTTAATGTATATTCACGGAACGCTATTTACTTCATGCAAATAGGCAATACGAGTTCTATTTTAAACTAATTAACATAAAAAGCTATATTTGTTATCAATTGATAGAATCGGCGGTTAGTACCAATCTTTAATAATGTATAAAAACTATTTTTTTTATATTTTTCTCATTCTTCAATACAACCAATGACCTACACTTGCTACCCAAATATTTTCCTTCATACATGATGAAATTTATTGTGTTCACATGGACCTCAATAAAAAAGCAATAAAAATTGAACACTTCACTAACTGTATTACTTCTACTTCTCAAACATGAATCCTTACATAAAGCAGTGTAGAATGGCATTTAAAAATATTGCCTCGTTTCACTAATTCCCACGTTTTTATAAATTTTTATTGACTTGACTTGGCGAAATAAAAATATGCCAAATTTTTTTTTTTTTACGTGGCAAAATCATCAAATGTGTCCTCCAACCCCGGGCAGGGCGGGAGGGACTGTCAGACTTGTACTGACTAAAATCCACGGTGTCCTTCGGTAGCCCTTTGTGTGCCGGGTTAAGGGTTCGGATTTCCCCTGTTGGTCAACATAAAATAATTAATCTGTTTATGCCAGTCATACTTTTTTGCATGTCTTTAAGTTTAATAAACTCGTGTAAGAATTTTTGTGAGGTTCAATAATATTGTAAGTTCAAGGATACGAGTTGATTCATCTTTAAGATTTTATTAAACAAATTACGTACAAAGCGACTGTACGTATACCTATATTGACGCAAACACGACGTCTGCGCAACGCAAAGGTTAACAACGGTTGCCTGTCTGCGCACACGCGCCTGAAGAGCCATGCGATTTAGCAGACCGCCCGGTGCCCTGCCCTTGACTCTTGCCCTACGTTAACGGCATAAAATCATGGCCAGAACAGCGTCTTTAGCATCCACGGACGCGTCTGCGGTTACAGTCACGACCTCACTATAAACTATGATTATATTTGGGCACCGTTCCCAAAACCCCATGATAATAATAACAAAATATTTAATCGTACCTGTATAATATCTTAATAAAGCATTCAGAGATGAAATGATGTGGAAATTAGTAACCATAAATCGACCCATTTCATGTGATTTTTTTGCTGGTAATATAATCCACGAAGCCTTAATAAATCGCGGTCAAGCCATACTTGAACAAAAGCATTGTCAACCAAGTGGCTGGACTGGTATACCAGATGAAAGTATTAACATATCGCAAAGGTATGAGGTCGCATTCACACCAGGAACCATACCTCGATATATTTTATTTTAATAAAAAATAAGAGCCTTGAAGCCTTAATAAATCATGTTGAAACCGTTGAGTGGTGACGGACAATGTTGTCCCGGTCGAGTGCAGGTTAAGTATAGCTCGCATACATAGTTATTGTCCATCATTCATAGGAATCTATTCATTAATTCAGTTCGTTGCAGATTCAATGAGCGGCAGCTCGGCGGAGGTGCATACGGACGAGATGACTTGCGATTGACTTTCACCTTCGTTGTACACTCATGTAACATTCACGTCATTTCTCACTCCTAGCGGAACCTTGACAAATTGACAATGATAAAATGTCACTTCGTCAAAAATAGTGTAAAACCATAAAACGTTATTTTATGATGCTCACCTTTTAGTTTGATGCGACACCTGACGAGTTTATATCTGTAATAAAAGAATTGAATATTAATTTGCATCCGAACATCGACGTACGATAGTAAAACGTGTGAATAATAAATTCCATGACTTAAAAACCTTGGTCATACAAATATTTTCAGATAATAATATGAACCAGTTCTGAACCGATGATCATTATTTGACACACGTATTTTCCAAAACGGAATACCTAGTGTTCATACAATCGTTTTTATCACAGCAAAGGAAAAAAAACAATAACAAAGAAATTGCTCCAAACTCAATAAAATTGTTCAAATTGGTCTTTAATAAAGACTTCGCGATGGTTTTGATTGGATTATAAAGCGATGATTTGCTGCAGGATTCAGAGGAAATTGGTTTTTATTATCAACAATTTCGTCGTTACGAGTTTCAAGGGGTGTTAACACTGCCAGCTTTCTACACGATGTTATTATTGGTCATAACTGCGGTATTCAATACCTTGTCCCATATTTACAGCACAATTGTGTTGGGCTGGCAGTGAAGATCGGTCTTGATAAACATGATATAAAACCCTATGAATTAAGGACTTATCATTGTTTTCTCAATAAAGAAACGTGTATTCCATTAAATAACAGTAAATAGTATAATTATCTCGGAACAAGCTGAAGTAAATGCCCTCACAATGCCAATCTGCAGGCATATGGTGTGATATATATAATTAAATTAATTGCGTACCTATGTGGAGAATCAAGGAAATTATTCATAAGTAGCCAACCATTTAGGTAGTTTATATTCAAGTTGAATGTGCATACGAGCATAAACTGGTGCATTAAACGTTAAAAGGTTGTTTGTTTAGTTGGAAACTGGTGCAAAACAAAAGTGGTGCAAACCGTAGAACCAGTCCTGCGACAGGAAGCGGCCTCGAGCCCCCCCCCCCCCGGCACCCGCGCACGGTGCCCGCACCCCCCGCCCGCCCCTCACCTGCTGCGCGACCACCTGATCCAGACAAAGCGTGTCCTTCGCGTAGTGACGCATGCAAGTGCATTGCACTAATAATACCGAGCAAGTCCTTTCCATGTCCGGTAAGCAACAAGCTCCGAACACGACCAATAAGTGTCGTATCATATCATACGCGAGATCTTGCATAAACTGTATCGATGGTTCAATCAATTACGTAATCGTCCGTGTTCAATCGCTTTACATGTTCTAATTTATATTTCAATATCTTAGTTTAGCATTTCCTTATTTTCTATTGAGATGAAAATATTTCAATAACAGGGAAATGATTGTAATAAACTTAATCAATACCATATTTGTATGAAGCAATCAATTGAACTGAAACTATCATTAGTAGAGTAAACGCTTCGAATAAACAAATAAAAATCAAATAACATATTTATTTGAACGCGTTAGGTTATGTCGAAAAAAATTGAATTAAAATTTAGAAAATATACAAATAAAGCATTAATTAATTAAATTTTGTTAACAGTAATCATAATATGTGAGATAAAACTTGCGTGGGAGATAGCTAACTTTATGAATACGAGTCGTGTGAAGATGCTCCGGTGGGCGGTTGACAGTCTGTCGCCGCCATTATGTCATGAAAACATGATTCATGAATGGAATACAGTATTCAATGCATGTTCTAACAAACATGCACTTTCTTAGAGAACATAGTCATCACTTTACATGCAATATGTAGAGTTAATTCTTAAGCCTGGTATTGTATAAAGGTGATAAATCTTAGAGATATTGCTACAAATATTATAAGTATATTGCTTTTTATAACATTACTATGTTGCGATTTTATCTGTGACTCCACAAACATGGATGGTTGCGCATTAATATGACAGAGATCTATGGCACTGATATCAGATAGCCCTATATGTGTGTAAAAAATGCTATATTAGAAATAACATTTTATGATATGCATGTTAGATTTAACAGCGAAATGAAATTAGTGGCGCCATCATAAGGAAAAATTGCATTGTGTCTCACGTAAATCTACATCCCGGATCGCAACACCTAACAAAGTCATTGCATCAACGACGAACTAAGGAATTTGAACCCAGTAAAGGTACAAGTAAGCGTATGTATAGATTCTAAGCAGCTGGCCTTTTCTGACAAAGAAATCAGTTACTAACTATATAAATCGTGACTGAAATGTATCTCAAAATAGAATTGTTATTGTGTAGAGAGTAAAAGAGCAATGCTGCTGATGCGCACGCGGCGCTCGGCGACGGCGACGGCGCTGGTCGGTGCTGGTCGCGCCGGCACGAGCGCGCTGCACAAAGCCGCTCCGCGTAACCGGCGTGTCTCATCGGACCGCCCAAAGAAACGATCTCATAGAAAGTAGAGCAACTCATTTATTTATTCAGTGCAGCGGCGGGTGCGAGCGAGAAGCCGACGCGAAACTGGCTCATTAAAATAAAAATACGATTTTTGAGTGCAACTCGCGCGAAGTGAAATAAAAGTTTCCGACGAAATTTGCTCGAGTTATTCCAAAAAAGGCGCGCGAAACGCCTCCACGACGAGATCACAAGATACAAGTGCGAGGTGAAACCGACCGAGATAGCCTCCGACACACGCGGCGCAGCTTCACGTGCTTACTTTCATACGTCGCCGCGTCGACGGTGCCTAGAACGGTTTGCTATTGTGATTTACTAATACATTTCCAGTAAATAGCCACATCGGATCTCTGAAAACACCCTTTTTGTGAGCTACACTATGAATTTCTTTTCCGTATTATTCGAGTGTTTTCACTGTAAGAAGCGAGCCATTGTGTGATGTGAACATTACGCAGCCCGGCGTTGCATTAAGCGCACGATATAATGCAGCGTTATAATCGCAGTCACGAGTCACGTTATCCGCACCCGCATTCGCTATGTAAATAACACCATACACGACATTCCGCCGTTCCACTAAATATAAATTGTTTCTCATTTTGCATCTATCGCTACGAGCAAGTTCCACTTTAATTAATAAAAATACATTTATATCGATTGCAAATACATTACGCAGGTCTGTGTGGGCAAGTGCTCTCGATCTGCATTCCGCGATGGAGGCGGCCGAGTGGCCGAGCCGACTTGACACGCTGTCATTATTTAGTGTTATTTTCGCATACGATTTTCTTCATTAATGTTCGGCTATAATCGCGTCAGTTTGACTGATACTTTCAGAACAGTTCACGTCAATTACATGCACGGAATTAACGAAAATCAAAAATGCATAACGATTGTGAAAGCACACTGAAATCCTTCTAGTTTAATATAAGAAGAAAAAATATTTACTGACTCTCGAGACGCAGCCAATTTATACGTTAATGGTCAATAAAAAGATCTCAGACAGTGATTTTATTAGTGTCAATTATATTTTGGAAAATTATTTTAAGCAATTTGTAATCTGTAATTTGTGTTCACCATTTACCTATTTATTAAAGACACGAAGGATATTTATATGTTAGATGCTATAATATAACACACGTGTAATTATAATAATGAATCGATCGAACGCCTCAATTGGTTCCGGAGCTAACTTGTAATTAATGCAGATCTTTGAACTCTTCGTGGTAGTTACATTTAACTTTCTCTAGTAAATGTGTCCATTTACTAAGGGTATCTAATATGTGAAAAGTCTCAATGTGGCTATAAATAAACATATAACACCTTCATTCTAGCGTTTTAGCGATTCTAGCGTCAAAGTTTCTTCTCCTGCAACTATTATTTAGCTGTTAACTATGATTTAAGATTATGTCTTTTAACTTTATACGTTCATTATGATTTGAAGAGGAGTTTCAGACCTATTAATGTTGTGACGTCACTATGGCATTATTTCAGTGGATAAGTGTGAACAGGAGGAAGTGATGCTCATGTTGTGTAAACTGAGATTTTATAAATAAACAATACTTAACTAACATTGTAACGTAATTAACGCACACCCTCAGACACCCCAATTAGAATATTGTGTTATAATCATAAAACATATTATATTGATTTTTTAATTTAACATGTAAATGCATTGTTATTAACTAAATTAGTTATTTTGCAGTAAGGTTTATTTTTCTTTATTTTGTATTAAATGACGGAATTTGTATTAATACAAATAAAATTGCACTTTTAAGTCTTATTGCTTTGATTCACGGTCTATCTTAGTTTGTTTTGACGGTATAGGGGTATTGTGACTTGATTTCCGTAGAATAATTATTTTTGTTAAAAATTACCTTTATTAAAAATGATAGAAATCCATTCAGTAAACGATTCTGACCCAACTAATTTCAGGATATGCGTTAAATATGTTACATGTAGTATAGTTCAATATGATTGATCAAATAAAATTTGTTGCTTACACGGACCCACTCAAGTACTGAATATGTAAACAATACAATGACCGCAGTGCCGAATTCCTTAAATTCCAGCATGTTGTTAAAAATACAACTTATTCAAATCAAGTTATTTTGCAGTGTTATACTAACTTCATAATATTTGATCTAAGCTTTAGGTATTCGTTTGTGTGAGAACATAACTTTTGTTTTGAAGGTGTATGAGGCGATCGTGCGCGCGCGCCGACCGAACTGCCAGATCAAGTTGTCACGTCAATCAAGAGGAGAAACGGACCTGCACTCGACTTACTTTTAAATTTACACACACTTTTTACTTTGGAACATATCATTCAATTTTATGTACCCATCTATAAGTATCGATGTTCACTTAAGCTTATCTTTACGTTTTAAAACCCGGTATTACTTCTTCGGAAGGGCTTTCGCTTGTCAACCATTAACTCGATTTTGGAGTCTTTAATAATGATGACTTTATTTATCGAGGATAATACAGTTAAATATGTATTCAATTGTAGACCAATTATTAAATCAGGGTTACCGTTATAGTAGAAGTTAGCTGTAGATTTACCTAAAAGGGATTGAAATTAGAAATTGGGTTACAAATCTACAATGTCTACAAATTCAAGGCACTACAATAAAAAATAACCATTAATTAAATCGTCATCCTTGTCCCACTTGTTGGACTTATATTTAACAATTGTAATAATCTAAATTATAATTAAAGCAAAGCAAAACGAGTTCCTAAAGATATTTAATTTTCTCGGACATTGGTTGAACAAATATTTGTCCCCGGTTCATAGTGTGAGGTCGCAGTGTACTGTCTCGGGGACCGGCGCGCGGCGCGTTCGACTGAGCAATCATGCGCTCATGTTTACAAAAGTCGCTACTGTGCTGCGCATAAGCATACATACCCACAGCTGTTAATGTACAATTTTATATCCATTTAATGTTTTTAGAAAGCGTATGTATTAATCAAGTTAGTGAAGTGTTAAATATGACCAGTTTGAATGTGTGATCAGTATTTTTCCATACAGTTATTTTGTTTTTGTATGAGAGAATGTTTCCTTGTGCAGTTTATTATTAAGCTGCAAATGAAGTGACTAAAGCATTAAACGGCGTAGAGCACGACCCCTGTGTCGAACTAACACATATTACTAAATACACATAATATTCTACAATGTTACCTGCCTTGATAATGTTTAATGAGTAATAAAACAGAATATTATGTACTTCACCTATCACATCTATGTCCCAACCAAGTTGACTCACAGATCTTCCTCAAAATGGAGACTCACTCGACAATTTAAATAACCTAAGTTACAATACAATACTTTAGTTAATTTTATTACTTCATTAGCTATAGGTATATCTATAATGAGCTATAAATTAAGATAGAATGCATAATTATCATAAACATAAGTAGATGTATTATATTATAATTATAAATAAAGTTCATAGTGCGTCACTGTCACATTTTTCACGTACCTATGTATGTACACAGTCTAGACGCAGCCTCGCCACTTCTTTCCGCTATTCACAACTCATAGTAAAATTGTTTCGCTAATGAATCATACATCAAAACATATAGTTTCTTTAAAAATGAAAGAAATGTACGTCAGAGAGCGCCCGCGCCGCGATACCTATGAAAGAGAAACGGACCGCATGTTAATATTGTAAATAATATGTGTGTTATGTTGCACACATTGCGTCACAAGGCCGTCTGCAACAATGTGTAGAAATTTATAATAGTTAATTAAGTTGGAATACATTAACATCTTATCGTTGGCTAATAATCATCTAATTATAACTTATAGTATCGACATCATGGGATAACTTTTATTTTTCGGCGCCATCTTAGTTCCTGTATCTAACTACTTTCATATTACCTTTTGAACAATAAAACCACAAAGCTTTAACGTCATGTAACGAACCTACAAGTGAAAACAACAGAGAATCATTATTTTATCAATAAAACAGGTGCTTTCTACGATCAGATTAATTGACAGTACATTCCTATTGTTTCTTCTGCAGACATAGCAAATTAATTTCCTTTGATTTCTATCATAATTTACACCACAATACTCTCAAGTGTCATATTTTGAAATGATATAAGATTCAGAATCAAATTAGGAAATCCGATTTTAGTTGACATGCTCGGTCTTCAATGTTATCGAGTTTGTACTAGCTACATACTCGTATTTATTTAGAGGTGGGCCGTGTGGGACAGGAACTTAAACAAGTCAAGATCTACATGAAAATCAGGAGAAATCTAACATCCAAAACTTATAAAATTTTGTTAAACTGACATTATTGAGTTTTATCGAAATCGATATAAAATAATCCGTCACACCATAAGATATTTATGATTGGACCTCAGTGGATTATCCTTATAACAGGTGTCGGGTTCACCTAAATCATAATTAAAACCGAAGTTGACGTCGTAATTTAAATTTAATCCAAATGAGTACATTTCGAAAATAAAGTTACTAGGTGCGTCTTTTAAGATTTATTTATGAACTTATGTTTTTAAAACTGGCTGGTAGGAAAATATAAAGTTTAAGGCATTTTAAACTACGAAAGAGCAAACACGTATACAAATCACCTGTGTTGTGATCAAGATTGAATCTGAGATTCTGTGACTGTCTTAAAAACGTTGTTGCCGGAATGATGAATGAAGTGAACTTATTACTTAAAAATAATATTCTTGGAGTCAACATAAGTAAAAAAATACTTCCTGATCTGTTGTATCAATTAATTAAGTGTCATAATCATCATATGCCAAGTTTTTCCCAACACTATGTTGGGGTCAACTTCCAGTCGGAGCGGATGCAGCTGTTTATCAGTATTTTGTGTAAATCCCTTAAGTGTAAACAGAAAAATACTTTTAGTGCTTATACGGGTAGGGACCTTTGACCTCTTTGCAATGCTACACACCTACACTTTCGTACATAGGCCGCCGTGATGAGCGCTCACATTATGAAGATCTGTTCCCTGCGGCTGATGTCTTCCTAGTACTCTCTACTTTATTATTGTCAAAGCTATCAAGCCTTGCAAGAGCACTAATGTCTGTAAAGTACGTGTTTACCACGAACACTGTATAAATAGCTACCTACATTTTTATATGTCATGATATATCATGACATTGCGGACACATCCGCCATCGCTCGCGATCAGGATCGGGCGAGTCATGAAGCGCGGTACAGTCGGTATCATATAGATATAATGCACTTAACATTGTGTTGCGTCCGGCTCGTTGCATAATTTTTACCGGTAGCTAGGTACTACCTGTCACAGTGGAGTTACGTCGGTTCTGGCTACCTACTGCCGTAATATTAAACAATAATTACTCCAGCTAAAAGGTCCAGACCGCAAGCAGAGCGCTCACTCTATTATAAACGCAATAAATGCTTCAGGCATAAAGTTTAGGGCTCTATTAACTACGCCGATTAAATTCAATTATAATAACGTTGTCTTATTTTATGTTATTATTCTTATATGCTTATGATTCTATCGTACATAGTAACATCACTAAAATTGAGCTATAACTTCGTTTATAGGTAAATAATAGAAAACATACATACACAATCAATCAAATTTTCATTGTTTAGATAGTGGGTAAATTAAAATTCTATATAAATCATAAACAGATATGGTTGTCATCAAATATTTTCCATGAAGATAGATAAATAGAATACAATGTATTATGCGCACTATACAAATGACAGGTAAAAACTAAATATTATTAATAGTGTGACACAATGGGTGGTCTTATCACTAAAAGCATGACGTTAAAAACCACATCCGCAATATACAAAATGTTTAGTATTTTTTTTAATGGGAAATAAAGATTGTATACTATATCTAAAAAGTCGTTGCAAGTGGTATTTGGCCATAGATTCATTGAATCCGGTAGTGTAACGGTGCTTCGGCGAGTCATGGCTAGTATTATATACTAGATATATACTTGTGTTCTTCACTTTTTGTATCACAAATCACGAGTATGTGCGTACAAGGTAGGTACCTAAGCTCGCCGTGGGCGGCTGATCGCTGCGCCGCTTCTGCATAATATCTAGGTGGATCGTAATGGCAAATTCCAGTATAAGTGAGAGTGTTTGATTTAAGATAAGATTGCAAACTTTAGATCTTAAAATATCGCATGTTACTGACTGTTGAAATACTAACACCCTGTTCGCTCAAAACAACTTTTTGCAAAATCTTTTTAGAAAATAATCTCGCTTACTTACAACGCAACAAGCAATAACCGGACTAGAACGATATGCGTCGATATAATAGTAGATTGTAGGAAAAATCCATTAATCAAGCTGACATTCTAACCATAGATTTATTGGCATATCAAGATCGTAATAAAACATGAATAGAAATTCAAGTAGCTCTTATTCTTATTCCTTTGAAAAGGCATCACGTTCCTACTTTTTTTTCTAAAACCTACTTACAATGAAATCAAAAGTTATAATTCATTTAAATTATGTCTTTTAAATTATCTACAAACTAGCAAAAAGATGGCTGACACTTCAAAAGAATTAACATAAATATTTATTTTATATATTTTTGTTATGTCTTTTACTGCTCGTACACCAACCCAAAGACTCGGAAAACACTAAAATTATGATGTGTCAAATAATACGATTAATAAAATAAATATTCACTGATTGATTATGCATTTATTGTAAACGCACAACAAGTTTTGACATTAATTTGATTTCAATAAGGTTTATAGTCATGAAGACTGTTAGTGTTTAACCTCTGACTCTGGCAGCTAAGCGCGCCAAGTGATTTCACTTTCTGTAAGATGACGAGACGAATGAGACGATTATGTGTTAGAATTAGTAACATTTTCCATAAACACTAACCGCAGACTTAAATGGTAATTAAAGAATATTATAAATTATTAATTGGCGATTAACGAATTAATAAAAATATCATTAGCCATGCTGTATTTACATAAGAAAGTTTAATAAAGCAGAACTGATGCATATTGGTTGTGTCTAAATGTCATCGTCATCGTTGCAACTGCTTAATGTGTTGTTACTATGCATAATAACACTAGTAAACATCAGATATTATCATTTAAATAGTGATATCTTGCACTAATGACTAAATATGGCAAAACATGTCAGATGCTTTTTGTTAATTTAATCATTTAAGTTCTATGACAATATTATAGAAAATCACTGGGTTTTCAAACGTAGGTATCGGATAAGTTTCTATCAATAGGTATTTGCTTTTCCTTTGCCTCTTATTTTGTAAAATTTTTATTAATGCTGCTTACAGCAAAAAAATATTTCCGTTTTTTATTTAAATTACTCGCCACATTGGAAAATATCTTGAATACGTATTTGAAATTTCCATTAGACGGTTTTTATTCTGAAATGTGTTTCCATTCAAAAGTTGTCCGTTAATGTGAGTGACCGAGACTCAAGTCTTAATGGAGGATCATCTCTAATGGAACATGCATCTTGATCGTTTCAATATATTCGCAAATGGTGAATCGCTCCCAATTAAGTGCCTATCTCCTTGTACGAAGTATCGAGCATCGTTGGTGGGTTGTCGAAGCTTGTTCAAGCCCTTAATAGGTAACAGTAACACCGTTTTTGGAATTTTTGTTAGTCTGTTCGTAAACTTAAGGGGCATCAATTAGAATATGTATCACGAGATCATGACACACTAATGCAGCCTGTACCCTTGTAAATAGTTTTAAAGAATATATTTGATGAGACGTTAATGTATTCCTTGCGTGTTAAACGCTGATCTCAAAAAGCCGTTACTTTTAATTAGATGTTGAACTAGAACATTTTTCTTGAAATATGAGCGAACATAAATATATAATTAGGTATATTTTTTTTGGTTTAAATGGATGATGTGATTAAAGAATATATCGTCATTAATGCCTCACGTCGATGGGTACCTACATCGACGAGACCGCGGTTCGCTTGTGCCACGCGCCTCAACCGGATGTTCCTCACCAAATGCACAATCACACTAACACAAACTCTCACGAATTTTTCTCCCAACGCTTTCACGTCTTCCACTAATTATTATCCACTTTATCGGGCATCTTCAATTTGATTTACGTCTAGCTCTTACACAGCTCAATTGGTACACTTTTTCTTTTCGGCGAGATAATTTGAGTCTACATTAGTTGCGAGCAGAGTCGATACCGGCTGCCGGCGAGCGCGGCCATCTTCCGCCGCGACCTACGATTCACGGTACATGACGCTAATTACTTGCTGCCAATTGGCGTTACTTTATAACACCTATTACCTAATGAGGATTTTGGGTTTAATTGCGTTTGTTCGACTCTGTTTTAATTAATGATCATTATAAATAAGTAATTAATATTTAGGATTTACTACATAGAAAGTTATGTTTGATTACAGGTTCGAAGTTTATGATGTAGTTCACACGATAAAGTATTGATTTGTTTTCCGTACATTAATTGTTATTTACAAGTTAATGGTCATAGTGGAGTTGAATTTCTGAGAAACCTCGTCACAGGCTTTACTGTTCATTAAACCGTAAAATTTTATTATTATTGAACAATGTTTAAATTAATTTATTTCTGAAAATAAAATACAAGAAGCCAGTACAACGGATTCATACAATTATAAACTTATAATTACCGTTTTGATGATTTAGTAGCATTCCACAAAATTAATAACTGTTCACAATGCTGACCCTTCAAGTAAAAATTAAGACGTAATAATTAAAAAGGTCAATGGGTTGTAAGTCTACTACACTTCGTTCATTGTTAAACTGTTAGAGATGAAGAATGCTTATAAGAAACGGCTTTCAAGTCCATCCATAATGATGACTATCTTATAATGGAGTGTTTACAATCAACGCGGCTAATTATAATATCAATGGTGTTTGAGATGTATGGCACTCTCTATGTGAACTATTGTGCGATAAGAGTCTTATGTTGAGTGCACAGAATTGAAATAACTCCGTTAAGTTCAACGGTCATCAGAGAACTTAACGCACTCACCTATATTTTATAAGCAGTTGATTCTTTAATTTAAACGAGTCATCGGTGTAGCACATAACGTAGGTAATGATAAATTAATGTTAGACATCATGAACATTGCACGTGTGTATGTGTATACTACCAATAGTTGAATATTAGAATGGCAGTAAACCGATAATACGTGAATTTAATTGAAAATGTTGTGTTTGTTTAATAAAAGTTCACGCGTTGAAGTCTTTTGCACTACAAAATTTCCCGTTCACGAAATGAAAAAAAAAAATGGTATTTCCCATTAGAACCCAAAACGATTTAATGATTATGATCGTAACTCTACATTTACATTTTGCTCACAGATGTGTAGGCTTTAAATCATAGTTAACCTATTTGAGTAACCACAAAACAGCTTATGACTAACCTTCCCAAAATACAAATTCCATTGTTATCTTTACAATAAAACGCCATTTTAGCAACATGTCTACCAATTATCTCTGTCACAACACAAATTTCAAACAAATAATGAGACGTTCGAGTTCAATTGGTCAATCAATAACCATGACAGGCGCAACATGTGCGCTGTGCGCAGGCGCACTGCCTCGCAGCACAAAGCAGCGACGTTCAAACATTTCATATACAACTTTCTTTGTTAATGAACAACTGAAATAACAATTTGAAATGTTGCGAAACTTAATTTTCAAATAAAAACTTTTATTGAAGTAGTTTTTAACTGTAATTATAATAATGCAAACGTGAGCGCTAATGTAAGGTTTTCATCACGACTTTCCTTCGTTGTCTCTTTCGGCGTCATCGTCCGCGCTGCGTGTGATGCAAGCTAACATTAACCGTAACACGAAGTCAGTCGAGCGCGCATGCACGCTGCACGCACGTCACGCACACGCCAAGCAAACGCCACGCACACGCCACGCACACGCCACGCTACGAGTGACTCATTACAAACCACTGCCAGTGGCGTGAGAATCGCATCAGACAAATCGTGATTCGTCTAGATAATAGCAGAAGCGCAGTTTTTATTTGACGTAAGTGTGAGCCATCATGTTCATTAGCCTTTTCAGACTTTCTTTTTCAGTTAAATACGGCCAACTGAACTGTTGTAAAACTATAATTTGTAGTCATCAAGAAAATGTGCCCTAAAAAGCGACAGTAAGATGAATGATATAATACAATAGATTCATCTTTAATTATTTACTGTGAATGTGTTTAAGTATCGAATCGATGCGCGGTGAACACAACTAAAACTATAAAGTTAGGCTGTAGTTTCAGAATTCTCACGCTCAAATAAAATCCTCTATAGTCAGTAAAATGGCAAGTACTTTACGTAAAGCGGGTTGGAATCGTGGTGTGTTACAAAACGCGGGGTATGGCGTGACGGTATGTCGCTGAGTCGCCGTGCTCCACCGCCACGCGAGCCGAGCCGAGCAGCCATCAGCCTGGCCGACTAATGATATCACTGAGCTGCGGGTTCTACCGGCAACCGCACCCGGAACATATCAACCAGACAAAGCACTAGATAGCTTTTGTATCTTCTCTGATCAACAGAAGAGAAAATATTTTGAGACACGAGCTGTTATTGCACAGACAAGTGTTTGCTGCACCAAGTTTGTTCTTGTCACGGTTAATTAAAACGTATTTAAGCCTGGTTTGAAAAAAAACTCATGAATTCACTATTACTGCTAAAATATTTATTGCACAATGCTGGCAAAGAACTTTACTACACTAGCCAAGATGAAAATATTCATAAGTATGAACAATGTTATATTTATATTGTTATTTTGACACAAGTAGAAAGTAAAAGTTACTATGCTTTGAGTAGTTATTCAAAAATATATAAATCAAACATGTTATTACAGAATTGTTTTTGGGTAATAAGATTTCAGGAAATGGCAGACACTTTCGATTCGTCTCAGAAACTTGTCACGCCCACTAATTTCGCATTAAATAGACAAGTGATTGAACATATCATTCTGTAATATGAGAAATATCTACAGTTATTAACATTTCATTCACAGCTATTTATTTGAAGAAAGTACTGAAAGAGATGCTTGACCAACATTCGTGGTTTTTGTACCGTTTGCGTATTATTATTACTAGACTTCAAACGTTAAAGTACTCATCTAAGATTTCTTGGTATCAATCATTATTGATACCAAGAAATCTACTAGTTTATTTTTCAATATCAGTCGTGAAACTAGAAACTAGTAAATTTTGAAAAAAAAATGCTATCTCTTCTCCAATTAATCAGATCTTTCGTAAAAGAAAGTGTTTTCTTTGAAATGATTTTGAAAATTTTCAATACACCGTATTCGATCATTACACTGGGAGGCGAATAATATAATTGTACACAGCTTGGACTGATCATTTCGGCGTGATAATAGAGCAAAGCAAGGCGTGGGTAGCGGTGGTGGCTGCGCGAACCGGATCTAAGCCCGCGATAAATCATGTTGCGCGCGAGCCTCGCACTTCGCCCCGCGACCACTTCGCACGCCCCTCGCAGTGTCGACGTAAACAACACTTTAAAACTTTATGTCGCCAATCACCCTTTAAAAGCAAAGTTTTATCACGTTAATGTTAATTACCGAAGAAGAGAAACGAGTTTCACCAAAACCACAATTATTTTGTCAGCTATTGGATAATGCGGAAGCACACTATTGCAAATAATTCCCATATACTCCAACTCCTCATTGATCCGACTTTAAAATGTTGCTACTGCTTTCATGTTATTTCCTTCTGACTTCCTTGTGAATTTGACGTAGCCTCGAGTTAAAAGCCAAATGACGGTAACCTTTCAACCTAATTGTTAAACCCCATGTACTTGTACACACATAAGAATTCGTATGATTTAGGTTATATTGAGCATTTTGATTGAGAGCTTAACTTATGCAGTTAGTGACTAATGAATGATTTGGAATTTCGGAAAAATAAAAAGATTTTAAACAAGATGAGCCACATGAAAATGAGAAACATTTTGTTTTCTATCATCACAGCACAAGCAGGTCTACTCAATGCTAACTAGACTGGCTGCTTTGCTCTACTCATGAACGTAATTGATCAATTAGGTGCACCTGATAAAGATGGAACACAATATATTAACAGAGTACAAATCTTTATAAATTTGGCTCGGTAAATAAGCATTAACACACAAATATTTAAACTTGCCTGTTAAACTTAATATTTACTTACCATAATAAGGTACATCTTATTTACCTTCGTACCTATTTGTTTGACCAATCAATCCACCTGAGCAAGCATCAAATCATTTCACTTAACTTGATGTAGACACGGTTATGTGCATACGCATGGTAATACAAATTATTCAGCTAAGTCCAAAAAGCCGCCTTCAAGAAAAACTAGGAAACATAATACAAATAATGGTAAATTTATTCCGTAATATCACATTAAATAAACTAAAAAATTCCATGCATAACAAACGTTCAAAGTAACATAGAAAATTATAATACGTGAAATTCTTGCTACAAAGAAATAAAATCCGGCTCAGCTGAGATATGTCCGTTAACTGTAGATATTTATACCAGACAATAGAAACGTCACAATTGGTGGCTTGCTTGAATTAACCTTTCCTATTAGCGATATTTCGAAATTTAATATCAATATTATGAGAGGAATTTTATTAGCGGTCCGGTGGCCCATCCCACGCGAATTGAAATCGAAAGAATAGATCCGAAACACGTCCGTGATCATAAAAATACTTTCAAGTGAACACGAAAGTGTTATCAGTTTGAATGGCCCTCGGTGATTGTTTTTGGTATTTGGAACGGAATCTGAGCGCATGTATGTATTCAGTAAACAAAGAACAAAAGTGCAGGTTGAGATTGAGAACAAACGTCTGCAGAGTGCGGTGAGTGTGTAGCCAGCGATACCGCGGTGGTGTGGGCCTCCGTCGCCGCCTCGCGAGCCCGCCCCAGCCGCGCGGCCACTGCACTCGCTTCGATTTCACTTTTATTAGCAATCCACTTAATTGGATACCACAGTTGCGGTTTTATTCATTTTGCAGATTCATCTGGGACGGATTTTTAGTATTGTAATAATGACAAAGCCAGATAAGGCTTCAGTTCTCATTGCGAGTGAACAAATGAAGATAGTTAACTTTACTGTTACCTGCGTTATATTATTAATACGTAATGAACTAGTGATTTAACTCAATCATTGTTTTATACAAAAAAAATACGTCATTCTATGGATGACTGCTGTCAACCAGTGCTCTGGTGGAAATTACTTCAGATAGCATCGTTGCTTGTTAACCAAAAATAGTATCAACCAGCGTAATTCACTACACTCAGACGACTACATTGTGCCAAAATACACCGCGTCGGCATCATGTTGAAAAAGTTTTAACGTTAGTGTTCAGGTAAATAGTCTAAACCTAACTTCTCAAAGGTACGCCAGACAAAAAATGTACTTAGGTATATTTAGGTAAACTTCCTTGAAATGCTCCGGTTTTATCGTTAAGTCACGAAGGTCAGCCGAACCGCTGGAAAAGTACAATGCGGATTAAAATTTAATTTATACCTAAAAGTAAGCTTGTAATCCCACGCTCGATAGCTCGGATTAAATGTCATTAATGGAGTTTTTGTTCCGTGGCTTACTGTTCGAACTCAGCCATGTATTCTGGACCTAGACATGCTGTCTTGCGACTCACACTGACTGCGTACGCGCACTGCATGTACCGCTCAGTAACTGCTACAAACAATGCCATCGAACATTGTATACGTGACTACAACTACATTCAATTACATCAGGTTCCTTAACTCGTGTCTTTTGCAAAAAAAACACATATTTGGGCAAAGTTATTATACAGGAAATAACCCACAAGGACGTCTGAGATGCAGCTTGCATGATTTAATACTTCCTAATGTCTAACTCAAATCACGTACAGAGCTAGGCCTCTGAAAACAAAACGTTGGAATTGCCAGAACAAAAATAGATCTGAGCTCACGGACTGATGTCTAGAAAATTGAGTTTAGTGGGCAAATTGACTTAGGACACAGTGCCGTAGTATCACAATAGTACAATTAGCATTACCTGCTGGTATGTATTGTGCTATTGTAATACTGCTGGTTTGGTCCTGCACTTGAATGTAGGTAGTAATTTAGCCGTTTAATTTCCGCGTCCAAGTGTCTCTGAAGGACGTTTGAAATGTCATTATCTCAATCGACGCGTGCTTTTGTACTCTTATTATTATTTGATGCTGAGATCGATTTGAATCACGACAGATGAATCATTGTTGTGATTTTATAGTATTAATTAAAATTTTAATGAATTGGATCATTTATACTAATCTTTCCATTTGGATACATTAAGATCATTCTCAATGTTATTATGAATATAAAATTTGATTTGATTTTTAAACTATTTTTTACATCGAGCTTTTAGTCAAAAAAATCTTCTCCAAAGCGAAAGCAGGCATAAAATGTAGAAAGTGGGAAGAGCTACGAGTTACGTGCTACGGCGCGGCGCTACGACTGCTACGGGAGCGATGTGGGAGCTTGGGAACAACATTGAGGTTTCTAGGGGCGTACACCAACAGAACGTCATTTATTAATGGCCGCTCGCAAATGACGTCCTGATGGCGCTTGCGCTACTTTAGTGTGTATGTCCCCATCATACCTCACGTCCCCGTCTTATACACTGTTCCCCTAATTAGATCTCATAATGGATCTATAGTCTAAGTACGTAATTGTTCGTCTTAAGCCCAATTATTAATTAATGATAAAAACTAAGATAAACCGGAACTGTTTATATGTACGATCATGACTTTCACTTGCACTCTATCATAGAATATTCCAACAACAAACCAGTTTCTGATTTTGTGACTAGTTAGTATTTTAGCTACAGCTTTAAATTTTTTTACGCTGCATATTAATTTGCTTATCGTACGGCGATAAACTAATGGATTCTTTTCGGATTTCATTATAATAACGAACAGGTTTCCAATAAATTATTGGTTAGAAAATGAAATTGCCAAATTAATTGCTCATAATATAAGCATAATTTATAATTATTTCGTGACAAACAAAATAAAATTATGCATTATATTGCATCGCTGCGCTGTAAATTGCGCTATTGTTTGCAATTCCAGGGAGTTTGTTGTACAAAAAAATGTGTTACTTGCTATAAATATTTTTTTAATCCATAGTTATTTTTTAGTTGGTTAGGTTAGGGAAAACCCCTTCCTACTGCTATAACAGAATGTTAAATATTCCGTCACAGACAGCACGTCGGTACAGTCAACGACGACTCTCGAGTAACATAAAATATGCAAGTAGCAACCAGTGACATGTGGTCAGGATATAATGATTTGTGCCAACACGACTTCAATATTGAGGAAAAACTTGTACATAATAATATATCAGTAAGAGTATAGCGTACAGGATGTGAAACAAAAAGCAGTTTACAAGTGTATGTCCCCATTATGCCTCTAATAGGAGGACCCACTTCCTAGCAGCCAAACAAACAAAATAAGTTAGTGCATAATGCTAAACGGCTCGTCCTCGTTCTCTTGCAAATACAAGCCAGTCTGATTGTCGGCGCACACATGGAGAATAATGCCCTCTCCTTACTCAAATTGATTAAGGGCCATTGATATAATAAATTGAGATATCACGTAAGTGCATTTTTATCTCCACATTAAAATACTGATCAGAAAATTTTCCATGTTGTTAAAAAACGTATTTAAAGTAAAATTACTAGGTATAAAATGTAGACGTACCGAATACATGTTAATTTGTTGCGGAATCCGAGAGCAATAACCGACGGCACTGCTAGCGGTATTCGGCGGTTTCTTCGACTCTAATATTCGACAAAAACCACCGTCTGCTTTGTATGTGTGCTCGTGTTTATGCACTACTACGAAAAACTTCTTATGTATGTTTGATTTGAATGTATTTCTACATATTAAGCTTAATGTGGAGATTAGTCACGCTACGGCCTTTAAAAGCCGAGAGTCCGCATATAGATTTTGGAAACAGTGACGTTACACTCAACATGTATTAATGTTCTGTGTTTATTTATTGTACACGTAATTGATTTCATAAACCTTAGAATTGCTCTTATTTTGTTTGTTTTATTAAATTTAAGCTTAGATTTGCCATAGAAAAGTAACTTAGCAACAGGTTAGTTCTAATTAAACGGTATTATTATATACGTAATTAAAAACACCACGAAAATAGAATCAAAACACATGAATTAGATAATGTGAGACAATGGGTTAGAAGTACTGAGATAAATTTCAGGAAAAAACCTGACAAACATTTACACATATTATTATATCGTGGCCCAGTAACATAGAAATACGAATATTCTCCACGTGCAGACGATCAGACGTGTCAGTAAACATCTTAAGTGCATACTAAAATGAAAGAAAGGACATATTTTTCAGCATTCATTCAATTTAGTTGTACGTTTACATAATCATAGTGTTTGTTCTTACAAAATCTTCATAACAAGTAACGGATGTTTCGAAACTATAATTTTTATACTTAGTTATAAAATGTATAAACTCTAGAACTAAATAAATTCAAAAGTGTCGACCACCTACTGATTCAGTCAAGTAGATTGGCAACCGAAAAAGATCAATTATATAGATACTAACACGAGCAACTTTCTTTACAAACTCAACGTTTACAAAAGAATCATTAAAGCATATTATTTATTATGTTTTGCTTTTTATAAGTGTAGTACTTTGAATTCAGTTAAATTATATAACTGAATTCTTCGTTCACTAATGAAAAACTAGCTGTAGCCAGCGTCTTTGCCCGATACAACTCAAAATATTTCCCACGGAAACAGAAAATCGGAAAAGAAAACTATCCTAGACTAATATGTGTCAATAACAAAGCTCACTTACTTTTGTATTTATAGTATTAGTTATATTTAAAATTCGATTTTTGTAATTAATTATACTGTAGTCAAATAAAATCCACTGTTCCTTCAACATAATACCATGATATCTTCTAATTAATTTATCATAAGAAGTTAAAACGTCTACCAACCATGTTTGTTATTTGTCATATAGTGCTGATAAACTTGAGCATTCTCTTGTAACAGAACATCAAATCGAATGCTTGAAATAAACATTTATTTTGCCGTACTGTACAACGAACAGCCGACCAACGAGCCGAGCAAAATGTCAAACATTGCTACAATTTTTTTCAATCTTTCTAGCGAACGGTCTGGCTGAAAGTTAGGTTAGGTCTTCAGAATTTTTTTCTTTATGAAGATGTCACACTTGATAGTCGGTTCGGCAAAAAGCTCGCCTGAACGTTCGTTGGAATACATATTGTGACAACGCATTACAAGTGATTTCTCAAAATCAGCACCTTTGAGTTTGTAACTTATATTTCGTTTATGTTGCAAGCGCATGATCACGGATGAAATAGTACAATAGACATGGTAAAAATCCATTTTAAGATAGTATTTGTGACTATTTCATGTTAAAAACTTATAACTTGTTGTTTGGTTTTATCTATACTTATTTTAACCATTTATGTAGCAACGATTATGCTGTCGTAACTATAAAAAACCAAATTGATTGATTGAATTACCTAACAACCCATCAAGAAATAAGAATACAGATGGTGCAGGTAACTGTAAAATATTATAGTATTTCTCGTCTATTGAATACGTACGATACATTTTTTTGCAAAGGGACTGTTTCTTGGGGTGCTATGACAGGAAACCTCCACGTGCGCCCGTGGACTGGAGTTCCCTCTCGGATACGTCCAGGGGGAAGACCAGTTTTTCGGGCCTGTGCACCCTGGGATGCGGGCAAAAACTCTTCCTTAGGCACTGTGTGCCTAAGTGGTCTCTTTGCCCGTATGCGAATAGCCTGTCGTGTGGATGCTCCAACGCGTGTCCCTCTGATCAGCAGAGGGCACAGCGGCGGAACGGGCTTGCGGACGGTGAGTGATGGGTAGCTCGCCGTCCGACCAAGGACCAAGCCCGGGTCGTTAGCGCGTCGTCTTTCGCGCCAAATGCCTGCTGGGGTCGCGGGTTTTTTCTTAACCCAGGTTACCGTGGCCCCGGAACGTAAAGGGCATAGGAAGGAACACGGGTGGATATTAGTCCCTTCCGCCCCACCCAGGGCGGGAGGACTCATTTGATGATTTTACCACCTAAAAAAAATAAAAATAAAAAGGGACTGTTTCTTAAAAAATGATACTTAAGTGCCAAAGTTATCAATTTACCACATCTGCATTATTTCGTTCTGCCTATTTATTTCTTCTTTTAATAACAGTGTTTTTTTTGCAAACTTTGGATCCTTTCGTGTTTTTAGTTATTTTCAAGTTATTGGCGTATTTTTTTTTTTAATTAATCATTTTTATCAGTTATCAGTTCTTAACCTAGTGAAATTTAAATAATTCTGAACCTCAGATTTAAAGTTTGTGAACTTCTAATTAGTTATTACGCAAACCTTTCTTACTTGCAAACAGTGTTCTTGTGTTAATCACGCTTTTATTGGCATGCAACATTTTCCTGATTGCGTGCCAAAATTTATCAATCAAATAGAAGTTAATGAATTAATCGTCTGTTTTTGTTTCAGGGGTAAAGGTTATACGGTGTACGACAAGGACAAACGCTTTCTGCGCAGGAGTGCGTCGCGGTCGGCCGAGCACCAACCTTCCGCGTCGCGCCGCGCCTGCGCCCCACACGCAAGGAGTCAAGGCTCCAATACTGCCCATTTTGCTCTAATTTACCCATTTTTTTAGTTTTCATTTTAATTAAGTCTATACATTTTTTTTTGCAATTGTTTTTAATATACATACTTGTTGCTAGGTTTTCTCTCCTAAAATAGAGACATTATACATTTATATACAAATACTACGTGTAATCTGGCATAAAAATCTTAATTCTTTGAGTTATGGTAAGTCAAGCTTTTGTGGCCGTAACCATTCATGAATCATTCAAAAGTCAAAACACATTCATGATTGTAAAGTTAATAACAAAAGTGTAGGCGGCTAACTTTGGAACAATTATATCGGACTCTCATCAAAGCCAACAAAGAATATTTACAATAAAAGTTCATGAATTATAATTATTAATTACATAATAAACAATTAACTCAGAGAGATTTGTAAGCTGTCATTACTGCACTTTCTCCGAAAATCATAACAGACCGGACAGGCGGCGTCGATTCACTGCAGAGTATTTTACACCTTCGAATTGGCGAGAGTTATAGATTGTTATTATTATGTTAGCTACGTACAGCAACGAGTTACGTGGCCACCATCCCACGGTTGAAATTTGTGATTGGCACTTATGGAAATTCAATTGGTACTCTTTATTTTTTGGTTTAAATAATCATAACTTTAGCTGTCAGAGCTCCGGAAAGTGGAACTGAGTAGGTGCGCTCGCTGTGCTCATTGGAAATACCTATATTCAATGCGTCGTTTCTACGTGATTGAATATCAAATACTCCGACGATACATCTAAACATAACATGAATAAGTGATATGATCAATAGAAAAGAGGCTGACTTCGCTCGACGACGTAACGTGTTTCTAAAGTATCGATAAAATAAGCGAAACTCCCTTCAGCCCGTGTAGTCGATTCCCGACAAACGATATCAAACATTACGTTAGGCCGCTTATTCCACAGAAAGGTTACCGTTTTCACATTACGTTGTAGACAGCCTTAAGAATTCCATTGTTTAACCAACTAGCAAACAGTACTCCGTGTAACTATTTTCATTCGCAAGGCTCTCTAATTAATCAATTAAAATGTGCATAAGTACAGATTGGACAGAGAATTTCTTCACTAAGTACTACACATTGTTGGACTTCGTCGACGGACATAACTTAATCGTTTTATGGTACTTAATTATGCTTAAAACCTTATATATCTACTAATATCTTAATATACATCGTATCTTTGTAATTATCAAACAAACTATTAAGTATTCACTTTCCAATAGTTCTCTCGTTTCTATAAGGACGCGGACGCAGAAATCTTAAATACGACTCTCGTGGACAAGATATTAGATATTCTATTGTTCTTATCTTAAACCGACATAGTACTCTATGTTATTGCAGGTTTGTTTGAGCGGCCGATACCAAACTAACTTCTGCTTTAGATATACATTATTGTTTTCAATTTCAGCATACGTTATGTTCTAAAACAAATACGTATTTGTTAAATCTGTTCAGAATATTGTGCTGCAAGGAAAATAATGGATTAAATAAAAATACAGGTTTCTGCATCTAGACTTTCGGCTGACGTCACGACGTATATCGAATTCGTTTAATTTTTGAAAAACTATGCTGAGCTGTGGGTTTAAGGCAATACAAATCCGGTATACCGCTCTCGCCACAGTTTAACTAGCGAGATCTCAAATAATATCATTCCAAGTGTGATGCCTTATCAAATCAGAAGGAATAGCGCACGACTTTAATAACAGAAGCGTGGCAGAAGAAAACTCTAGAACTACAAGCTCAACTAAATGTCCTCTCACGCTTACTTTCATTCAAGTTCGTGATAATTTGTAATGTAGGTACCTACTTTCGATGATACCTTAGCAAAAACCTTTTAAAACAACGACTGTTCTTACTGCGGAATAAATTGGTATGTTGTTAGGAAAAATCACTTGTTTTTTTGTCAGTATTTACCTACCCACAGTTACAAATAAATGATATGAATAACAGGCTCTTAAATAGAAAGCTTTCTTCACAATTCTTCATTATGGAATCACATGCCTAACCCTAATTCGTTTAATATTTTGTATTGAACCTCATCGTAAGTTAAGTATAATTTTCCTAGAAAAAAATTATATCGCTTATTATTGTGTATTCACAGTTGTAGATACGTTGAATGGATCTTACATACTCAGACATCTGTTCATGAGAACCAAGAATACAATATTGCACGAACCTAGAGCATTTTTTTTATTATTCTACAAAGCTTTTTTTTAAAGCCATTGCAGCATGATATGTTTCTGTCACTATAACAAACATGAACAAAATTATGTTTTTGGTTTTAAAATATGGACCAGAAAACTTCATTCTTAAGCTTTTTACGAGTATGAAAAGTCACTTGAGTTCTCTACTCGAGAGAACTCAAGTGACTTTTCATACTCGTAAAAAATGTAACAACTCAGTTCGTCATTTAAATGAGATCAACTAGACACACCGACTTCCAACGTTCGGAATTGGAACACAATTAAAAGGACAAATCGTGACGCATTATAAGGTATAGTTAAGAATATCTGTGGCGGCTCGAAGCCGTCGTGTGGAGCATTTGATTGCGTAACGCGATCATGCGCCGACGAGCCACGACGACCGGCGCTCATGCGCAGCATCCACGGAGCTATGTCTATTCACTGCTCCTAACAATACACATTAGGACAAATACAAATAAGTAATGAAGGTGCATTCAAGATTTTAAATTGGCGCAGACAATGCCCTCCATTTTAGGTATCACTTTGCTTTGCTGCGTGGATCCCAACTAGTTTATGACAAAAATCTAATGGAAGTTCGATTTTGCTAATGCTAAATTAATATCGTGGCAGTCTATTCGTTACTTTGTCTTTTATCATTACTATTAACTATGCCGTCACTATATAAATTCATTGGAGACCTGTATATATATAAGAGTCAAGTAACTCCAATTCTTAGTCATCCTAACAGCTATTTCAACTTCTAAAGTACAACAATATCCATAAATATGTTAACCCTAATGCTACACCACAAAGATTATGACCGTCTAGGGAACATTGGTATGTGTAAAATGTACATGTGTGAATAAATTCACAGAAAGACTTCCCGAATACTCTCTGGGACAAACGCAAATTGATTCTACTCGTAGACTGGTCTAAGTAATAGTATGTTAGGTGAGGCCTCAATGGTCTATAAGTCTGGTTGATAACCCAGTGCCCGATGCCCTTAGGTGCAATAGCCATCAGACCTCCTATCTTTGTAATATTGATGGTAATGGCGATGGTGGCTTAAGCACTTGCTAAGATAAATCTCTAGCAATACATCTCCTGAAAATTTTGCGACGGAATTTCAGCGTGTGGTTTTAAATAAATTTTAGACATGAAGACGCATTTAATATATGCTGCTACGTATTTTTCAGCTACCTATCGCTATGCTTTTTAAAAAACAACATCCTTTTAACCGCACACATTATCTTTACATCTATACATATCTATAAAATTGGAGTGTCTGTTTGTAATGTTGAATAATAACCATTTTTAACTACATGCATACGAATATTTAAACGGTACATACACCAATATATTTTTTTAACAATTTTTGTCCGTCCGTCTGTCTGTTTGTAATGGCTAATCTCTGAAATGGCTGGGCCGATTTTGACGGGACTTCTATTGGCAGGTAGCTGATGTAATAAGGAGTACATAGGCTACTTGTATTTTAGAAAAATACCTTTGTTGAGTTCCGACATCCACCCGAACAAAGTCGCGGGCACATCTAGTTGAAAATAAGTTTAAGTCAAATTCACATGTTGGTTTGTGTTTGTTTTGTAGATGTTGATCACAAGGATTTTTTCTCTTAGGGTGCTTGTACACGACGCATGTAACCCGTGCAAGTGCCTCAACATGCTCAAGCTACATGGTTGATCAAGTAGCTTGCGCGTGTTCCTCACGCGGGTAACCCACACTTTTACTTGCGCGGGTTACTTGCGCCGTGTACAAGCACCCTTACTACATACTCAGGTGCTATAAACGACGCTTTATTTTTCAGTTTGCGCGATGGTACTGCCGTGTTGTCACGAATTCAACAAGCTATTTGTTGGTCTGAAGGTAGTGCTGCGAACAATACACGCTCCCCTTGCCGCGGCAACATAACAAGCTCCATCACCTTCATGCCATCTCATTGTACTATCGCCACGGGCTAATTCGTACTGTGACGCTATATCCTTTGTCCAATTCAATACTACTCTCAAGGTAACCGCGGCCCGCCGTAAAATACTTACTTAAGACAATAAAACAGTTATCGTTGAGATATCGTTAAACGCTTTAATAACCGCAGATCGGCTAACAAGCAATGGAAGTTTTATCGCGATCATTGGAATAACGGTTTTTTTTTTCTAAATTTCGTCTCTACAATATAAAGTTATTGAAAAAAAAAAAATTAAAGAATTTTGGAAATCTACATTTTCAAAACTGTATATTTTTAAAATTCTCACCATTTATTGCCAAATAGCCTATTCATTGGTGAACGCGAGCCTGACTCACAAATGGGTTCCATACCATTTATTTAAATTATTACTTAATACCGACAAGAAAAATACGCATTCTATGAAAAGAACTGTTTGCTATTTCGGATCATGAAATAAAGCCCGAGACCGCTGAAAGCCAGGCGAAGGTACATTGGTAGCTCTTCGGAGAGGAACACTAAAAATGCACTTAAAGTTACTTGTTTTACATATTCCGAAACATATAAACTCACATACACAAAGACCTAGACCCGAAACAACGACTTGTAGATCATACAAATATTTGATCCGTGTGGGAATCGAACCCGCGACAAGCAGAGCAGCAGTCGATCGCTCAGCCACTGAGTCAACCGTGCAGTCATATTGTTCGATAATATACCTATACATATAATAACAAGTATTTATTATAATCCACACCAATAACCCATAAAGTTAATACTTAACCGGATATAAGCCACCAGTACCTATAAACATGAGTACTTGCCACAGACCCCGGTTTTATAAGACAGCAAGTTTTTCTTCCGTTCATACCTTACTTATAATTTAGCTTAAACGTTTTTATTAGTGTAGACATGTAATTTGAGTGACATAGAATCAGATCAACATTAAATAAGAGTAATAGAGCGAAAATACACCGTTTTAGTTGTTGTTTTAAATATCAATGAATTTAATCGAGGTAATTAATAATTTTATTGGTAAGGGAAGATGCGGGTTACCCGCGCCAGTAACATGCGCAAGCTACTTGATCAAGTTACCCGCGGGGTGCTTGTACACGGCGCATGTAACTCGCGCAAGTAAAAGTGCGGGTTTGCGGTTTACCCGCGCGAGCAACATGCGCAAGCTACTTGATCAAGCTACCCGCGGGGTGCGTGTACACGGGGCATGTAGCTTGCTTGAGCATGTTGAGGCACTTGCGCGGGTTACATGCGCCGTGTACAAGCACCCTAATACGCAATTTGACAATATCTCAATAAATTGCAAATTTAATTAGTGCGTCAGCTAGAGTTTTGACAAATAATGGACACGTATTGTTTCTTAAGTTAAACCAATGCATTTTTACAAAGAAATAACGCATCGAAATTCGAGAGTCGGCTCGTGACGTCAGATGCAAGTAAAAACTGTACTTCTTTGTGACGTATTGGCAATAGGTATAAAAAGTTTTTTTTTGTTTTTTTAGCCAAAAGAAAAATTACATGTCTTATATTTTTTGGTATTTTATCTGATGAACTTAATATTCCTTCCTTTTGTTTCTTATTAAATTTAACATTCCTTCCTAATCCTATGTGTTTAATTTTAAAAGGTAAAGTAAATGTATATTACATTTTCACGTCTAACCACTAAACTGATAATCCTGCAATTCTGCTTAAGCGTTCAGTTGTTAAAACCGACAAAGACATTTTTCGGCTTTCATCCCGGAAAATATTCTGAGACCTTATCACAAGCTTTCTGTTTGTTATAAATTACAGCGTACTTGAACTATTTACCGCGTTTAATATATCATTATGGAAAAAAGAAACAGCGCCTCTAGTGTGGGAAATAGTTATTTGTGCAACAAGAGAGCAAAGTCGTTTTTTGCTGCGAGTGCTGATTTTGAATCTTGAGCAAGCGAAGGATTCAAGGATTGAATCACGAGCGTAGCGAGTGATTCTAAAGTTGAATCCTGAGTGTAGCGAGAGATTCAAAGGCACGAGATGCAAAAAACTTTGCTCTCGTGTAACACACATAACTTTTCACTTCAGCAGCGAGAACACTTTAGGAGATAAAATAATAAATAGGAATAGATTAAAATAACTTTTTTTTTAAAGTAGCTTTCAACAATAAGTAAATACTCCGCACTGTAGATAATCGTCTCGTCTGTGATAAATCTAAAAAATAAGATAGCAACACCGTCTCCGAAAAACTGCTTGCGCCCTTTGTTAAGTCTCCATTCATTGAAGACATGGTATGGTTTCAGATATTTAGTTAGAGTTAGGAAATTTAATTCTGCATTAATAATTTGTTGTTTTAAATGGTTATGTTAAAATAAGTACCTACTGTTCTCGCCGCTAGTTTTACGCATTTTTTTTTTAACTTATTCAACTCTTTACGCCAGCCATGAAATTTTATTCCCGCTCTTTTATTTTTAAATTAAGGCGTGTTCGGAAATAGCATCCATAATATTTTATTATTCAAAATATTTATTAACATAAATTGAAACTAGAAATAAATATTTACAGTAAATGCTTATTTTCATTTAAATACAGCAATATGTTAAAAATTCAATAAAATACATTCGAAGACATTATTATCTTTTTGCATTTCTTTGGTTAGTACAAATTTCCGAACGTGTTTGTCTTTGAGACCAAATTCAAAATCGGAACTTCGAAAGGGCTGGTGTTTGTCTCTCTTTCTTTCTATTGGCGGGAAAGAGATAGAGTTTTAATGTTTCGAATTGTATGATTAACTCAAGGCTGAATGTGATATTCGCGGCTTTTTTTAAAACAAAAATTAAAAAGCTACTTTGTCTCTCTAGTGAGCAAAATCGCATTTTGCTCACTGATTTCAGGCAGCAAAACCTACATGTTTGAGCTACTGAAGTGAAAAAAGAATTGTTTTTTCCTTTCCAATCAACGTCAAATTTCCAGGTTATTTTATGTCATAAAACGGGAAAAGTCATGATAGGGCCTCTGATTGCAAGAAAAACAACGATAGTAATATGAAAAAAAAAACAACAACGACCCGAATTTATGTTCAAATCATAGAAAGACGCAAGTTTCAAAATCTAGTAAATTATGTTTATGATATATCATATGGCATTATAGTAGAATAAAATAATAATAGGTAATAATAATAGTTAAATTTACAATTTTATTAACAGTTAATATTCTGCGGCTAATTGCTTCTCATCGCAACAGACAGTAAATTAAAATCGTAGCTATCCTCTAACATCATGTTTAACGCTTTAATACCTGAAATTAATATTCCATCTCAATCCAAATCCCGTTCTTTTATTTTTGATGACTGCTACTGATTGAACATCTTTTACACTCGGGTAGACAAATTCGGTCGATGACTGGTTACGGACAAAAATAATTGATTGGGATAGCAACAGAGATAGGTTATAGTCGTATGACATGACTTACACTATTCCTAGCGTAAGTCATGTCATACGACTGTAAAGCCACGTTACTTTTTCATACATAATCGACAGATATTTCAACATTTTTCCTTATTCTAATAATACTATCAAACAGGCTTTATTTGACTTCTCTCACGAAATCTATGCATGTGTCCGTTACCTACATTCCGTATGGTCAATCGTGAGAAAAATATAGAGAAAATTTAACGTATAGATAGTTAGTGTATGTCATATTGTATGTATGTATGTGGTGCGCAATGTTCGCACGAGTTCAATAGGTGCTACTGCGCGTTGAAGTCTTTTGAACAGAACATGACACGCCGCTTCACACAATGCGATACCAAGGCGATACCATCAATATTTTGTGATGATAGCCGCTATACGTTCAAGAATGTTAACAGAAATATGCATATCTTGAGTAGTGGTATGTTACAGCACCTGTGAAGGAACTATGTTTTGTGACTATCTATGTATAATCTAACATAGTGAACAGGTCCGTCAGCGGTTGGAACTCGGCTTCTGTTTTTTTTTTAACTTTCTTTACAAATCATTTAAATAACAAAAAGAGCAAACTTCATTCACATATTATAATAACGTATTATAGTAAGCTCCAGAAATAATAATCAATGCAACAAAATAAGGCAAACTGCTCAACAATTGCCACACCGCCCACGTTTATACTTTCCGACTGTTTCATTAAATAATTACATACTTTTTACTTCATCCGCGTTCATAAATGTCAATATTATTATCAACCAAATGATAATTTCTTCATCCATGGAAACATTAATTTAGCAATAGTTATCGCAACCGCTATACTGGTTTAATGAAAACTTAAATACGAGAATTACACAAAAAAGTTAAGTACTTTAATACTGCTTCTTAAAAAAATAGGTAAAATGCTTTCTTATTAGATTCTAGATTGAATTATTGAATAAATAAACAGATAAACTAAATACAAAACTCACCTTCGCCTATGATGAAGCGATCCAATAAATATTCTGAAATCGGATTAACACTCCAGTGAAATAAGCACGAGTCGTAGCACTTAGTCTGTAAGTAAGGTAACGAGACGCGGGTCGTGTTCATGAACGGGGTCCGCTTGGGGGCACAGGGGAGGCAGCCCGAGACAGTCCAGGGTGGCAGTGAGCTTCGGGGTGCCGGCGGCGCGCGGGTGGCGGTCCAGCGTCCGGCCGCACTACGCGCCTCGCAACGGTAAACTGGCTGGCAGCGCCGATACAGCCTCTCCCTCGCTTGTATGAGTGCCTCCAACCTCCCTCCCGAACAAATAGTACCGTACGCCGCGCTTGTGTCTCGCTAACATTTATTATACTTTTATTAGTGTTCGCGTGCGATGCATGTGTGCGGCACGGCGACGTGACGCGCCTGCGCATGTGTGGGTGTTGGAGTAGGTAAAGTAACTACCTATGCGTGCTTTGATCTTACGATTCGGTATGCACGGCCGCGCGGCCGCACGTAGCACCGCGGCTATACTTTACTTCTATAATATCTAGTCAATAATTTTAGTTTGGGTTTGTGCAACACCACACGTCGTGTCGAGCCAACTATCTAGGCTAGTAACCGGTATACACAACCATAAGTATCTTCACTTAAGAAATACTTATTTTTACGTAATCATAATGAACTCATAAGGGTAGTTCTTCAGAGACAAAATTTTCGATGTCTGTGCGTATATTTCTGTAACCAACTAACAAAACGGCATGTAATATTTTTTTCTGTACAGTTTAGCTTTAGCTCTACTTGGGACAAATTCTATTTTTTTAATAGTAGCTATGTAGATACAAAATAAAAAATTTTGAAGTCTGTTCTCCTGATTCATATAGGGCGTCCGTTTCCCATTTTCCGGAACAAAATGGTCCATGTCGCATTATCCTTTTGATTCATCAATATAAATTATACTTATATCGAAAGGTAATTAATTGACCTCTTACAAAAAATATATTTTATTAGATATAACTACGTTAGTGTAATTTTAATTAAGTAAATAAGAAGTGTCCGGCGTATAATACTGATTCATGTGGAGTAAGCTTTGCTTGACTGTACTTGGTCGAGTAATAATGATGAGAGTCTGGGATCCCACGTGGGGGGAAACCTGTCGTACAAAGGACGTGCTAGAAGGCGGACATGAGGCTGGTTTGCTTAGAACCTGGTGAAACACTGGTAAATGTCTGATTCATCTGTGCTTGGTTTAGGTACCTTGCTGATTACAATGCCTAATTTATTAATTTTATTTTGCTGTTTTAAGACTTTAATCTGAGTTTCGTGTGATGCTTTTGGGTTACAGATTCGTGTAGAAAAATGATTATACTGAAGTCTGTATGAATGACGAGTTAAGCATGATTTTAGGCAAAATCATGATACATCTGTGCCTGATTTATATGTTCAAAAACCCATATGAATGCGAAAATAAATTAGTTTTCCTCTTTTCCAGCCAGAAAGGAGCACTTTTGTTACGTTATTTTACTTTTTAATGCCAGTAGAGTGTGTGTGACATAATTTTGACATTATTCTTCGGTTTTTATCACTGTTTTTATTCATTACTAAGTCAAACTCTATCTATTTTATTTTATATTGCTGTTTACAACAATGCCACTATCAATAGTAGAAAAGATGGAACAAAATATATCTATGAGAAAAAGAGACTCACAGAACGTACGAATTTTTCATCCTTCTAAGATGGAAAATAAGAAAAGTTCCAGGCAAGTATGCTGCGTGGAAATTGGAAATGAAAGAATTATATTTGAAATAATAGAGAGAAAAACAAAAGTAAACAGAGAGAATATTATAACGTATCATTAAAATAACTATCTAGTACCTATTTATAACAAAATTCTCGCTTTTCTGTGAGTATTTATTTCTGTAATTGTTAGTTTAAAAACAAGAATTTTATTGTTGAATTGACCAGATTTTTTCCTTGATAATATGATCACTGTTAATAAATTAATTGTTTTATAAAAAAATTATATTGTTGTTATAATATTATGATTATTTTCTTATTAAAAAGCCCATTTTTATTTACATCTGTAAAAAATTCTGATTCATCTGGGCACAAAAATTTTAAACGTCGATATCTTAAAAACTACTTTGTAAAAAGAAGTCCCTCAAACAAATAAATGTTATTTGGAATATCTATTTTCATATGAACATGTGTTACTGAGCTGAAAGTGAAATTAAAATTTGACCATATGAATCAGTCAAAGAATCAAATTTCGAAGAACTACCCATAACCTATCAATAAGATTGCAATATTTCTAATTATACGTTCCATATAAACTTCAGTTGCTAAATTGGTATAAAAGCGCACAGACCTATAACACCATGGCAAACATCTATCGAAGTTCTTACAGCAATATACCAAAAATGATTTATGATGATGACAATCCAAGTCTATTTTAAATCTGCTAGCAAACCTCTCTGACCATTATACATTACAAAAACACAGTCATGTTCAAACATTAAATTAGGATTTTCCAGAATAAATTCCCTACCGACTGTAAAAATGCATCATAATCTATTCATTTTCCCAATAGGTTTTGAGTTCTGATTCACGACTTACTGGAACTAATGTCGACCTGGAACCCTCATCGAACATCAGTTTTAACATAGCGGACCTCTACAACCCAGATTTTTGCAGGAGGTATTGAATGATAAATCAGTTCGTCACCCCATCCACGGATTGACCTCGACAGGCCCACTAAAACTTTACAGATCTACCAATGCCGCTGTTATTATTTACTCATGAATCTGTCATCATAATCCACCATGCAGTTAAGATGTGAGCTGCACACGAAACTTGTAACTCGCCCATCTAAAAAAGGTAGAACGGCCCTGGAACGCAAAGTGTAATCGTACGAGTCTGACAGTCGCTCTTCTTTGCACCACACAAAGCAAGAGGACTCATGCAATGATTTTCAACTACAAGCCTTCACCCTCTCTATTTGTCAGGGGTTTTAATTTTGAAAATATGCTGAACCATCGATTTTATTATTTTCAAAAGTCTTCTTTCAGGCTAAGAAACAGTAATTACTACTACCTACTTAAACTAATGTCGCTTTAAATGAAAAACTTACCAAGAAAAACCGCTCAAAAACAAAGCAAGTAAAATGGGTTTGGAACATGAGATCTTCTCGCGTGTGCGAATAAATATGATCGTGCATCCAACACTTCAAACACCCGATCTGAGGCTTAGATAGAATAGTCTAAGGAAATGTGGTTTGATCAAATATCTGAATACCTCGACATAGCTTCATATACATTTAACCGCCTTTCTGTCCTTTCTCCAGTGCCACTGATGGGACAGAAGAAAAACTGTTGAAAAATTGGAAGGGCCAGAAGACATTGATTATAAGGGCTGAATTTTTTAATAGCCAGATAACTTTTATCTGAGAAATTAAAATAGTGGTTTGACATACAAATTTTCTATATATAAGATGTCAAACCGCCATTTTTATTCCTCAGATATAAGTTTTCTGACTATTGAAAAACCAGCTCTAACGCTATTTTCATTTTCATTTTCACCCGACCCCGATCATCTCGTATTAGCGTAGCGCCGCACTGAGAGCCAGAGAAAATACCTCTCGTCCGCGCCGATGAGCGGTGTATGGGTGTTGCGAGAATGTCATAATTTATCCGCCGGACCGCGCGGACGACTGGTTGCATATAAGAATCGAAGAAGAGCATTTGTAACGAAATAAATAGGTACATTTTTGTATTTCGGAATTAACATACTTATTTTATTTTTAAAACATTTAATATCATGAATTTCCGCTAAGTAACGGCTGATTCCATAATTTATCTTGTATAGAAATACTCTACCTACTTTTGTATGTATTTTTTTTTCATAAATCGGATGTGAGCTCGTAGTGAAAGTGGTTTATTGTGGCTGGTAGACTCCTTGGCGGATGCAGATGACTAAATCATCAATTTGTGCAACAGATATATAACATTATTTCGAACTTCTTGCTTTTCAAATCAAATCAAATCATTTATTTCTCACAAACATGGATTAACAGTACATAGATGTTATTTCTTTATAATTATATTCTCCACATTTTACCGACATGGGTATGCAAACAGTGTACAATACTTTAATAATATATTGTTGTTATATTGTCAGCCTAAAAGTCACAGAAAAATAAAATTAGAAGATTACAAGCATGTCAAACCTTAATACTATATTTTATTCAATCAAATTAATATTATGTATGTCCATCAGTAAGTGAATCATCATTTAGAAAATCGTGTAGACTGTTGGATAAAGATAAGCATACATTGTGTAAAGATTAGCATAGTTCTCATTGGCACAAAAATACATTGTGGTCGTAGGATGGCACTCTTTCACCTTATCCTATTCCCTAATAAATAGATCTAATTTCACAAAGTAGGCACGAATCCAGACATGGGTATTTGAACCACCAATCATTTGACATCATAGTTTATGAGCTATCAAATGCGATTCTCCCATGCCATAGATTAGTACAGTCACGAGCAATTAAATGTATACTCCCAGAATTCAAAAGCGATTGGGCGCTTTTATAATTTGCCGTTTCACGGCACGGCACGATATTACCGTGGACGTGAAGAAGAATTTTGTAGCCGTGGACGGCATGCCGTGCCGTAGGGTGCTTTTATAATTCGCCGTGAAATTATTACGGTTTGCGCGTCTTCAAAGTGCAGACATGTTCTCGAAGAGACAGCGACTACTTTTGATCTATTTGTTATATTTAAGACGTAAAAAAAGACATATTACTAGAAAGTATTGGCAACATCAACATCCCCTTTTAATAGTAAAATATTTAGAAGGGTCATACTACACGCTATTTGATAAGCTCAAGGAAGACCTAAATAAGTTTTTCAATTATTTTCGGATGTCAACAAAATCGTTTTATTACATACTTTCTCCCTTACATACTTTCGCCCTGCCACCCGCGCCTCTTGGCTACGCACACACATACAAATTTCTTGTACGCACACACTACACTCTCAACAATGCCGCGACGATTTGACAGGGAGCGCGGTATGCTACGGCAACGGCACGGTAGATCGTTGACGTTCACGGCGTGCCGTTGCCGTGGACGGTAAATTAAAAGCGTTTGCATACAAATGCATACATTTTGCTTTCCTACTTTGCCGTGGCGATAAAAACGTGCCGTACCGTGCCGTGGCACGGTAAATTATAAAAGCGCCCATTTTGTCCCACCATACTTTAACGTTTTCATGAACCATTTTTTGTATGCCATTCATAGCTCGTAACTGTGAAATAAACTATGAAGTCATTAATTAGTTTTTTAACTCTAATTTTATAACTTACTGTTTATTATATCAAACCTAATTTAACAGTATTTTTAAATTAATAGGGTTTTCGGACCTTATATGAAGTATGAACATAATTTTTAGGAGAAACAGTATTTAGGACTTATTGGTCAATAAGTATCAAATAACCAATTCTTGATGGAAAATCCCAATAAAAAGACCCAACAATGTCATGTTCAACAGTCACGCTTGAGATGCCTCTTCATACTGCTGCCTAATGCTTTTTTTTCTTTTTTGTCGTGGTAAAATCATCGAATGAGTCCTCCCAACCAGGGCAGGGTGGGATGGATTGTCAGACTCGTACTGACTAAAATCCATGGTGTCCTTCTATAGCCCTTTACGTTACAGAATCACGGTAACGCGATAAGTTCCGCGACCCCGGCAGGCTTTGGCCCTCTAGAAGGGGGCCCGTAATTAGCAAGCAAACACTCTTTGAGACGCGCGTGGGTCAGGCGTTTCTTCCCTCCTTACCATGACACAGGTACCTCCCGAAACTTCCGTGTCCGGTGAGGACCTGCGTCATGTTGTAGGTCAGGACGCGCCGAGACGCTTATGAGGAGTCTTATTATCTACTGTCTAATGCTTGGTAAAAATAACAGGTGTGATTTTAAGTGATATTAAGTTCTCGTGTATTTTAAGGTAGGTAATAATACCTCTTTCTTTTTTTTCTAATATACTCGTATTTAAAAAAAAACTTGCTCTGCACTCGGAATTTCTCCTGGGTCCCGTGTCCAATTTATAATAGTAAAGAAAATTAGATTTGTCAACTAAAACTAACAATAGATTAGTTAAGCTATAGAATACCTAAGAGACCTTTATATAATACTAGAACTTTGCCCGCGACTTCGTCTGCGCGTGTTTCTAATTTCGAACTCAGTGAATTTGATTCCCGCTCACCCCCCTTATAAGAAAATCTAAAAACTCAATACAAACAAACAATCAATCATATTAGACAAACTGATTTTCCGATTTTCACCCCATTAGGGGTTGATTTATGAAATATAAATAAAAATACGTATCCTTTATTCGATTAAGAGATGATTAATATTATGTCAAGTATTGAGTTTATCGAAGCAAGCAATAAAATCCTTCCCTTAAAACTTAATCAACCCTTTTCAAAATTAAGGGGGTGATTTTCGAAAAACCCAAAAATGGAGGGTAGTTATAAAAAACGAATAATGACTATCTTTTTTATTTACTTATACTCATATTCGTAACGAGTTTCAAGTTTATCAACCCATGGAATAAGATTTTACATTCGTAGGTTTTCACCCCTTTTCACCCCCTTAGAGGTAGATTTTCGCAAAATCCTTTCTTAATGCTCACCTACATAATGAATTGCAACTACCATCAAAAATTCAGGGTTCTACGTTTAGTGGTTTAATATCCTCTCTTTAAAACTTGAATACCCCTTTTCACCAACTTGGGGGGTGATTTTCGAAAAATCCAAAAACACGTGTTTCATTAATTCTTATCTAGTATATAAATACTGATTTTCAAATTCATTGGCTCACGCGTTGTGATTTTCCCATACAAACTTTAACATCGTCTAGATTACCAATGGAGCGTAGTTTTTAAAAAAAATTGGTGCTAGTCTTATTTATTTACTGGTGTTCTTATTCGAGGTAAGTTTCAAGTTTATAAACCCAAGGAATAAGATTTTGCATACAAAATTTTTCACCCCTTTTCACCCCCTTAGAGGAGGATTATCGCAAAATCCCATCTTATTGCCAATCTACATGGTAGACTGCAAATGCTGTCCAAAATTCAAGTTTCTGCGTTAAGCGGTTTCGGCTGTAGTCGATTCAAAAGAAAAACCCTGTTCTTTTATATAAATAGATCAACCTTTGACGACTTGAAATATGGGTTTTATAAGTTGGATGAAGTGTGTGTGTCTGCCACCGTGGTTTTTAAACATGTGAACAGATTTTAATGCAGCTTTTTTATTTAAAAGCTGGTTTTCTAACGTTTTTTTTCAGACACATTTCTTATAAAAATCGGTACAACTGTTTCAAAGTCTACAACTTTTTTTTTTTTAAATGCGTTGGGGTTACTTTTTTAATTGAGTCGATTAATTTGTCGTAATTTGAAAACAGTCTGAACTCAGTCTGAACTCCTTTGATTAGAAACAAAACATTTGATACACGTTAACTTGGTAGACACCTGAATAAAAAAAATACACAAGTAGGTCTAGGTGTTTGCTTACTTCGCGGCACGAATAAATGGCAAGTACCTGGCAACGTGATATTTAAAATCACTCGACCTAATCTAGCGCTCAAATGCCCGCCCACTACCTATAATGTTTTATATCTTTTTATGATTATGGTTTTGTACAGACGCACGCCAGCACAATAATCAACTCCTTTACAACGAACGCAGAAAGGTTTAAATATTCAATTGGGAAAAAATTACTTAATATTGGGATAGTTTGATGTGCTTGGCGTCTGTAGAGTAGGTAAGCTACATTTGGCAGTGACCAAAAGGGGCTCCATTCCTCAGCAGCTGCCGCAGCTGACTGTACCTCCTTTGTCAGCAGTGCCAAAATTAAATAGTAACAGTAGTGAAGCTTTATACCTATCCATGATCAGCAAGATAATGTTTCTGAGATGATTTAGATAAGGTATCATCCTCAAAAAACGTGCGGAGAGGAGGCGGAACATACGTGCTTCATCCGGTAGAGAACTTTAACAGTCTGAATCTATACCTACATCTTATACACATTCACATATAAATAAAACTGGATTATCTGTTTGTAATATTGAAATAACTGTTTTTCAATTCATGCATACAAATATATAATCTGGTATACGTATACACCAAAATAACATTTTTTTCAATTTTTGTCTTTCTGTCTGTTTGTAATGGCTAATCTCTGAAACGGCGGCGCCGATTTTGACGGGACATCTATTGGCAAGTAGCTGAAGTAAGGTGTAACTTAGGCTCTACTACTAAGGTGAGACGGAATGGGAAGCGGTTGCCTCCTTCTGCGAAGCAGTCATGCTCGCGAAAGAGGGGGCGGGCCGCGTGAGGGAGAGGATAGTGTCCTCCCTCCACCCCAGCCGCAGTGGTAAATACCTACGGTGTCGGACGTCTGCAGCCGATCTCCGGCCACCGTAGGCGCGGGCATGCGGGCGGCGAGTAAAGGGCGACTCGCTGTCCAAGAACCCGGCAGGCTTTGGCATGGTCCATGATCGGATGGCAGGTCACCCATAACTCACCACCCGCATGCCCGCGCCTACCGTGGTTGGAAATCTGGTTCCTCTCCCTCATGCATCCCGCCTCCTCCTTATTGTTAGCCTGACTGCTTCGCAGAAGGAGGCGACCGCTTCCCATTCCGTCTCGTCCCGTAGCATGAGCTCGACCAGTGCCGGCCGCTAGAAGTGGCTGCCTATTGCCTCCGAGGACACGGCGGTGCTCCGCCCGAGCGAGGCAGTCCTGCACCTACGCTCCACCGTGTCTTCCGGGCGATCCTCGGAATGGTGACACCCAGGCTTTTTTCCTGTCCAATGGAACACAGGAACCTTCCGAAACATCCGTGCCCGGTGGAGACCTGCGTCAAGTGGAAGGTGAGGACGCCGCACGCCTCTCCAGCAGCCACCCCCCAAAGAGGGTTCTTACCATGACCCACTGACCGGCCATGGATTGCACGACACCGGTGTACAGGCTCCGGTAGGAGGCGTTTGGCCCTCCGAGATTGGGGTTTTTAAGTGTTTTATTATAAAAGTATTAACTTGTAGTTACTGTAACTGTTAGTTACTAGTAAACATAACATAAGTTCTGCTTAGCTTGGGACTAGATGGCGTTGAGTGATAGTTGTGGAATAACTGCTCAATAATAACTAAACTACTCAATCGATAATCCTCCTTGATTCAGCTTCTATTTCTGGCTCATGAACATCACTGGCTGAACAATGAATGAAATAATAAACAAAAGTTCCAACAGATGTCGCTATGATCTATTAACAAGAAGTTGAGATCACAGAACAAAGTTATAAGTTTAACAAAGACCTTAAATCCAATTCATTTTATCAATTCAGTATAACATGAAACGATTTGCTATTAGGAAATAAAAATAATTGTACATGGCAACTGCTTTTTAATTATTTATTGTGTTTGTATAATCTGTGTATATTTTTTTATTAATCTGGCATCCCTGCCGGGTGTGTGAGCGACGTACGAATTGTGTATCTGTAATTTACTTAATTTTAAGTGTAAACAATGAGTTAAATAAATTGTTTAGTCGAGCGATATTAAAAAAATACATAATCTCATTGCCAATGTCGTAATTTAGGTGTTTTATACGCTTTTTATATTGATGTGAGGTTCTCGTGCTTTGTCTTCGTGTGTGACAATATACTCAAAATGGCGCATCAACTGGCACCGTCTGTAAATTGTTCATTGGACGACATTGACCTCAGTGCACTAAAGGTAAACTTTTAAAGTAAACTATTATTATTATTTAGACATCCCAAATATCCAGAACGTAGGGGCTCCCTCAACTTGCAGAAAAAAAGTAATCAAAGGGCAATGATCTCACAGGGCGTGAATCATAGTGAAGGTTTACTTGAAATGGCATAGTAATCTTTACAAGCTATTTCACCAAATTTATGTGTCATTTCAGGATCCTGCTGGTATATTCGAACTCATAGAAGTGGTCGGAAATGGCACCTATGGACAAGTATACAAGGTATGTACTAGATTGAAAACCATAGCTCATTATTACACTATACCCCTATGTATAACTACACCTATCAGTAATTAAATTGATTGCTGTTATTGGGTCTCTCCTCACGGTCTACTTGTAAGCTGTAATACATGTCATGATGCTAGTAAAAATTAACTTAATAGGCTCCAATGAAAGCATTACAATTAAAGAGCACTGTCTATTAATGTCAATGAACTTCATTAGTTCCCATCAGTGGACTTTCAATAGGTACTACTATATTTTAAAGTGTAGGATAATTTGCTCTGTTTGCTTCATTATATTACAATTTTGAGCTATCACTAATTTTTCAACCTAAATAATATGAAAATTAGTGCAGAATCTTGGGACTATAACAACATGTTCTGGTGGTTTATAATTTTATACACTAATATATGTGGGTCAGAGGCCGGTTGTCTTGGGGGCATGTATTATTATTCCCTTCAGAACATATTTTGCATTATATTTACATGTTCTATGCTTCAGATTTTATGAGAGATGAGATGACCTAAAAATTAGCAAAATTGTAAATAGCAAATGATTTGATTGATAAGATTATTTTCATCCAACTGCACAAGAAAAAGCTATAAGCTTAATATTGGACATAGTAGTTAAACAGCAAAATCATTCATTAATTATATTCAATCATGTAACATGTTATTTTAGATAAACATCTAAGTAATAATAAAAAATGTGTTTGATTAATAGTTTAGTAAAAATCATGCAGATTCACAGATGGTAAGCTCATAAGGCATAATCATAAAGTTTCATATTAAAATGATTGAGACAGTAGTTCATAACAATACTAATTAGATAAAGACAATAATTATCATTGAATATTATCACCTCATAAACAGTACTGTTAACCATTAATGGAAAGGCTATTTGATAAATGAATATCGCAGTAGCCACCTACACTTGTTCAAACTTGTGAACATGTGAAGTATACTACCTATTAGAAGAAAAGATTCATTACTTTTTAAAATACTTGTCTTCAACTGCATCCAGTTGCACTGGAAGCCAAGCTCAACATAGCATACACAACATCGCAGCCTTTTACCATTTACCAACTTAATATGTTGGAAAAGACTAGGCAGGTGATGACTTTAACTGCTTTCAACATAATCTATGTTTTACTTAAAACCTAGCCAACACATTATTGTATTGTTCTTTGAGTTAAAAATCTACACAGATAATATATGCTAACTTACGAATTAAAACAAGCTAACTAGTAGCACACTAGTAGTTTGTGAATTTATAACAATATCATTGATTTGTATGTTACAAAAGGAAATGGTTAACAATTAGTATTGTACTATTGAATGCACATTTTATAATAAGATTTTTATGAAGGACATAAAATTAAAATGCAATATTAATTGAGAAACCTGGAATTGTTTGCATAAAATAAATTTGAAATAATGTATAGAATTATCTCATTCACATCATTAAATTGTGATAATTAAGTGATGATCATTGTCCAATTGCTTTTAAAAGAAACAAAGAGATAATAATAATTATGTGAAGCTTGATCACAATCACCTTGATCATAATTATTAATATTATTTTTCTTTCTTTCATCAGGTTATGATCTGGTTTTAAATCATGTGCAATGTGATATTATTGGGTATGGTTAGCCAATACAAAATCTGGACAGAAAATGCTGAACAGTCAGCTATCTTGCTCTGTCACTCTCGTCTGAACTCAGCATGATTTCAGCCGATAATTTTGTCAGCTTAGCTGACTGTTCAGCATTTTCTGACCAGATTTTGTATCAGCTAACCATACCCATTGGTTGGCCTAATCATGAATAGAGGATATACTTTATATGTATGGACTATAGATGGTTAACTTTATATAAAATTATTGGAACTTAAAATGATACTTAGAATTAATTATGACACATCCTATTTTGAGTAAGTTAAATTGTAAATTAAAATATTTTAGGGGCGTCACACAAAAACAGGGCAACTTGCTGCCATCAAAGTTATGGATGTCACACAAGATGAGGAGGAAGAGATAAAGCTAGAGATAAATGTGCTAAAAAAGTACTCTAATCACCGCAACATTGCCACATACTATGGAGCTTTTATCAAAAAGAGCCCTCCAGGAAAGGATGACCAACTGTGGTTGGTGATGGAGTATTGTGGAGCTGGTTTGTCCATTTATAATTTTAATGATTTGTTCTTTTGTGATTATTAACCTTCTCATTGTGACTCAACATTTCTGTTTATTTAGAACAGGTAAATTAACAGAAATGTAATGTTTTCTATTTTCATTCATTATGTGATGATGTACAATCGACAAAGTTGAATTATGACCCACCATAAGTTAATTTTCTTACAGACTTTCAAATACAATTAGGTTCACATCCACGTAAACATACATATCCATGGTAATGACTTTGAGCTTTGTCAATTTGACGGATTCAAACAATTTATTGTCAAAATGGGTCATGATTCAACTTTGTTGAGTGTACATGCTCCATGTAAAATACTGATAATCAGTTTTATCTGGTTAAACTGGAAGTGGATCCAAGGAGAAAGGTTAAATAGATGATGATAATAAACATACTGCTGCATAGTCATTATATTTAGGTTTCTATGAATGGATTTCTATCTGCCTTTTAGCCTGAAATTCTGAACGGTCTCCTTCTACCATTGCTTTATGTTTTTAGGATCTGTGACAGACTTAGTGAAGTCCACTAAAGGGCAGTCATTGAAAGAAGAATGGATTTCATACATTTGTAGAGAAATTCTCAGAGGTCTAAGCTATTTACACTCCAATAAGGTCATTCACCGTGACATCAAAGGACAAAATGTCTTACTAACAGACAATGCTGAAGTTAAACTGGGTATGTATTAGAACAAACACATCTAGATAACATACATTTTGATATTTGCATAGTCATTCGCTTAATTAATTGGAACATTGTGTTTATAGTAAGATATTCACTAAAAGTATACACAATGTTTAAATTGTTGTTCATAATAAATATTACAAAATGATTAATAAATTCGTCCAACCAATTATGTTATCAGTGGATTTTGGAGTGTCGGCGCAACTGGATAGGACTATAGGTAGACGAAACACATTCATTGGTACTCCATACTGGATGGCGCCGGAAGTGATTGCATGTGACGAAAACCCTGATGCAACGTACGATAATCGCTCCGACCTTTGGTCGCTTGGTATAACAGCTCTCGAGATGGCGGAGAGTCAACCGCCCCTTTGTGATCTTCACCCCATGAGGGCTCTTTTCCTCATTCCAAGGTATAATATTAATGACATTTACAACTATAGGTACTTATTATTTCTACTGCAAAAACTTATAAATATCTCGTAACTCTTTATTCCAGAAACCCGCCGCCTCGTCTTAAGTCAAAGAAATGGGCTAAAAAATTCCATAGTTTCATTGAAACTGTTCTTGTAAAAGACTATCACCAACGGCCGTACACTGAACAACTCTTGAAACATGCATTTATAAGGTAAAAATAAATGTTGTGTCAATGCTTATCTTTTTAGAATGATACATTGGAATTTTAAATAAATTTTGGTTTAATTTTACAGAGACCAACCCACAGAGAGACAAGTGAGGATACAACTCAAGGACCATATAGACAGATGTAAGAAGCGTAAACAGGACAACTCAGTGCGAGAGGACTACAAATACTCCGGATCGGAAGGCGAAGAAGAAGAGAACGCGGTGGCCGGCGAGCCGTCGTCTATCGTACACAATGCGGCAGCGCACCAAGGCGGAGACACTCTGCGTCGGAACTTCCAGCAGATCCAAGAAGGACCTAGGTTGGTTAACATTTGTACATTAAATGTTTGTCTATTAACTTCTGTCACTTAACATTAATTGTGTAATAAACCAGACCCGCCGAAGCGCCTCAACCACAGCCGCCTCCGAAACGTAATAGCAAGCGCGAGGAACGTGAGGAAATTCCAGGTGACATAACTGTCTAACTATTTTTATGAGACATTTTGCAATAACTATGTGATTATTAACAACTGTGTTTGTTGGTGCTGCAGAGCCAGGCCCACCTGCAAGGCCATCTATTCCACAAAGACTGATTGTTGTACCAGACCCACAGGCACAACAGCCTAATAGATATAGGTAAATATGTTCTATGTTGGATTTTATGCTTTTTGTAACTGATACCATGTGATGAAAAATCGAATTTATTTATCCAAAGTGTACTTTGGTGGGACATTAATAAATATGGTTATTGCAGGCCTCTACCACCTACACCAAAGTCGTCAGGCTCGTCCAACAGTTCGGGCTCCAACAATGGCACGCCGCCGGCCAGCGGGCCGCAGCCTCCGCAGCGCGGCTCACATCACATGTTCAAACCCATGGTAAGTGTGGCCCCGCCACTGTTATCATACTCGGGGAAATATGCGTTGATACTACTAAAACTGCAACTGCTCGGACTGCTCAGAGTTTCAAAGATTTTAATGTTTCTTGCTATAATATTATATTTATTCAAAAGAGCGGCCAAAATAATGCTAAAATAATTTATTTTATATTTCAAATTTTAGTTCAATTCGTAATCATTCTTTTAGAATGGAAATGGTTGTCACTTGTATCGCGCTATATTTTACTGAGTGTTCAGTGTAGTAACAACTTGATTGGGTAAACTGCTAATTATATTATTGTATGTATTTCTTTGTTACTTTAATTTATTAGCTTTTTGTTTTTATTTTCATGTCACGCTGTTAACTTTCTTTGCACATCCGATTTAAACTGCAACTCCAGCTTCCACCGAGAAGGCCAGAGGTAGGTTATTTGAGGTCCATTTATTACTGATGATGATTCTATGGCTATTATATTTTTATAGTTACAAGTTTCTGTATGCAATACATAATATTTACAACTCGCCAGGACTTGGACAAGTTGGCTGCACAGCTGAACGAACTCGGCGTCGTGTCCGGGAGCGAGCCACCGAACAGGCCACCTCGCGCTCCCACTAATGGTCAAGGTGCTTATGAACTTTTCTGTTGTTATTAAATGTTTTGAGAGGCATTTGTTTTTACTGTTTTACATTTACGTTTGATAAGTAGTCAGGTTTAAATAAACTTATTGAGAAAACCATAAACTTGAACTTACAGGCCCACCAGTAGAAAGAAACCAACCAGAACCGGCGTTCGAGGACTCCGATAGCGATTCTGACGCCGAAGAGAGTGGTGGCCGAGTGCGCAATGATGGCACCTTACTAGCAAGCGACCCGCCGAAGCCCCTGTAAGTAACCTATCAAAGAAACACCATGTATTTATAAATTTATATAATTTTTTTGGCGTATTTTATTAGTTTTCATAAACATGCAACTAATCATGATTACTTTTATGTTAATTTTGTTTGCATATATTTTTTGGACCATATTTTTGTTCGCCCTCCCCCTCCTGTTCGGTTACGTTGGCCTGTCAGTCCCGAGTTCTGTTACAGGCCGGGCCTGTCGGCCGTGTCGGAGGACGGCGGCGCGGGCGGCGGCGCGCCCACGCGGCCGCTGCCGCCCACGCCCGACGACGACGACACGCACGCCGACCGCACGCTCGTCATGAAGCGGGTGAGTACATTCAATATCTACACCACACCGTGAGGTATTTCGCCCGATGCTAACAAAGACATAATTCGATCATAGTATTCCATACATTACATAGCGTTCGATATAAAAACGTGAAACTCGATCCTGGCCCTGCTACGTTCACACGAGCCAAACTTTGTCAGTGCTTAAGATATCTAATATGCATACCTCCTGTTGATTACTCCTGCTAAAATCTGTTAACATATTAATTTTATCACCACATCTGTTTTTACGGCAAATGTACACCAAGTGAAATGAAATGGAAAATTATAATGGGCTTTGTTTTCGAAATTTAAGATGATAAACTTATGTTTCGAACATTGACTATTATAATTGAACGAATTTCATTACAACTGGTAGTATGTGTGTGGCATTTGTGCTATATTGTGTGTGGCTTGATCAAAATAGCAACCGATAGAATGGGCCCATGTGATAGAAATGGACTGTTTTTTATTTGAATTTTAACGAATGTTTTTCACGCCAAAGTAAGATCAGTGAGCATAAAATATTGCTAATTCGTTTTTATTAGTATGTTTCTTGGTTCCTATCATTTATTTATATGTACTTTTTGTATCGGACATGTTTGACAAACATCAGAGAGAGAATAACGAAAACGACAAAAGGCAGTCTGATGTCGATGAAGCAGTATTACTGAAGGATTGGGATTTTGCACGATTTTTCCCATCGAAGGATTCTGAAAAAAAAGAAGAAAAGCGTGACATTCCGAAGGAATCCGAACAGAAACGAGCACAACTGCAACGACAGTCGCGGTTGGAAATGGAAGATGCGTGGTCCAAATATAAAGCTGTAGCCACACCTCCTTCTCGACACAAGCAGCTATTTCAAAAACCCACCGAAAAGTCTACCCAAGACAAACTGGCGGATATTTTGAAGAACAAAAAAGAATCAGATTCAGAAGTAAATTCTCCGAACCGCTTTTTCCGTGGCTTCAGAAGAGAAAACTCAGATCTCTTCCCACTACCCAGTACACGTCACTCCGCTATATACTTTCCGAAACATGAAAGCCCAGTAGGAGTAAATAAACAACTACGATCCAGTGGAATTTTTAACAATTCGCGAAAACAGGTTATGAAATCTTCGGCTGGAGAACCTGTTTTAACAGATTTCATAAAAACTAATGATAGCTTAAAAATGTCAGCACAAGGTGATGTCAGAAAAAGTGAAAAGAAGAGAACCCCGGATCGAAAAATTGCAGCCAGCAACCCAATCGACGCACTCAAAAATGTTGCTGCACTTATCAGACAAGATAATGAAAGCAACGGACCAAGCCGACAGAGCAGCGTCAATAGTGATTCTCCAGCAACTAGCATTTGCTTCACAAGTAGTACATCTTTTGAAAAGGCTGGGACGCCAGACTTGACAGCAAACACTTACGAGAATAAATCAAATGCAGAGAATGTAAATGAGGCGAATGTGGTGAAACCACGCAGAGAAAAGACTGAATCTGATATAGTTTTCCGGAGAAATTCTCAATATAACCGGCATTCAGAGCTAATGGCAAGTTGTGGGCAGGAAGCGGTACTCGCTCAGGATCAGGTAAATTGCTCCCTGCTCAGGATAGTTTGATTAATAATTTTATACTTACATTTGGTATGGGGTTTGGTTTTCTAACATGGTTTTCACTAACATCTACATAAAAATAATATGAACGCTTTTATATAAAAATGTATGTGGTTTGTATTTTGTTTGTAGTGGTTTTGGTACATTTTAATAATAACAAGTACTTAAATGTATGGGAATGGTATACGGCTCTTGTTTGTTATACTTCATACTAAAATGTCTATTTTAGTCTGTCACTTGGAGAACTTTGGATTTAGATATTGCTCACACGTCTTACATTTTGGCGTGATAATTTTCTTCTAGTTATTGTTATAATTATTTAGCTTTACTTGAGATCTGTTTCGGAAGACAAAGGTACAACTAGGTTTATAGGTAGTGAGTAAGAACTTTTAACAAAGTAGAAAATTGATATCATAGTGTTAACGAAATAACAGCTTCATCACCTAACATGCGAATGCAACTCATTAATTTAACTAACCTGTTCTTTATTTCATTGTCTAAATGCGATACCGTCTTCCTGCCAAGAAATCAACACATGCAAAGTATATGCGATACCTACTTACGCCATCAACACTTGAAAATTAACCATTTAGGAATGCTGCCTAACGACATGTCACAGAAGCTGACAAGAAACAATCATCAATTTGTGAATGTGTTTTACTACTGCATGTTTGGCTGCCGTTGTATGTCGAGCTCTGTTATTGTCCAACATATTAATATTGCTACACTATACAAAAGTTTGTCTAAGTTTGCGATAAGTTAATAGTAACATAGGATTATGATTTTTGTGTAAAGTATTTGTAAAAGTTGTGTTACCTTCAATATTATGTTGATAAAAGTACTCCGCGTATTTTGTTGGTATTTAATAAAATATGAAACATTGTTAAAAAATCGAAAATAAATACTTTTTTAATTATACTTTATCAAATGCCACCATCGCCGTGTTATGAAAATTGATTTGAATGTTTTTAACAGAAACACCATTAAAAATCGTGGAGATGGTTGAGAACGTAGTAAAATGTGTGTTTGCATGTAGGGTCGGTCAAGCGGTGCCAACGAAGGCAGCGGCTCTCGCACCAGCTCCGTGCTGCCCGACCTGCTGAGCCAGGCCGGCCAGCCCACCACGCCGCCGCGCCACGACAAGTCCACCAGTGAAGAGGTATGTTCATGTGCATTTATAAAAAAGTACGTTAGCCTTTCATACACATTTAACGACATATTTAAATTGTATTCGAGCGATTCAATTTACATGTCACATGCAATCCTTTAATTATGCTTAATAAGCATAACTTCTTCTCGAGTTGCCAAAGTAGCCCCGGTTTGCTTTGTGTTACAGTGGTGGCTATTGTCATTATCCATAATAGATTTTTACTCACCGCCTAGACATAGAGACTACGTGAATCTAAAAGAATTATGTTTTTTGTGATTTCACCGTACACGTGCTTATGGGGATAATTTACAATGGGAGTAACATGCCATGATGTATTCATAATTAAATATTACCGAGGTGCTTCCAACGCTAGCTGCTTCGTATACATAAGTACTTATGCAAAATGTATTCCCCACACTTTTATTTGCAGCCAACATTTATCTTAAACCATTATTGCAAAGACAGATAAACCAACAAACATAGTTTTTATTTTTGTTAAAAGTAACAATACTTGTTCAGTTTTCTATAACAATCTCCATGGTACATTTATAATTAACACTGGAGTGTACGCTGTACGTTGGAAGCTCCTGCTCCGGATCATGACTGTGTGGTGTCTCAAGCTTTTGGTTTATCGTATTAATGTGATAATGGTTGTCAATCATGCAAACATCCTGGAGCCACTGCGCGACCGGTTTGCAGACACCTGTTAACACTGCGTAAGTATGAAACGAATTGATGCAAGAGGAAATGCTTAAGGTTCTCATAGATTGTTGTTTGTTGAAAGTTAGATCTGTATTTCACTTCTTCCTTGTATTTATGCATTTTCTAGATACGCTTTCATTATGTTCGAAAATGTTTTGTTGATCATCGAATGCAGATCGATACATTAATTAAAGCTTTCTATAGTAGTCCAATTTACTAAAGGGCTGCTTAATAACAGCTGTAACTGTAGCAGAGGTCTTTCGGGTGATTAATGAATTGCTATACATAATTGTCATCGTCAAAGTATACAGCAGTAAATAATACATTAGTTTGAGTATAACTTCACGTAAAGCTAACTACAAAACGGAAAGGTTTTGTACAAGCAATTTGAACATCTAAACAAACACAAATTAAAATACAAGCTAATATCAGAGTTAATACAAATAGAATATTAAACAATAAGGGAATGATCCAAACGGTCTTTATCAAGTATTATTCAACAAATGCATACATATCTACAGCATACACAGCGAGTCATGCCTGCTGCAATATCACGTCCATTATCACGTTTTATGTTATTGTCATGAATGTAGATAATAGCCATCAAGCTAATAACTTTCCAACTGTATTTGAAATGATAACTAATACATGGGAGATGGACTTATTTGACTAACCATCACATATTAATTTACACGGTTGATGCTGCGGCGGAATGTGCTGCAAACATTTGATTGAGTTATCTCTTTATTGCTAAACGTATAAGTAATTTCGCTGTTTTCTCTGTTCCAGTATAGGCAAGCCATTGCCGGAGGCACGCCTCTTTCCCATCATCATCACCATCCTCCCCCATCCTCGGTCCAATCAACGCCGTCCAAATCGTTCGTAGTGGGCGCCGCTTCACCCCATCCCTTGCAACATTCCCCCTCGAATTCGTCAGTGGGGTCCCAACAACAATTCCTTCCCTTGCAACAGAAGCAGCGTTCATTCCTCACGTTTGGGTTCGGCGCGGGCTCCACCGGCAGCGGCGGCACCGGGGGCTCCGGCGGTAATGCCTCGCGACGTGAGAGCCACGTCAACGTCAATGTTACTCCGACGGGACATGATTTGTCTTCCGATACGCCCGAAATACGTAAATATAAGAAGAGATTTAATTCGGAAATTCTCTGTGCAGCACTTTGGGGTAAGCAAATACTAACTCTTAGTTTGTCATTTAGTAATTATATTGTATGATGTATGTGTTTATATAATGTAATGTTAATCTTGCAGGAGTTAATTTACTTATTGGCACCGAGAATGGTTTAATGCTATTGGACCGTTCTGGCCAAGGAAAAGTTTACCAATTGATCTCACGACGCCGCTTCCAACAAATGGAAGTGTTAGAAGGACAAAATATTCTTGTGACTGTTTCTGGGAAGAAGAATCGTGTGCGCGTTTACTACCTTAGCTGGCTCAAGTCCAAAATCCTGCGCACCGACGGACTTAGTGACGTAAGTTGCTTGCTTAATCTTCCAAATACTGCGTCCAAAAATATGTATAATATGCGATAATTTATTATACAACATTCAATCGCATAATGTCAAACAATAAAAAAAAAACTTTTGACATTGAAAACACCCAGATGTAAAGACATAATCACTATTATTATTTAACTTACAGCAAGCAGAAAGGAGAAATGGTTGGATTAACGTCGGTGAACTGCAGGGCGCAGTTCATTTCCGCATCGTGAAATACGAGAGGATTAAGTTCCTTGTCATTGCCCTGAAAGACTCCATCGAGATCTATGCGTGGGCGCCTAAACCATATCACAAATTCATGGCCTTCAAAAACTTTGGAGAACTGCAACATAGGTATGTAAACTTAAGGCTCCACGAGCGAGAGAATCGCGGCGATGATAAAATATGTTCGTGCCACCTATTTCCATATACTCTCTATGAACGCGTCTCCACGCGATGCGACGAGTGGCAATGAGAGGGCGTATCGCCGCTCGGCGAGCGCTTTACCAATAGCGAAACAAAACACGGCGATTCCGTTGCGAGTCGTGACGATACGCTGGCGGAATAATCACTCGTCGTGGAGATTCTCCGACGATAGAAGGACGGACTCGCCGCGATTCTCTCGCTAAGATAATTAGTGTCAAAATACTATTATTAATTGTATTGAACAATTATTATACCTATTTATTTTATTTTCAGGCCACTTTTAGTTGATTTGACTATAGAAGACAGCACAAGACTGAAAGTAATTTATGGATCAGCAGACGGTTTCCATGCTGTTGATTTAGACACTGCCACTGTCTACGATATTTATATTCCAAAGCATGTGAGTCAATTATACCTACCTAACTTAATTCCATTTGCAGATAGAACTTTCATAATTCCATTTATTTCTTCTTATCTGTTCACAGTCAACCAAAAGATATGAAATTATGTCTTTCACCTAATTAACTATCATATTTAATGTTTACAGACACAAGGAGCGATTGTGCCACACTGCATCGTGCCCCTCCCGAACTCCAATGGAGTTCAGTTGTTGCTATGCTACGACAACGAAGGCGTTTATGTGAACACATATGGACGAGTGAGCAAGAATATTGTCCTCCAGGTTAATATTTACACCGCATTCGTTATTTACGACAGGTATTTTAATAAAATTTTAAATGATGTATATTGGTCTTCTTTCAGTGGGGTGAAATGCCGACATCGGTAGCCTACATAGGCACGGGACAGATAATGGGTTGGGGCAATAAAGCGATCGAAATTCGTTCAGTGGAAACCGGTCATCTCGACGGCGTATTTATGCACAAGAAAGCACAACGACTCAAGTTCTTATGTGAGCGCAATGATAAAGTGTTCTTCTCTTCCGCCAAAGGTGGTTCCTCTTGTCAGATATACTTCATGACGCTCAATAAACCCGGCATGGCCAACTGGTAGTGCAGGGACGCGGCAGGCGTCGAGCGCGCCGCTTATCTGTGATTGTAACCGCACGGCGTCCCTTACAAGTGCATGCCCGTACTGTACAAGATAATGCCAGTAGATTAGTCAATATTACAAAATCATGTGCTTTGGCCACTCGAAATTCAAAGACTTGTGATAGTGACAGAAATTAGTATATGTGCTCAAAAGACAATCCACAAAATAATATTACATTCAAGTATTCGAGGACCTTCTTAGTAAATGTGGCATTTTGTACTGATAAAGATAATTTTCATTACAAGCTATTAAGGAATATATATTATTAAGCAATAACCTTTAGGATAAATGTTTTGATATTGACAACTATGCGTAAGTAAGTTAATGTGCTTAGGTTTTATATTATGTTGCAATTGATAATTTCTAAAAGAAAATGTAATTGAAATCAACTATTAATTCATATATGCCATATTGTTTATAATGTTAAGATAGTTGGGTGATGATTATTATTAATTGGTTACATAATTATTTTTATGATATTAACAAAGAAAAATGCCATGTCTGACAGGTTATAATTATTATAACAAACATTCAACAAAACACAATTAGGGGTAATGTAAAATTATTCTTCAATTTACATTTGTAAGATTCATTCACATAACAAATTGGCATTTAGTCAAGTCACTTTGTATTATAATTATCACACCAAACTACATTTTTTATTAATGGATAAATCCTAAAAATTTGGTAATATTTATTATTTATTTGTTATGTACTATATTATTTACATGTATAAAGATATAACTGTGCATATTGAACATATATATTTGACGACTTTTATTTGAAATACCTTAGCCCAATAAAATTTAAAAACATTAAGTGCTTTTATTGCAAATATTATCTAGAACCATAATAATTATTAATTTCATTCATCACATCTATGCCATTAATATCTTGAAGAAATAATTTCGTGAGTTCATAGGAAGTATTTTCTGGTCACATCCAATTATTTTAAAAATCTTTTACCTGTAGAAACTACAATACCCCTGAGAAGTAGCTAATTCTAATCGACTTCAGAAAAAAGGAGGTTCTCGGTTCTACCTGTATGTATGTGTTTGTCCGCGATTATCTCCCATTTGGCTGAACCGATTTCGATGCGGTTTTCGGAAAAGTGTTAAATTCTGCAGAGTTTTAATATAATGGATATATGAATATTTAATTTTATAAATATCCCGCGATGTTGCCCCTATGTATCCGTTTTTGCGCTTACTTGGATTGTAGATTTGGAAAGTCGCTGAACTAAAGGGGGTAAAATGAAAAAAAGACCTGTTTTCAAAAACAAACAAGAACAAGTGCGTGTCGGGCCACGCACAGTGTAGGGTTCCGTAGTTGCCCATCAAAATACTTATGCGAACTAACTAAACTGATTCGGTGAATTTAATTTTAAAAAGAAGAATTTTCAAAATCGGTCCAGGAGTCTTTGAGAAATCGGGGAAAATACATAAGAAAAAAGATTACAACGAATTTAGAACCTCCTCCTTTTTTGAATTTAGTTAAAAATAGTTGACGATAAAAACCTACCTATCCCCAAAAAACATACCTATAAAAGCTGTAAAAATAAAGTTGACAAACTTACATTTGCAGTTGTCTCCGATACATTTTGTTTAAGAAAATATGATATCAAGTACATTTTATAAGTTGGTCGACTATTACTCGTAAAGTTGTAAAGCCTACTTAGTCATGATAATTTTCTTTTAAACTTCGTTATATGTACTACTATTGTGAATTTTTTCACACCCCCAAACATAACCGTTTAGCTGGTAGAGGGGGGGGACACTCGAATCGAGCAAAATTTAGCACTTTTAAGCTTAATATTTCACAAACGAATTTTTTTATCAAAAAATTGTTAATGGAAACTATCATTATTTTTTAAAGGCCTATTTAATAGTGACCGACCGAAATTTCGGTTTCGGTTTCGGTTTCGGCCGGTTTCGGCCAAAAAATCTAGTTTCGGCCTTAGTTTCGGTTTCGGCCAAAATATAGCCGAAACTTTCGGCCCTGCCGAAACTGAAGTGTTCGTGCATTTTCGTGCGACGTCAAGGCAGTGACTGTATTTGAAACATAAATTAACGGTTTCTTCTTTGAAATAATGCTATTTTTTTAACTCAGTAATTTCGTATTTCTGAATAAAGGACGATTGTTGAGACTACAAATCGAAAGAAAGTTAAAGAACGTAGCAAAAAAGCAATTTCTTAAAAATCAGCAATGACCATAAGTTTTTTTTTACGGCTCGTTGTGTTCCACGGGAGCCTCAAAGAGTGTCAGCATTATAACGGGGCCCCTCCTGGGGGCTAAAGCCTGCTGGGGTCGAGGGACTAACGAGTTACCCTGGAACGTAAAGGGCTATTGAAGGACATCGTGGATTTTAGTCAGTACGAGTCGTGACAGTCTCTCCCGCCCTGCCCAGTGTGAGAGGACTAATTTGATGATTTTACCACTATAAAAAAATATGTCCATAAGTTTTCCGTATTATCATTACTTTCCAGAATTTGATCCTTATTAGCAACACTATCGAATGGTGTATATAATACAGGCTGTGTTTTTTTTTCCAAAATCTCGGGTTTCGAATACTTCCCAGGATTTTTGTTTTTTTTTTTTAAATCCAATGATGCAGTTTTAGTTTTCGTCAAAATCGGTCTTCAGTCATCCTGTATATACACTTTTTCTTAAGTGTTAAAAAATGTTTAAAAAAAATTAGAAAATAATCGAAATTTTAAATGATTGTGTTAAAAAGTTTCGGTTTCGGTTTCGGCCGAAACTGAGAGCAAGGCCGAAAGTTCGGTTTCGGTTTCGGCTGAAAAATCAGTTTCGGTCGGACACTACTATTTAATGATACCCCACACTAAGGGGCACGCGAGAAAAAAAAAATCCTCACTTTACGTGTAAGTACTGGAGGTACCCTAAAAAAAATATTTTACGAGATTTTATTTTACCACTTTTTCGGCACAGCAAATCCGTATATTTACACCAAATTACAGCTCTCTAGTACTGTGCGTCTCTGAGCTAAACTGCGGACAGACGGACGGACAGACGGACGGACATGGCGAAACTATAAGGGTTCCTTGTTGACTACGGAACCCTAAAAAGGATACAATAACTTATCTTTCGGAAGTTGGTGGCTTTGTGTTTTATTCTATTGACTATTGCCACCGACTTCTGAAAGTTAGGGTCAATTTATACTAGCGTAGAGTCGAAGCGTCAAATTCTTTACAACTAAAGCGAAGCCGTACGAATGCGCGCGACTTTTTAAAGGATTAGAAGTAATGTGTGCGTTACTACGCTGTGGAGTTAAGGTTGAAATTGTTATGTTCAGTTTTAGAAAGACGCTTCGATGCGCTTCGACTTTGCGCTTTTTTTTTTTTTTTTTTTTTTTTTTTTTTAGCGTGGTAAAATCATCAAATGAGTCCTCCAACCCCGGGCAGGGCGGGAGGGACTGTCAGACTTCTACTGACTAAAATCCACGGTGTCCTTCATAGCCTGTTAAGTTCCGGGGTTACGGTAAGGGAATAATCCCGCGACCCCGGCAGGCTTTGGCCCTCTGAGAGGGGGGCCCCGTCATTATGCTGACGCTCTTTGAGGCGCGCGTGGGACACAACGCGCCGTCGACCCGGGCATGGTCCTAGGTCGGGCAGCGACTTGCCCTTTACTCGCTGCCCGCATGCCCGCGCCTACGGTGGCCGGAGATCATCTAGCGACGTCCGTCGCCGTGGGCGCCTACCACTGCGGCTGGGGCGGAGGGAGGACGCTGTCCTCTCTCGCTCGCGGCCTGCCTCCTCCTTTACGAGCATTACTGCCTCGCAGAAGGAGCTGACCGCTTCCCACTCCGTCTCGCCCCGCAGCATGGCCGCAACCAATGCCGGGCGCGAGAGGTCTCCGCCTATCGCAGCCGTGAGGACACGTCGGTGCTCCGCCCAAGCTGGGCAGTCTTGCACCGTATGCTCCACCGTGTCCTCCGGGCGATCTTCGCAGTGGTGACACCCAGGCGTCTCCTCCTTTCGCATCAGACACAGGTACCTCCCGAAACTTCCGTGTCCGGTGAGGACCTGCGTCAAGCGGTAGGTCAGGACGCCATGACTTCTCTCCAGCCACTCCTCAAAAAGGGGTCTTACCGCCGCAATTGCGGCGTGCCCGTCGACTTTGCGCTAGTATGTAATAAATTGACCCTTAACCGATTCGTTGCCATCTAATTTCGCTAACTTCTAGCTGTGGCGTGAAAAAAAAAATAACGTGACACTGATCAGTGCCCAACGCCATACGATTAGATGACACGCGTCTGTGTCTTCAGCCATGCGGAAAAGAAAAAAAATATCATTACCATTTTTTACATGTTCAAGCTTGAATACTTTGTTTACTTTCGAAATCCAATTTGAATAGCCAGAAAAATTATTGTTTTGTGTTGTTAAAAGTGGCAAAATAGGCGTATTTCTGGAAATGGAGGGTAAGTGACTTTTTTAGTACAGGTGTGCCAAACCTTTTTACATTTTCTAATGATTTGATAGATTATGAGGTTTAAGTCTAAAAATATTGTTTTGGTTTTCCATAGAACAAACAACTGTTTAAACTATGTTAATGAAAAACTGCCAAGTTTAAATAAATAGATAATATGTATTCAAAAAAAAAAAAAAATATGTAGTTTCTGGGTAAAAACCGTAACTTAAGGTGATTGCTTCGATGTAGCCCGCGAAATTAAATATAAAAATTGACAAAAAATTCGCTCCATCAGCTCTCACATAGAAAAGGTGCATCGTAGTTAGATTTCGGAGATTTTAACATGATGCACCTTTTCTATGTGAGAGCTGATGGAGCGAGTTTTTTGATATTTTTTATATTTAAAATTATACTTGTTATTTGCGCAACACAAATATTTATAAAGTTACAACATGTCACTGGCCTGTAAATTGCAAAAAACGTAAAAAAATTTGAATTTCGCGGGCTGGTTGGAGCATCCCCCTTAATTGAGGGGATTCCTTACCATCAATTTAAAATGAGACACATCCGTGCCTAACAGCACACTAAGAGAAAGTGATGGCACTAAAACTAGCTCTCTGCAACAAATCGACATTCAACTTTCAAAAAGGTTGGTTACCCCTGTTAAAAAAAAACTAACAATATACAGAAACAGAGGCTACAAGCTTAATGTATGTGAAAAATAAAGTGATTTCATTGAAACATCTGCAACGAATCGGTTAAATTGGTTCTTTATTTTACAAAAATTTTTATTCCTTGTTAGTAGGCAAAGGGTAAAACAAGGCCCATAGAGTACATTGATCTCATGAACCATGATAATTTTCATAAACAGATAATTAAATTTCAATTAGTGCTGTAATAACAAATACTAAAAAACAATAAAATAAATATTGATGTGGTTAGACAGCAAACATGATTTTTTTATAGATAATGGAACAGAACCTTACATGCATGATCCACTAGTACAATATTGGAAGTTTTAATTGACCCATTTTACTATTCTCTGAAATGTATGTGAAATTGAAATAAAATGACTTCTGTTCATTAAACATTATTTATTTAAATTATAGCAAAAATTCAGTTATCATTTACTTTCAAAAGTATCTACTCATAAATTCGATGGTGAAACATGGAACATTTTGGATCAGTTGTTTCACGAAGGAAACAAGTTGGAACTGGATAGACCTTTCGTTTCCATTGATGACAAGGGAACTAACATCAACCCAGGCACCGGTGGCTGCATTTCTAGATCTCGTAAATCATTAACTTTAACTCTGAGATCACTACGAAGTTTGTTTATATCAATATTTAACTGTTTTTGATCGGCTTCTAAAAGCGACTTGGTAGCATTGATATTGTGTTTTATTAAAACAGAACCCACAGTCACCCAACATTTGTTTTGAGACGACTTAGAAAGATCCCGCAATGCTTCACGGTTTTGATTTCTTCTTTTATCTAGGAGTATAATTTCACGCTTATCCGATAAAATTTCATTCGCTAATTTTTCGACTGAAACCAAGTATTTCAAAACATTGTCTTGATCCTGCATTGTTCTGCTCTAAATCAGAGATATTGGTGAAGCAATAAAATATTCTTACACTGATTTTCAGGTCTTTATCTCAAATTGAATAACCAAATTGCATTCTGTACTTCAGTTTTTTAGCAAATTACCCATTGAGATAAAAATTATCAGGACGAGCTCAGTCTCAAACAGACAGTCAAATGGTCAAAAAAAAATAGCAGATAGCACGTACATGAGACAATATTATGGTATGTCAGTCAACACAAATGTCAATGCCACAAGATTAAGGTGAACGCAAACCAAGCCGCACCGCAGTCTCCGCAGTCATCGTTTTCTTACCGCTTCCGCGGCTACTGCGAAGCGGGTGAGTGTGCGAGGTTTCATAGAACTTCATATTAAGGTGATTGCGTCGATGTAGCCCGCGAAATTCAAATATTTTTACGTTTTTTGCAATTTGCAGGCCAGTGACATGTTGTAACTTTATAAATATTTGTGTTGCGCAAATAACAAGTATAATTTTAAATATAAAAATTGACAAAAAATTCGCTCCATCAGCTCTCACATAGAAAAGGTGCATCGTAGTTAGATTTCGGAGATTTTAACATGATGCACCTTTTCTATGTGAGAACTGATGGAACGAGTTTTTTAATAATTTTTATATTTAAAATTATACTTGTTATTACCGCAACACAAATATTTATAAAGTTACAACATGTCACTGGCCTGCAAATTGCAAAAAACGTAAAAAAATTTGAATTTCGCGGGCTGGTTGGAGCATCCCCTAAGGGGGATGCTCCAACCAGCCCGCGAAATTCAAATTTTTTGAAATTCAAATTCAACTTTATAAATATTTGTGTTGCGGTAATAACAAGTATAATTTTAAATATAAAAATTATTAAAAAACTCGCTCCATCAGCTCTCACATAGAAAAGGTGCATCATGTTAAAATCTCCGAAATCTAACTACGATGCACCTTCTCTATGTGAGAGCTGATGGAGCGAATTTTTTAATAATTTTTATATTTAAAATTATACTTGTTATTACCGCAACACAAATATTTATAAAGTTACAACATGTCACTGGCCTGCAAATTGCAAAAAACGTAAAAAAATTTGAATTTCGCGGGCTACATCGAAGCAATCGGGGACTGCTGAGACTGCGGTGCTGCTAAGTCTGCGTTTACCTTTAGTCTGCGTATTCGTTATTCTTCTCATGATTTGCTCGAATGTGTAAATGCGGAAAAAACCAATGGTTCCATCCATGGGTTCTCGGTTCTCGAATTCAAAACCAGAGATTATGAAAAAGAATATCCGGTACTGGTGTCGACCTCTGGTGTCGCCCGACGCCCGAACGACTAGCGATGGGTAGCTATAGCCATAACTAGCCAAATACCGGCTATGAGCAAAATAGCCACGGCTATGATATCCGTCCACACGATAGCTAGCTATCGGCTATTGGCTAATATTATTATTGGTATCGTCGATCATTTTCTCACACACAGATAAAGAGAGAGCGTTATACCTAGTAATTTCGTTCATTTAATAAACGAATTTATGAAATTCGATGACTAGAAAGGTGGTTAGTTACCGACAGGTTTAAAATAAATAAACATTTGATAGTTAGTATTTTGGTTATTGTTGGTTGTTGGCGCGACGAGGATCGAATTCGGATCGGGCAGTTGACGTTGCGTTATTTACACCCACCGGCGCCGCCGCGTCGCTGTGCCGCTATTTACTGAACGCTATTGTTCAATAGCCAAGTAGCCAAATAGCTGGATGGCTAGCTGGCTATTACACCACAAATAGCCGATTAGCTAAGCTATTGAAACGGCTAGCTATCCACCTCTAGGGTGCTTTTAAATCCTTCGGCCGTATTTCGCCGGAAAAAAATTAAACTGGCGAGGGTTCGCTGAACGGAGTCATAAGTTTCTGTCAATGTTAGTTGTCAAATTCAATGGGGATGGCAACTCAAAGCTAATCGTAGATGGCGCTGCGATAGTTGGTCCCCACGTCTACCTTGTAGAAAAAAACAAACAAGATTATTTGTTATAAAAATTGAGTATAAATAGAAAACAAATATGGAAAATTATTCGTCCATGCAAGTACTATATAATAAAAGAAGAATTAAGACGCCGCGGCGCATCTACAAGAGGAAAAAAGTGATTTAATTGAGTGGTTATACATTTGATTTTACCGTAATAAATCCACAATTACTTGTAGTTCAGGTTTCAATTTTTGAGTTTAGGTATGTTTTACCTGTCCTCTCCTTTATCAAGAATATAATGCTGGTTTTGACTTTCTATTTTGATAAAATATCATAATGTTTTAAGTAAGTAATTTTAACCTTTTTTTCTATTTAGATTCGAGAAATATCACAATATATTTAATTTCTTAACACCACAACTATTACAAAACTCGTTCCAGGTGATAATTCTTCGATTTTCGAGCGATGCAATACTGGTACATAACCTCCAAAAGAAAAGTAGATATTATTTTGAAAAGTGTATTCCATCATTTTTACAGCTTATTACACAACATCTAGTCATTTTACATCAATAAATGTTTTTTTTTCTGAAAATTCCTTTGATTTTACAGTTCTTTGGGGACCAAACTGTCATTTTCACTTTGACACTTGCCTTCCCCATTGACAGCTCAGTTTATTGAACAAAATCAATTTGCCGGTGTATTATAAATCCATAATCCTAAAATAATATTCACTCTCTAAAATAAAAATAATATTCGTTTTTACGGCAAGAATCGAGCAAAACAACAAAACTTAATGTCAATCTGACAGCAGGATAAAATTTTGCGTGGTAAAAAGGTCGCAAAAATTTCATCCATTTAGTAAAAACATAGACCAGCGGACGACCGTAAACGGGGCAGATTAAATTTTAATTGGTATAATTTTTCACCTTTCGGTGTACTTAAACGGGGTGTTTGACATTTAGTCGGTATAAATTTAAACTAGATAAAGGATTTAAACGCACGCAGCCCTACGAACGACTGAACGGCGGAAGTGCGGATTTTGGTTGGTGGGACTTGGGTTTGCCCATGGTTTGCCGCCATTTTGAGTTTGCATTCATAAATTAATGGCCGCCGGTACCGACGCTTCCGTGTCGCTTTTTACATTGTGATTCAGATTATTTGATTTAACATTATTAGTCTCATTCGTTAGATAACAGAAGTTCCGGATCATTGTGGCCTGGGTTTCAATTTCTTTGGGGACCGCATCCAAATTGAAAGATGGATGGACCGCCGAACCGAGGCTTTCGCGGTGGTGGTCGTGGAGGACCACCTGGTCTTAATCCAAGAGGAAGAGGTGGATTCGACATGCGTGGACGGTGAGATCGTTAAACTGAAATATTTTCCATAAAGTACTTACTAGTTAACATTTTTAAATTTTAGGTTATGTGACCCGTTGAGTCTAAAAATAACCTCATCTCCGTACATTACCGATACAATTTATTGATTGCTTACAGGGGTGGCCCTGGCATGAGAGGCAGAGGTGGTCCGCCACGAGGCGGCCCTCCATTTCGTGGGGGACCACGAGGCTTCCGTGGCGGCCCGATGAGAGGAGGTGGTGGCGATAGAGGAGGACGCAGTTTTCCTCCAGGTCCTCAAGGCCCAGGACCACACCCAGTGCCCACGATTGAATCTCGTGGAGCTCCACCACAACGTAAGATTTTGATTTCTTAGCAATTTTCTTCCTGATTTTATAATGCTATTCAAACAGTCCCCAATACAGATTATCTGGAACACATGTTGAGGGAGAACAGGATCAAATGGACTAAGGACATAACAGACTTGTTATCAAAATCAACAGGTTCGACTCCTGGGTAGGAAAATTGAATTGCCCTTGAGTGAGACTTCTTTGAGCATCTTCCAATATTCCTCAAACTTTCGGATTAAAGATGAACGCACACTTGAGGTGGACGCACATTTATCTGAGCAACGCCTGGAACTAAAAGATTTTAGAATTCTGCAAGAAATCTAAAAATCTTGTTCGATTCGGCGTGGTTAAGTATGCCTCCACCTTTATCCATCTACATTCTATGCTTGCTTAGAAAATTCAACCTGTATAAGTAGTAAGTGCGTGAATCAGTTTTATTAGAAAATAAAGTGACATGAAAGTAAGCTGGATCTTGGAGCAACAACTAATATTTGACATGAGAACTTGTTGGTTTCTTGAAGTGCTTTGTGTTGCTCCATTAATATCTTGTGTTGTAGATGCGTTGACACAAATGTGACAACACACAGTTGCATTTCTAGGCCAAACAGGCTATGTGTATGTATGTTGCGGGACATATGTATATCGCGACTCCGGTACACAAAGGACTAAAATCATGGAATAAGTCTTCCCATCCCAGGGCAGGGCAGGGCGCACTGTCAGACTTGTACTGACTAAAATCCACACTGTCCTTCAATAGCTTTTTACATTTTGGGGTCACAGTATTTCATTTGTCCCACGACTAATGATGTGATACCTACACTACTTATGTGGGATCAATAAGATCTACAAAACGTAAGTATTGCTAAAGAAAGCAATGCTTAAATTTTTACCATGTTTTTTCTTTGTGCTCAGGTGGAGGCTTTAACAATCGAGGAGGCCCTGGTGCTATGCGAGGCCGGGGAGGCAGGGGACGTGGAGATTTTGGCCAGCGAGGTGACAGAGGTGGTGGCCGTGGTGGTATGCCCATGAGAGGGCGAGTTTTTGATGGTAAACATTAATATCAAAGCATTTATTTCAAGTAGGCCAGTTACAGGCACTTTTGAATTGTCAGAGACACTTAAAGGAATAATTATTATTAAACAGTAAAAAGTTATGGTAGTCCCAGTCACAAGACATAAAAACTGAAACTACCGTAGATGCCCATTCCAAGAAGTAGATCTCTATGGAGAAGAACATGCAAGAAACTCCTCAATTCATTTTAACTTAAAACCTGTATAATGATTTATGTCATGTAACTTGTTTTGCTTATGATTGAAATATGATAAATATGAAACCATGATAAATCTTTTGAAGGACGTGGTGGTCGCGGAGGTCATGGCATGCCACCCGGAGGCCCCGGAGGCCCGGGCGGGCCGCACGCGGGCCCCGGCCCGGCCGCCCCGCGCGCCGCGCCGCCGCACGACGCACCTTCGGGGCCGCCCATGCAGTCACAACCTCAACAAGCCTTTAAGAGAGGTGGAGGCCCAATGCATGGAGGTCCAGGAGGTCCACCTAAGAGACCAAGGTTTGGGCATTATATTTAAAATGATAATTATACTTAATTTTATTTAATGATTTGATGAATCAGCACAAATTTCTATCTGTTCAGATTCGATGGCCCCCGTGGCGGCGGGCGTGCGCCCCCTCAAGGCGGCTACCAGCAGCCTGCCCCACAGCACAATGTTCCACAGCAAAACAATGGATATGGACCATCGTATGTATTTAATTAAAACATATCCAGATATTTTACGAATGCTGAGTTATACATGATGATCCAGAAAACGATAGGAATGTGCCGTCTGAAACACAAATGACGATTTTCTTTATGCTGAATAACACCTTATATATTACAATTGATGTATTGACTTAGTTTATATTATTGAGATAAAACACAATCTTTACAGACATACTGGATATCAGCCTTATGAGCCACCTGCAGCCGACCCTTACGCCCAGCCCTCATATAACACCCCTAGGTAAGCAAATATTGAAGAAGTAGTAGTAAAGCAAAAAAAATTTGAAATTGAATAAATTCATACTATGATGAAACAAATCTAGCAGATAGGAATTGCCGTCTGATACACAAATGCAGATACTGTAGATTCTGAGAAACAATTTCAGTCTGAGCTCATTACTCCTTGGCTGAATTAGATTCCTAATATATGTTTGTATTTACCAGCTCCTATCAGGGTAACAGTTACTCTGCGCCAGCTCCAGCTCAGCCCAGCTCAGGGTACAATTCTGGTAGCTATGGCTCAGGATACGGGTACTCCACAGGTGGCCAAGGTGGCTACGAAAATGAAGGATATAGGTGAGTAATTTACAAATAGTTTCAAATATATCCACGCCAAGTTGAAAAATTCACCGTGTATATTATGACATATAATTTAGTTTCAGCAATTTACCTAAAATAACATAGATTTCGACAAAATCTTTGTCATTTTTATATTTATGAACATGAAAAATACTGGCTGTGTAGCAGAAAGACCACAGACAAAAAAAAATTGCGGGAAAACGACAATCCGATCAACACTCATTTTTTCTTTTATGTTATTATTTTTACTTTCCTCGTGTTTGTAATAAAAAGCAGTGTTTACCTTGAGCACATTACATACTTATTTACTCCCTCGAACTGTTAGCGCCCTCACTACGTTACGGGCGCCAAACGAGATAAATTTTACATAATTAACTCGAAGTTTTATTATAATTAAAACGGGTGTAGGCTCCCGAATTAACTAGAACCTCACTCGCTCTATCTGTGCAATATAAAATTAGTTAACGAAACATAACTTTTAAATGTAAAACAGAGTGGATGCGCAATGTTGAACCGACCATTTGAGCGTTTATAACCGGTTTTTTTAACCAATCCCAAATGGTCAACTGATATAAGGGATGTAAATTGTAATTTGATAATAATTTTAAAAATATTAACAATACTCATTTAATCTTAGTGGAAGCGGCGCTGGCGGCGCGGGAGACGCTGGCTACGGTGGTACCGAACCCGCGTACGGTGGCCCGGCGCCATCCTACGACTCGTACTCACAGCCCTCCTACAACTCCTACCAACAACCACAGCCGCAGTATAACAATAACTATGGTAAGTATCGTAAACATTGAATCTGAGTAGAAGCCTATTTCTACAATATTCTAGTCAAATCTCATATTTTATTAACCTTCGTCTTGGATGAGCGAAAAATGTAATAAGTTAAAGGTAGTTTTGAAAAAAATATATAAATAATGTTACGTGATACATTTTGCACCTTGCTTTGATCATTTTATCGGTCACCTGGGAACGAGTGGGATAACTGCTACTATGTATTCATACTTTTAGAAAATAATTCAAAAAAAATATATAAGCAACTCATTCACAAAATTTGCAATAATGACATCAATGCTACTTGGTATTCTTTAAGTACCAGAATGAATGAATAAAATACATACCACTTATTGAATTTTGGCAGTAAATATGTAATTAATGAAAAATTTTAAGGCATAAATAATTAATTATTGCAAGGGCTAAAACCTTAGACAGGTATTAATAAACCAGAATTAAAATCATACTATATATTATTATTATGACAGAGATAGTTACGGAAGATGTGAAATTAAATAAAACTAAAAAAGAAACAATATTGAAATGATCATTATGTTATGTGATTATAATTTTTAGTACATTGAATTATAAATAATATAAGTAGGTGAAAATATAGTGAAATCGCTAATATTAACTGTAATCATATTATAAGGATTATTAGATTTATAGTTAATGGAAAAGTATTGGGATAATCAAATTCGGCTCCAGAATTAAGAGATATGTATGATTAGCATACCAAGCAAAAGCTATCGTTATTTTGGAAAATTAAAATGGCTATGTAAAATCTTGGAAAGTTCTATTCTCCAAAAGATATATTGCATACACAACCAAAAGTGACAACCAAACTAAATTATTAGTAACTATGTACTAAGTAGTGATCTTACAACATAGGGTGACTGGTTATTAGTGTATTATAATTAAACACGTGATTGTGCTCATGATAACAAAAACCTTTTATTATGGGAGCAGGTCCGAAATCGTGAAAAAAAAATCAGCTGTTCAGTACATTAAACAAACATAAATGTACTGACCAGCTGATTTTTTTTCGCGTTTTCTGGTTGCTTTTCCAACAGAGATGTGCTATACTACGTTGCTGCGGATGCGTTTGATATCCACCAATCATATTCATTTGTTTACATAGCACAGCACTGGTGGAAACGGATTCAACTAAGATTCGTTTTTATATGAAAAGACTAGCACTACGCCCGCGACTTCGTCCGCGAGATTTTCGAACTTTGCCTTTGTGAATTTGAAAGTCCCGGCCACCCTCTATATGAAATACTGTTGGAAAAACTAAATCAATATTCAACAAAAATTCTATCAACCCGCAATATTCCGTCTTAGATAACACCTAGGTCCTAAAAATTTAAGACTCCTAACTATCAACCCCAATACAAACTTTAAAGGGTCGAATTTCGTATCATCCTCCCTTAGGGGGAATCATTATCTTTACATATAATAAAATCGTAGAGATGTCATTCCTGTACATTGAATATTTTTTTCTTTTTGTATTTTTTTTGAGATAAGGGATCGATTCTGATGCCAGATCAACTTTTATTTTTTTTCGAATTTTTTTATGTTTTTTTGATTTGATCTATCTCCGAAACTACAGTAAAGTTGTCGACCAAATTTTCCTCAAATATTCCTAATAATATGCTTCTGTTAATATGCTCTGTATTATTACGCTATTTTTCCTGGGCGACAAGCAATTTTGAATTTTGTTGTTTTTAGATGTTTGTTGATAGTTGGAAGCTAAACCACTGGATATTATTTACTCAATTTTTCCTCAAATATTCCATAAACTGCTCTTCAATTAATAGGATATGTATTATTACGCTATTCCCCTTGGGGGATTAGCAATTTTATAGTATGTTGATTTTCTGTCATTGTTGACATTTGTACAAGAACCGCTATTTGAAAACCACTGTCAGCGTACTAGCCAGTCCGGTCGGTAACCTGCTTGACTTTCGTGTAAGGGGTCTCTGAATCAAATCTCGCAGTTTTTTTTTCTCTTTTTGATTTTTTTTTATTTGCCCTGAGAGTTTTAAATAATAAAAAAAAAATGTGCATACTTTTGTTTCAATATTATTCGCGATTTTAAATAATTACTATTTTTTTTCAATACTTCTCTAGGATATAAATCTACACCGATTTAAACTGTAGGTAGTAAGTTAGATTTTTTTTTTAATTGTAATTGTTTCGAGGTGTGAAATTTTAAAGATTAGAAAAAAATCAGGGATTCTATAATTTGTGTTTATTTATGTTTTGAATTGGTGCTCAAACCAGTGCATAGATTCTGTTTTAAACGACGACAAGTTGTACTCATCGAGTCAGATAATTAGTTATTGTTTAGGTATCACGCGGTATGCTAAAGGGAGAAGAGCAACGCAACGAGAAAACAATTACGTTCATATTCCAGATGGCGCCACACGATCCGTATTGTTTCTCAAATTCTAAAATAACGCAAGCGAAGCCGCGGGCAAACACTAGTCCTAAATAGAAACTCCCTGCAATGTTGAGTCCTCTAATTACAAACACAAAGACAACCCCGAAGGGGTCGAAGTTTGTAAAATTCCGTCTTAGTGATAACCTAGGTCCTAAAACAACCCCCATTCTGAAACTCCTAGCATTTGTAGCAACAAAGTTTCATACAAACTGTCAACCCTATAAACAGCCCTTTAGGGGTAGAATTTCAGAAAGTGTGTAAAGTAGTGCTTTGGTGTGCATTTACGTCATAAAAGAACAACCTTGCAAAATTTAATACTCCTAGCATTTGTAGAAATGAAGTTTCAACCCCTTCAAATAGTGCATAGAGATACTTTTTTGAATTTTCACAATCCAAAAAAGTATCTCTATGCACTATTTGAGTCTCCAAACTATTGACCCCGAAAAAGCCCCTTAGGGGTCGAATTTAGCAAAACTGTCTTAGTGCTCATTTAGGTCTTAAAAAGAACCCCTCGCAATATTATTCGAGATGCCTAGCACTTGCAGTAACAAAGTTTCATAGAAACTATCAAACACAAAAACGAACCTCTTAGGCCCGACGCTGCGTTAAACGGGTCCCCGCGACGGGCAACCGTCGCGGGTCCACGTCCGTGGTCCCGCGCGTGGCCCCGTCCGTGGCCCCGTCCGTGGCCACGCGCGTGCCGCGCGGAGACACGCGCGTGGATACGCGGCTGGTTTCCGTGGGTATGCCACGGTCCCCGTCGCGGAGACCGATTTACGCAGTGTCGCTAGTTCAATTTGAAGATTTTTATTTGAATTTCAAGTTAAAGCGCGATATGTAAAAAGTTGATTTGGAGTGACACTGAAATCGAACATTTGTTGGATGTTTATACTTCCTATTCTAACTTATACTTTTTTTTTCCTATTATTTCATTTAAACAAATACCTACAAAAAGAATTTGAGACTGAGGAATTTTTCGCAGAGAGTTATACATATCCCCTCAACTGTGCGCAATTTTCATGTTTTGGTAAAAAAACAGAACTTCTCGGCTAAAAAAATGTTGGATTGTGCATCTATAATCTGTATCACCTACTCTCACCATATTCCAAATTTCAGCATCGGAGGAATTTTTCGAAAGCCTTCATACAAAAAAAATAAATTGCTCTCTGTTTGCTCCAGTAAGGGTCGATTTATAGTAGCGCAGAGTCGAAGCGCATCGAAGCGTATTTCTAAAACTGAACATAACAATTTCAACCTTAACTCCACAGCGTAACGCACACATTACTTCTAAGATTTTCACGATTCACGATCAGCGTTCTTCACTTTTTAAAATCTTAGAAGTAATATGTGCTTTACGCTGTGAAGTTAAGGTTGAAATTGTTATGTTCAGTTTTAGAATTACGCGTTACCGCTGGCAGGCACCGCGCGTAGACCCGTGCGGGGACCCGCGCGTGGCCCCGCACGTGGCTCCGCGCGTGGCTCCGCGCGTGGCCCCGCACGGGTCCCCGCGACGGAGCACTTTTGTATAGAACCGCGCGTGCATCCGCGTAACGCAGCGTCGGGCCTTAAGGATCGAATTTCACAACATCCCGCCATAAAATTTTAGTCACAAAACTTTCAACCCCAAAAACAACCCCTAAGGGGTCGAATTTCACAAAATTTCCGCCTTGGTGAGCGTTTACGTCTTAAAAAGAACCGCCCTGCAAGATTTGAGACGCCTAGCAACCCCTTAGGGGCCGAATTTCGCAAAATCCGTTCTTAGTGCTCACCTACGTGGTATAAGGAGAGTTTATGCCAAATTTCAAGTTTCTAGGCCCAGCGGTTTGGGCTGTGCGTTGTCAGATCAGTCAGTCAGTTTTGAATTTTATATATATAGATACATGCTATGGCTGCGTGCTATGGATTCGTGCTATGGGTCGATTTCCCTACAATCGATACATAGCACGAAGATGCGCAGCTCGAGGCTGCGCATCTTCGTAGCGCAGCTACGCATCTTCAAAGCACAGCTACCTTGTGGCGGCGCATCTTTGTAGCGCAGCTACCCTGTGACAGCGCTTCTTCGAAGCGCAGCTACCCATCTCCATAGCACATCTTACTGCACAGCTACATACCGTAGCATCGGTGGAAACGGTCACACAGTTTCGTAGCCCAGCTTTTACATCCTCGCAGCACAGATACATAGCGCATCTCTGGTGGAAAAGCAGCCTCAAAGTTGTTTGTTATCATGAGCACAATAACGTATTTAAGTATCGTACACTAATTACCAGTCACCCTATATAATTATTTTTGAATAAAATAATTTTATACGAATTATTGAACATTCAGTATTACCAATAACGTGAGTTATTTATTTCAAAAGCGTAATTTTATTGATGACTCAATAGATGACAGCCACATAGTGTTAAGTTAATTAGTAGTTTATTTAGTATATTTATTTTTGGATACGTTTTGACGTCTATTATAATTGTTTGCATTACAGGCAGCTGGTGATCTGTTTGACTATACAGAATATCATTAACGTCTTTATGGTACACATTCACAATAAAGTATCTGGATCAAATAATTGAAGCTAATGGATGTACTTCTATACAATGCAGTTTGCCATGTATACGTCATGTTTTAGTTAGGTGAGAACTTGGACAGTGAAAAATATAATGTAAATGACTGAATGAGACCATTGAGAAGAGACAATAATAAATTAATTGGGATGTTTCTTCATCTCGAGAAGATCATCCTATTAGTAAAAAGAGAAGTTTCAATAAAACAAAAAATGACCTCACAAATGAATCTATTTTATTTAGGATGCGTCAAGCAATGTTCATACACAATGTTTAAATGTAGCAACTTCTACTTTGGCTCATTTTTTTGTAACAATGGTATAGTACCATAATGTTTTAGATTTAAGGACTCAATTCACAATAAAAATATGAACTAACCATATAATGTGTATACTTTATTCCAAAACGGGTAAGCTCATGCTTGCAAAGCACCAGTTCTAAGATAATTTTAGTAGTAATTAGATTATAAAGCATCCTACAAACCTGATACACATTTGAACATACCTTAATCATAGTTATAAATAGATCAAGAATACCATAATTCCTTATGAGTCATCCACTAAGTGTATTAATTACATGGTAAGATGCAGGTTGACAACATAGATCTGAGTTACTTAAGCCATTGATGTCTAGAATGTTTCACTATTTTGATTCAGGAGTGTGAACTGGTCAGTTGCAATGTTGTCAATGCTAAGATAATAAGTGTCTGTATCAGTTAGCTAGCTCTGGAACAAAATAGCTTTAGTAATGGAAGATTCCTGGTTTCAAAACACAAAGGGAGGATGTAGGTAGAAATACCAGATTTTTTTTCACCTCAGACTGAAGTTCTAGTGAACTGCACAAATGGTAATGTTTTTCATTTTTCTAGATAAATTAAAAAGTTATTATAATGCTCATAAATGCATATGACCTGATGGCAACATTTTTGTTTATTTATTTATAAGGTGTAAAATAAATTTTGAATTACAGACGAATAAATTATTCTGAAAACAATGGAAACTCATTATGGGAATACTACAAACTAATTAGTAAGTAATGAAATAGAAATGAGTTATGAACAAAAATTAATGGTTTCTTATTAGAAACAGATGTAATGTGAGCCATATTTAATTAACTAATGTTAATAAATAGGTAAATATTCTCTAGTACAAGGTACAATGTCTGCAGCACGAGAGAAACTTACATGCCTCTTCCTATTTTTGTTGTACCTGCTTTGAAGATACATTCTTAAAAATACCAAATAAGACAAACAGGTAACATATTTTTCTTAAACCATGATTTTGCACAATTTATTATAGTAATAAGGTTATACATACATAAGTAAGTATTAGTTTCACTTCCATGAGAGAGAGAGAGGCAGAATATCCCAAACTAACGGAATACTTTTAAAAATAATGATAAATGGATAAGTATCACTTAGTCTGCAAGAGTGGGGAAATTATGGAAATGAATACACATTTTCTTCCTTCAGAAGGTAAAGAAAAAGTGGTTTTAAATACGAGAGCCTATTTATTAGTGAATTGTATGAACAAGTCCTATACATTTTTATTTTTTAAGACAAAATATAGAAGAAGAAAAATTTGAGTAAAATATGAAATTAGTCAAAAGCAAGTTATGAAAACTGTTGAAGTTACAGAGAGGTCTAAAACCCAAATCAATTGTTTTTACATAGACTAAAATTGGTATATTGATATTTCAAAAAGGCCAGTTTTTCATTAGGAAAAAACTAATTAGAGTTTAAGCCATTTTTTTCCAAACAAATTTGAATGTTTCATATTATGAAAATGAACCATAATCATATGAAAAATATTACTGGATTACTAAATCTCGATTTGTAATGAGATTGTGTCTAATGGGCAAAACGAACATAAGTCGAATTACTTTGTAATAGAAATTACTGCCAGCCATAAGAGAACTAGAAAAAAGTCTATTCAAAAAGCGAACACTAAACTAAGTTACAAAGGCATAAAGCGAAAAATAGCTTTTTAGGATATAATTGCTAAGCTGTCACACCAAAGTTGACATGCTCATGAATATGCTGGGTTTTATTTCAAAATGGATATTATTTGCACAAACTTGCCCCAAAGTCAAGAGTGTATTCAACATGGTGTGTATGCATACCAAGTGCAAGAGAAAATACTGCAGTAATAGACTAAAAATGTACACATTATGAACCATGGTTATTTTGAAATGCAGTATGATTGTAGATATCATTTGTATGTAATATTATTTATTCAATAAATTTTAATCATTTTACTTACTTTTCAGGCATGGGATGAAATTGATCAACCCAATTTATCAACTGATATTGTTAATATGAAAGACTGCAGCTCATACACTGTAGAGTTGAAAACTGCAGTTGTTAGACTGTCAAGTTGAAATGAAATCCAGCAGTTGATAGACTGTCAAGTTGAAATGAAATCCTGCAGTCGTAAGGCAACAGAGGCACAGAAGTCATCCTAACCAGGTATGTGACAAATATATTTAGCACAGCACTACTGATGTACTGACGCCAGCACATCAAGCTTCCTACTAGAAATTCGACAGATTGTTTAAACTTCAATTGATTTTCAACTGTAGTAGAAGAGAAAGTTCATTTTCTTTTGGGAAAAGTGCTGATATCTGTACAGTTACATTCAAGTTATCTTCACCACCATAAGCTTACCCATGACGCGACGCGATATCAATTCGATCGATTCCAACTACAAGTGAAAATCAACCTTACCACTACGTAACATGATATTAAACACGTTGTAATCTACGGGTAGATGAAAAACAAAACACGATCGTGACGACGACGTCAAGTCAATAGAATTCCATCATTATTTGTAAGAAGCAAGGTCGATTTTCACTTTAAAGCCTCATTTAGACGATGCAAGAACTCGAACGCGAGTTGCGTTACATTGCGGAATTTATAGGTAGAACAAATTCAGTCAGTGAAACAAATGCCGCAATGTAGTCAAACTCACGTACGAGTTCTTGCACCGTCTAAATGGCGCTTTAGTTGTAGAGATTGCATATCGCACGTATCGCGTCATGGGTAAAGTCCCTTAGAGTTATTTTTAACCGACTTCATTGACTGATTTTACATCACATAACGGATGGTTCGAACGGTTTGATGGATGAACCCTGACGGGCCTAGATTGATTGCCAGGTTTTTTTTAAATAATTTCCGGCGGCTGCAATAGGTACACTTTTACATGCGTCCGATAGCAAACAAAATTCAAATAGATATCTTTTTTTATTTGTGAACCTATTCTCACCAAATAAATAATAAAAAATACGCCCAGATTAGCAGAATACATTAGTGAAAACCGTAATCAAACCCTTTCAGCCGTTTCTGAGTTTATCGCGAACAGACAGACAGCCCCTTTAAATTTTTGGTAAAAATATTCAACGTAACAGACGCTCGGGTTCTGTTTTATTATTAAGCATAGATATAGATTTGATACAAGGTGCGCATTGTGAAGCTCGATTGTCTTCCGACACTGATGAAATGTTCGAATCTGTAACATTTCATTACAGGTGAATGCTTGCGGTGAGGGAGCGCATTTAGATCTAATTATCTTATCTGCAGTCCATCTGAGAATCACAAAAAAATTACTTAAATTGATTTTTCCATTGTTCACAGGTTGGCAGCTTCAAAGGGCAGAAAACATAATTGTGTTATTATGTTGTGAATTTAAAAATAAACACTTAAACATAGTTTTTTATTGTTTTTATTTATAAAGGGCGCTACACACATCTAAGGGTGCGTCCACATCTGGCGAATGCGCAGCTCGCGCGCCGTTTGCAAGCTGCACGCGTGCAGATCGCGTGCCGCGCGCCCGCCTTCTGGCATACTAAATTCTCATTCTCATTGCCGAGAATTGAGATTCATTGAGATTGCGCGCGGCTCGCGAGCAGGTCGCAAACGGCTCGCGAGTTGCACATTCGCGGCATATTCGCCAGATGTGGACGCACCCTAAGATACTAATCAATATCATAGTAGGCCATCACAGACAACGATGATACGAAGTATTGTAAGCTTTTGGCGCGATTGCAGGTGTCCTATCCATGGCCCATATTTAATAACTTAAGATGTTATGTTACGATACATTTTCTTATCGCTTACGATCTTCTTACGATACTAAAATATGAAATAAATATAATCTTCGTCGTGTGTAATGGCCCGTTGGATTTTATTTTAAGCGGTATTTTATCTTAAGGTGATTGCTTCGAGGTAGCCCGCGAAATTCAATTTTTTTTACGTTTTTTGCAATTTGCAGGCCAGTGACATGTTGTAACTTTATAAATATTTGTGTTGCGCAAATAACAAGTATAATTCTAAATATAAAAATTGTCAAAAAATTCGCTCCATCAGCTCTCACATAGAAAAGGTGCATCGTAGTTAGATTTCGGAGATTTTAACATGATGCACCTTTTCTATGTGAGAGCTGATGGAGCGAGTTTTTTTGATATTTTTTATATTTAAAATTATACTTGTTATTTGCGCAACACAAATATTTATAAAGTTACAACATGTCACTGGCCTGCAAATTGCAAAAAACGTAAAAAAAATTGAATTTCGCGGGCTGGTTGGAGCATCCCCCTTAAGATAGAGCGATATTATAGTATCGTGACGTATGTAGTAGGGCCATTGCCCCTTCCTGATAGCTGGAGAGCGAGCATTTATCTAAGCGATCGAATGCTGTGCAGCGAGTCGCGGGTTCGATTCCCGCACGGGACAACAATTTGTATGGTCTGCATGTATGTGGTTGTTTCGTCACTGACACTGATGATCATCAAAATGTTTCATTCATATTTATTTGCATTCCAAAAGGGATGTACGTCAGGATTGAGGAGCCATATCAGTTTTTTAAAATCTGATTTCACAATTTTATTTAGCAGCAATTTCTGACGTCGTTGTAATGAGGGATTTTCTTTTTATGTTTTCCCTGTCAATGGATAGATGGCGCTGAACTTGATATGTGACTGCAATGAACGGAACGTCACGTCATTTTTTGTTTTTTTCACTTGTATGTAATTTTGAGATCGTAAAACAAAAAGTACATGTCATGTCATTGTCAGTCACATCTGTAGTCACATGACATCACACAAATGGCATTTTGAAAATAAATAACAACAAGGAAAAAGAAAAAAATGTTAATTTACAAGACTTTTTAATTAATGATTTTCAACGCCAAAAAGAAAATGTCCCAAGAGAAAAAGAAGCGAAGTCTGTGCCTCGTGGATTTGTGCAAAAATGAAGGCATACATCTTTTTCCTAGAGTCACGCCGTCAGTTCAACGCCATCTATCGAGTTCTTGGAAACTACTTTTTTTTTTTTAAACTCCAAAAAGAAAACCTCCCATTGTATATTTTTGGCTGTCAGGCAACCAGAGCCATTCTGACGCACACACTGTCAGTATAGAGCAAAATAGTGAGATAAAGAATAGGTAGGTATCTATTAGTGCAGGTCGCAGAAGAAATTTCCTTTGCAAAATATGAGGCCCGCAATCTGTTTTATGAAGTATGCAAATGGGTCCTTGGACTACCTATTTAAGGCTTAGGCGCAAAACGTCTCTTTCGCAAAATGCCACCTGGTCGTAAAACGTCTCTTTCGCAGAATGTCTCTTTCGTAAAATGTCTCTTTCGCAGAATGTCTCTTTCGCAGAATGTCTCTTTCGCAAAATGTCGCACCTGGGACTTAAAAATAAAATTTTGATTTTCAAAACAAAAATCATTTATTTAAATTATTTAGTGCAATTATGGTTTTTAACTGTATCAAAATATTATTTTTTTATTTGGCTTACATTCTTAAGTAAATTTAAGTACCAACATTTTTAGATAATTTAAATAAATGATTTTTGTTTTGAAAATCAAAATTTTATTCCTAAGTCCCAGGTGCGACATTTTGCGAAAGAGACATTCTGCGAAAGAGACATTCTGCGAAAGAGACATTTTACGAAAGAGACATTCTGCGAAAGAGACGTTTTACGACCAGGTGGCATTTTGCGAAAGAGACGTTTTGCGCCTAAGCCCTATTTAAAAAGGCATGTTGCCAGTGGTCTGGAGTGGATAAAATGGTTGATTCCCTTTACGTCGAGCCGAAAACCTTGTCTCGCTTCTATTACTGCTTCTATTGGCTTAGGCGCAAAACGTCTCTTTCGCAAAATGCCACCTGGTCGTAAAACGTCTCTTTCGCAGAATGTCTCTTTCGTAAAATGTCTCTTTCGCAGAATGTCTCTTTCGCAAAATGTCGCACCTGGGACTTAGGAATAAAATTTTGATTTTCAAAACAAAAATCATTTATTTAAATTATCTAAAAATGTTGGTACTTACATTTACTTAAGAATGTAAGCCAAATAAAAAAATAATATTTTGATACAGTAAAAACCATAATTGCACTTATATAATTTAAATAAATGATTTTTGTTTTGAAAATCAAAATTTTATTTCTAAGTCCCAGGTGCGACATTTTGCGAAAGAGACATTCTGCGAAAGAGACATTCTGCGAAAGAGACATTTTACGAAAGAGACATTCTGCGAAAGAGACGTTTTACGACCAGGTGGCATTTTGCGAAAGAGACGTTTTGCGCCTAAGCCCTTCTATTACCCCTATGTCGAGCTTAGTTGATTTACCACGCTTCTATTACCTTTACGTCGAGTTTAAATAATATATCATATTTTAGAAGTACAGTCACGTCAAATAAGGTACCCCGACAAGGATAGTTTAGTTTTAAGGATATTATTATGAATTTCAATGATAGGTCCTGTGGACTTTGATCCAAGAGCGAGCGAAGCGAGCTCGGGACTCGTGGGCACCCCGACACGGACAGGTTAGGTTCGAAGGGGATGGCGGGGTCTGAAAGACCCCGCCATCCCCTTCGTGTTAGGTTACTTTAAACCATGTAAGCAGAAATAGAAGCCCCGCGAAGCGGGGCTTCGTTGAACTTCCTTTTTAGGTAATCTTCACCTATACTTGTTTTAACATGTTTTTATGCCATTGGCTTTTAATTTACATCCCTGACTGTACTTGTTCACCAAACTCGACATAAAGGTAACATAAAGCGTAAAATATCAATACTTTGGAGAACAATAGACTTTCAGACTCGACGTAACGGGACTCGACGTAAAGGGAATATATCGATAAAATACCTACTACCGCACTACATGTAGTAAAATCCGTCCCAATAAAACTTAATCACCCCTTTTCACCAATTTATTTAGGGGGCGATTTTTGAAAAACCCAAGAACACGTGTTTGATTATAAACCTAATAATGCCCATTGTCACCCCCACAGAGGTGAAATCCTTTCTTGGTGCCCACCTACATGATAATTTGCAACTACCATCCAATCCTACTATACCTGCAGGATGTATTATTTTCACTTTGAATAAAGCATATACATTATACATAGTCAACAATGGGTCACAGGCGCTGAGATTTTTTTACAACTGGGTAACAAATTGGATGGGACAGGAGAAAGTTTAATATGTAAAGAAAACACCAAATTGATTTTTAAATTATATTAAAGATACATCTACACCTGCGACTCAGGCAGTGTGGTGATGATGTCAGAATCGCCAGGATCTGTGATGGCGAGTGTGCATACCCTGTAGTACTTTCCGCATGCTGTGCCCAACTCAATGTTGTTCCCACTGTAGTGGTGGACGCCAGTCTTAGCCAGGAGTGCGTAATACTCGATTTCAGATTTCCTATATAAAAAAAATCATTTTTTAAAGCAATTTTGGAAGAAAAAATTGTACTTTAAAATCCGACAGGAAGGCAAGTATCGACATCCTGAGATGTTTAATCATGGTTTAAAATAAAATTAATTCATAAACTGTCCGTTTATGAGAATATACCTTAATAATTAAGGTACCGATTATTGGTAATGTCATGGAAATTAGGAATGTAATAATATATAAAATTATAGAGACAACTATTGATATAATGGGTAAAATATATTCTATTATGTACCTTTAACATGAAATAGCTCACCTGTCAAAGTTCAGCAAATGGGTTATGACTACTCCATAGGTTTCCCATATGGATCAGAAACAGTCATGTGTGCAAGTTGTTTTAATTTCTACTTCTCAGGATGATTAATCTTTCTACCTTACTGTATATATCATAATATTTTCATCATGACTGTTTCGTGCACCACTATGAGGGAATCCATACTTCTTAGTCCAAAGACTCCATATGCTTCCCTATGACAGACACAATACTGGGAAACACTACTTCTCAGTAGTCTCACCTTAGAGGAGGAGCATTCTTGGCGATGATGACCAGCTTAGCTTTGCCCTGACGAAGTGTCTTCAGTGTCTGCTTGTAGCCAAGACAGTACTTGCCCGATTTCATAACCAGGGCCAAGCGAGAGTTGATAGACTCGATGGTCTTTTTCTAAGAAATATAAAAGAAAAAGTGTAAAAGAAGTGCTCATGTTAGAAACACAAAGATTATTGGATAACTATGTAAGTAGAATTTTTTTACTGCTAAGTCCTAATATGACCCACTGACCAAATGATTGATGGTAATCAAAATCTAGATATTATAGCAATCTAGGTAATAATGTTTGCCAAATAACAATGAATGTGAATTTTAAGAAAAATCACAGATAACCTGCAAAATGTTTGATACGTTCTCAACCTTACAAATTACTAAATAAGCAAGCCTATCTTGTATCAGTTGATCTTGGACCTTATTTTATTGAGGATTATTAAATAAAACAATATCAAATAACCCCGTTCAAGTCCAACAATTTGTAAAACACGTGTGAGCCACTAACCTGTTTCTTGGCAGCAACCATTGTGTATTTTATTGTAACCACGAATTACTGAAATACAGAAGAATAGATGAGATTTTTTATGAATGCAAATATTTAAATAATATCCATCAAGAAGATAATTATAATTTTCAAGAATATAAAATTCAACGCACCTCTCGTAAAAACGCGTTGCAAAGGAAAAGAACGAGAACGTACACGAGCACAAGAGGAATGATTTTGAATGGAATGAACTATTGAACAATTGACCGAATGAAGCACAGATAAAAAAATGTTTCGTTTTTTGACAGTACCTAACGTACCTAACCCCCCATTTTGTGCCCCATTTCACACGAGCCACACGAGTGATAAAAGCGTTGCGGTAAAAAACCGCACCGCAGTCTCCGCAGTCCCCGCATTAGTATTTTTCTTTTTTCTTTCTCTCGATGTTTTCTAGCCTAGTTAGAATTTTCTTTTTTTTATATATACAATTTTTTAGACTTCCGTCTGTTATATTGTGTATATTCTTATCTAATAAATCTATATATATAAAAGAACAGGGGTTTTTCTTTTGACACGACTACAGCCGAAACCGCTAAACGCAGAAACTTGAATTTTGGACAGCATTTGCAGTCTACCATGTAGATTGGCAATAAGACGGGATTTTGCGAAAATCCTCCTCTAAAGGGGTGAAAAGGGGTGAAAATGTTTGTATGAAAAATCTTATTCCTTGGGTTTATAAACTTAAAACTTACCACGAATGAGAACACATGTAAATAAATAAGTTTAGCACTATTATTTTTTTAAAACTTCCCTCCATTGGTAATCTAGGGGTTGTTAAAGTTTGTATGGAAAAATCATAACGCGTGAGCTGAAGAATTTGAAAATTAGTATTTATATATTAGATAAGAATTAATAAAACACGTGTTTTTGGATTTTTCGAAAATCACCCCCCAAGTTGGTGAAAAGGGGTATTCAAGTTTTAAGGGGAGGATATTAAACCACTAAACGTAGAAACTTGAATTTTGGACGGTAGTTACAATTTATAATGTAGATGTGCATTATAAAAGGATTTTGCGAAAATTTGCCTCTAAGGGGGTGAAAAGGGGTGAAAACCTTTTTATGTAAAATCTTATTTCTTGGGTTAATAAACTTGAAACTTGGTACGAATATGAATATAAGTAAATAAAAAAGATGGGCATTATTACTTTTTTAAAACTACCCTCCATTTTTAGGTTTTCCGAAAATCACTCCCTAAATTGGCGAAAAGGGATGACAAAGTTTTAAGGGAAGGATTTTATTTGCTAGCTTCGATAAATTCTAAACTGGGCATAAATTATCTCTCAATCGAATAAAGGATACGTATTATATTTAAAAAATCAACCCCTAGCGTATTTTTGTTTATTTGTATTGAATAGGCCCTGAAACTACTAGAGATTTTCCAAAAGTACCTAGCTTATAACGAGGGTGAGCGTTAAGTAAATTCACTGAGTTCGAATTTAAAAACACGCGCAGACGAAGTCGCGGGCAAAGTGCTAGTAAATAAATAAATTACGAATTCTTTGTATGAAGTTCTATGAAGCCTCGCACACTCACCCGCATCGCAGTAGCCGCAGAAGCGGTGAGAAAACGGACTGCGGAGACTGCGGTGCGGCTAGGTCTGCGTTCACCTAAAAGCTCTTCCAATGGGGAAGGCAAGTGTCAAAGTGACAAGTGACAGTTTGGTCCCAAAAGAACTGTCGAAAAAAGCGCGGGAAACTCGTACTCGACGGACGCGTTCTTTTTGCTTCTCATTTTTAAACTTGAAATTAATTATATATAGTATCAGTATTCGTAGTTTTAGTGTTGTAGTTTACCTATTTTAATTTAGTTTTAGTGTTTTCTATCTTTCTTCTGTAGTGGTAAGTGTTTTTTATTGTATCTCTAGTGTAAGATGAATGATCCGCCTGATCCGGGGGACCTAGTTCCCCCGGCAGGCAGTTATGTTACGATTCAATCAAACGAATCAGGAATGGAAACTGATGGGTCACGGTCATCAGTATCCAAAGCTCTGAAACGGAGTCGTGTGCATGTGTGCAAACACTGCAATAAACGTCGTAGAACCCGGAAAGGCCACGGATCCGAAGCTTCGGGTTGTGGTTGTACGGACACGATGGACACGAGTGTCACTATTGAAAATGAATCAAATACCCGGAATGCCCCCCCTACTATCTCATTGCCAGTTTCTCAGACCCCCCCATCTCAAACTCTAGTTCCCGCTCAAATCGGCCGAAACTTGTACAGCAAAACGGACAGTGCGCCTTTTGTTGTACATGTACAAAGAAAATTAACAAATTCTAATGATGGTTCTATACTGCATCCCATCGCATTTGGTAGGTTTTTAAAACAGAATAATTTTCAAAACATAATTAATGGCAGTGTCAAGAAAATTGGGAGAAATAAAATAAGCATTTCCTTTTCTGATTTTGTGAATGCAAATTCTTTTATCAATCATGATAGCCTCGAAAAACACGATTATAAAGCATTTATTCCCACTTTTAACGTTACTAGAATGGGCTTAGTGCGTGGGGTTCCTGCGGAATGGTCTCCGGAGGAAGTCATAGACAATATATCGGTACCAATTGGATGTGGTCCTATTTTAAAAATAAGGCGATTAAATTTTAAATCTATTGTAGATGGCACCACAACTTGGAAACCATCACAGTCCATCGTGGTAACTTTTGACGGACAGATCTTACCAAAGAGAATTTTTATTTGCTATAATGCTTTGCCTGTTGAATTATATATCTTCCCTACAGTACAATGTTTTAGTTGCTGCCGTTTTGGTCATACAAAACTGCAATGTAGGTCCAAACCCAGATGCTTCAGATGTGGCCAGGCACACACTGGGGATAGTTGTGAAACAGATGAAAGGAATGCTTCATGTTGCCTTTGTGATGGTTATCATTTTGCCACCAATAAGTCTTGCCCTGAATTTTCAAGGCAAAAATCGATTAAAACATATATGGCTCATAATTCAGTTTCATATGCTGAAGCAGCAAAACTTCATCCTGCTGTTACTAAATCTTATGCTGATACTCTTTTATCTTCTCCTGTGAAAAACATTCCTAACACTTCTTCATTTAACAACAAAATACCTACTACTACAAGCTACAAAAAAACTGTATTTCTTAAACCACGTTCCCCTCCCAAATTCGAACAAGGATACAATAAACAAGCACACAATTCAATAATTCAGGATTTTAATTCTCACCAAACTTCAAATGGTAGTGCCTTAAATAATCAAAATATTGAAAAAAATTCAAATTTTTCTCTTAATGATTTTCTTTCAGCATTAAATAGTCTACTTTCTCAGTTCAACATTTCACCGTCCAACGCTGCTTCTTCTTTTAACATACCCCAATTTATTTATAATGGACAACACATCCCAAATAATCCAGTGGAACTGTCGCAGTCTAATAAACAAAAAAAGTGATGTCATATATTTATTAAACAAATATGAACCTTTTGTCTTTGCTCTAGCAGAGACATGGCTCAAATCCTATCACATTTTTAAAATTAATGGTTATTTAACCATTAGAGAAGATAGAGCTGATGGGTATGGCGGTGTAGCCATACTTATCAAGAATTCTATCCCTTTTTCATTAGTTACACTACCTCCTCATAGTGAGGAAATATCTATTGTAGCTATACAAGTATATAATACTTGCCTTGTATCTATATACATTCCTCACCCCTCTTCTTCTGTACTACAAGAGATGAACAATCTCTTTTCTTTTCTTCCAAAGCCATTCTTAATACTGGGTGATTTTAATTGTCATCACCAATCATGGGGTTGTTCAATATCTAATTCTTATGGGGATGAATTACTAGATATTATAGACAATCATAACTTATGTATCTTGAATTCAGGAGCACCCACTCGTCGATCAGATCCTAACCAGAACCAAAGCGCAATTGATCTTTCTATCTGTTCTCCAAACCTGGCTTCTTCGTTAACTTGGCATACCCTGGCCTGTACTTTTGGTAGTGACCATTTTCCAATAGTAATTTCTTATCCTCTTTCTAAATCAAATACATCAAAACGGAAGTCAAGTCTCAAACATAAAGTACCCAATAGTAATAGTAATGACTGGGAGAAATATAGGGATATTGTTGACAGAAAGGCTGCTTCATTGCCTGTTATTTCTAATGACAACCAAAATAGTTGTGCTGAAGCCTTAGCATGCATATTGATCGAAGCGGCGAATGAACTATTTCCTGTAAAAAATAACAATGCTAGATTAATTCCATCACCTCCTTGGTGGGACTCAGAATGCAGCGAAGCAATTAAAAAACGTAAAAGGGCTGAATATAATTATAACCATAATATGTCGGACATTAACTTTGAAATTCTCACGAACATAATATCAGAAACCCGCAAACTAATTAAAAAGAAAAAATTTGAATCTTGGCGTAACTTTTGTTTAACTATCTCACCGAATACTCACCCCACAATAGTCTGGCAATATATTCGTAGATTTAGATCCATTTACAACAACTATTCTCCTATCCCTGATTCTTTAGCAAGCAACTTTTTAGATAAGTTAGCTCCTCCTTGGGCACAGAACATATATACCCCTAAAGGGGAAGAATAACGACTCGGTACTAATTTCGTGAGGAAAATTTTCCTTACCGACCAGCGCCATCTATGTTTAGCCCACGAAAACATGGCAGTAGAATTCAGGGCGGGAATTTCAAATGCTACAAGTACTTTTAGGTTCTATACAATGCATTTTATGCACAAGTACATTGCGTTTCTCGATAGTTTTTACTATCGAGAAACACAATGTACTTGTGCATAAAATGCTGAAAATAAATAAGTAAGGAGCAGTTTAGTAAAACAAACGATTTCATTTGACTTCTTTATTCATATAATATGCTACATAATATGACTTATTTTACTAAGGTTCGGACACCGATGTAAAATGATGCTGGGATCTTTAGAAGGTGAAGTTCCACACATAGCACAGATTCTAGTGTTTTCTTTCTACGAACTCATCGCGAATAAGGCACAAAATCAAACAACAGTCACTGTCTCAACACCGGGTCTATATCTCACAAATACGCACTTAATTTCACCAAAACACTTACACAGAGGAGCAAGCTCGACTCACATTAACAATATTGTATGTAGAATTAAATGCAACTGTTTTATTTATTGCAAATAAACTCAAAAACAAAATATAAATAATGGTGCGCAAGCGATGGCAGACATTTTTTCCTATGACGTCAAATAGCCAATAGACAATATGGCGTTCCAGTGTTGTCATGTTGTCATATTATTATCTCCTTTTTATTTTGTTTATTCATCAATTTAAATGTTAAAAATATTATAACAAACATTTTCTCACATCAGAATAAAAGCAAAATTAAATTTTAAGGATAACATACTATAAAATCAATTAAAAAGTCTATTATCAGATTGAATGTGAAATAGTATTTTTGTTGGCAACATTATGTAATTCATCTCTTTTACTCTCATATTGATATCTCTTTCTTGTTTTCTAGCCCACCTACTTCGTGTCCGTAGAACAAAGTCGACACCCCCTGTCCTTGGGTTCCTGAGAATAACCTACCTCTCTTAACCAATAACCAAAATATTAATTCAACGCTAGATTCTCCATTTACACTGACTGAATTAAAAGCTGTTATCAGCAAAACTAAGGATTCAGCACCAGGTATTGATGGCATACCATATTCCTTTTTTTCCCATTTAAATGATAACGTTCTTAGTTATTATTTACAACTTATTAATTCTGTGATGGAAACAGGAAATGTCCCTGTTGAATGGAAACGTCAAATAGTGTTGCCATTCCTTAAACCAAATAAAATGCCTTCTGATGTTTCATCATATCGTCCCATAGTTTTGTCTTCAATTCTTATAAAATTAGCTGAACATTTAATTAAAAATCGCCTGGAATGGTTTGTGGAAAGTAAGGGCCTTCTGGCAGAATCACAGTATGGCTTTAGGAAAGGAAAAAGTACCACTGACTGTATAAGTATATTAACATCTGATATTAGAATATAATTTTCTAATAATCAAGATACCGTTGCGGTTTTTCTCGACATAAATGCAGCATACGATAATGTTATTTTATCAGTCTTACAACATAAATTAAAGGCCTTGCAGGTTCCAGTAAACTTGGTGAATTTTATCATGAATATTCTGGCCGAACGGTCGGTCAATATGTCAGTAGGGAACCGCGAGATATCTCAAATTGTATGGAGAGGTCTCCCACAGGGTTCTGTACTCAGTCCGCCTTTATATAACATTTACACTTTTGATTTAGATTCAGCATTATCTAATTATGTTAGGGTACTTCAATATGCCGATGATTTGTTGTTATATACTACAAACTATTCTATTGAACAAGCTAGTTTTGATATGAATTCCGCACTATCCGAATTGGGTTCTTGGTTGCATCTAAATGGTTTGGAGATATCAACATCTAAAAGCGCAGCTGTGTTATTCACCCGAAAACGTAACACTCCTCATATTAATATCCACTTTAACAATACTCCCATTCCATTCACAGACAATTTCAGATATTTGGGTATCATTTTAGATTCAAAACTAAGTAGTGTTCCCCATTGTGAGTTTATTAATAATAAATGCGAAAAGCACCTAAACATGCTGAGATGCCTATCTGGAGTGTGGTGGGGCGCACATCCTTTTTCTCTCAAATTAATTTACAATGCAATAATTAGAAGTTCATTGGATTATGCGTCATTTGCTCTTGAACCAGGTAGCGTTATGGGTTTTAAGAAATGGGACCGCATCCAATATAAAGCATTAAGAGTTATTTCTGGTGCCATGAAATCCAGTCCTACTAATGCATTGCAAGTTGAATGTGGAGAAGCTCCTTTATATATTAGAAGACAGTATCTCTCTGATAAGTATTTATTCCGGATTGTACAGTTCTCTAATCACCCTCTACTTCCTAAACTACAGCTTTTAGTTACACTGATAGATACTTCAAATTACTGGTCTCATAAACGTGCTCCTTGTTTAGTTGTAAGTTACAAAAAGTACCTTTCTCTATCTTCTCCACTTCATCGCTCTAATAAACTCCCCATATTCAGCTGTAGTTACGATAGTTTACTATTTAGGCCCAAAATTAAATCCAACAGCTTTAGTAAATCCGACCCCAATGTTTGTATAAACTTCAATAATTTTCTCACTGAATATTCGGACTTCCATCATATTTTTACCGATGCTTCAAAGCTTTCTCCAACGAGTTGTGTTGGGGTAAGTACTTTCCATCCCCAATTCAACATCGTGCAAAAAGTAAAACTCCCTCCGGAGACATCCGTTTTTACGGGAGAATGTTTTGGTATTTTAAAGGCTTTGGAATACATTCAAGTTCTTCAACTTAAAAAGGCTATCATTTTTACAGACTCCAAAAGTGCTCTTCAAGCCATTGATAAATGCCTGTTGGGAGATAAGTCCCGTTTTCCTATAATTTTTTCGATAAAGGAATTTGCGTACAGAATCTTTTCCAAGGGAAATGACTTACTTTTTGTGTGGGTTCCAGCCCACACTGGCATTGAGGGTAACGAAGTGGCGAACGTTCTCGCAGGTGATGCGGTGCAGTGTGGGGACATAGTACCAAATAAAATTTTTTGTGAAGATATTTTAGAACTACCCAAAACTTTTCTTCGGGACACCTGGAAGGTGGCCTGGGAAACGAGCAGTGCATTGAAGGGGCAATATTTTCACACGATTCAACCCGAAGTTTCTGATAAACCGTGGTTTGCCAAGGCTAAGTTTGGCAAGATGGAGACTTCCACCCTCATACGTATGAGGCTGGGTCATGTTTGTTCTCCAGCACATCTTGCCAGACTTAAAATTAAAGACGATCCCAGCTGTTCTTGTGGTCTGGATGTGGGTGATTTGAACCACATTTTTTTCTCCTGTCCTCTTTATAACCGATCTTCCTTTCTTAGTGACCTTGTATCTCTCCATATTCCTTTTCCTACTTCAATATTTTCCCTACTGTGTACAAATAGTTTTCCTGTATATAAATGTATAGTATCATTCATTATCGTCAATAACATTAAATTGTAATTTTAGTTGTATTGTAAATATGTTTTTGTCTCTCATCACTCATTGCTGTCATTTTTTATTGTACATACTGATCCTATATCCTAAATTCCGTATATTCCGCTTTTAACAATTTTAATATAATCCTGTTTCCCTACCTTTATTGAATAAAAAAATAATAAAACATGACATTGGTTCAATGCACAAACCGTGCGGGCCAAAGAGGAGAAAAAAAAAAAAAAAAAAAAAAAAAAAAAAAAAAAAAAAAGAACTGTCAAAGGAATTTTCTGAAAAAACAACGATTTATTGATGTAAAATAACTAGATGTTGTGTAAAAAGCTATAAAAATGATGGAACATACAAATTTCCGACAATTCACACTATCAAGAAATAATGGGTAGCTGCTGTGGCTGCCTTGGGAACAAAAATAGTTTTTTTATCTAAGGAAAAGCTATAAAATAAACTAATATCCACCCTTGCGATGCCGAGACAGGCCGTTAGTTGACTTCATTAAGGTGATTGCTTCGATGTAGCCCGCGAAATTCAATTTTTTTTACGTTTTTTGCAATTTGCAGGCCAGTGACATGTTGTAACTTTATAAATATTTGTGTTGCGCAAATAACAAGTATAATTTTAAATATAAAAATTGTCAAAAAATTCGCTCCATCAGCTCTCACATAGAAAAGGTGCATCGTAGTTAGATTTCGGAGATTTTAACATGATGCACCTTTTCTGTGTGAGAGCTGATGGAGCGAGTTTTTTGATATTTTTTATATTTAAAATTATACTTGTTATTTGCGCAACACAAATATTTATAAAGTTACAACATGTCACTGGCCTGCAAATTGCAAAAAACGTAAAAAAAATTGAATTTCGCGGGCTGGTTGGAGCATCCCCCTTAATGCGATTCTATGAATATAATATTATAGTTAAACAATCGAATACACTTTTTAAAATAACATCTACTTTCCTTTTGGAGGTTAAGTACCAGTATTGCATCGCTCTATAAATCATGAAATGGTTCGTCTTGTGGGAGAATTATCACCTGGAACGAATTTAGTGATTGTTGTAGTGTTAAGAAATTAAATATATTGTGATATTTCTCGAATTTAAATAGAAAAAAGGGGTAAAATTATTGACATAAAATATTATGATATTTTATCAAAATAGGAAGTCAAAACAGCATCATATTCTTGGTAGAGGAGAGGACAGGTAAAACACACCTAAACACAAAAATTTAAACCTCAACTACAAGTAATTGTGGATTTAATACGGTAAAATCAAATTTATAACCTCTCAATTAAATCACTTTTTTTCCTCTTGTAGATGCACCGTGGCGTCTTAGTTCTTCTTTTAGTATATGCACTTGCATTGACGAATAATTTTCCATATTTGTTTTGTATTTATACTCAATTTTTATAATAATAAATCTTGATTGTTTTTTGTACAAGGTAGACAGTAATCTGACGTGGGGACCAACTATCGCAGCGCCATCTACGATTAGCTTTGAGTTGCCATCCCCATATCTTAAGCCCGGGACACACGAGGCTAGTTTTTCAATTTAGGATAGCAAGCTAGATTTCTTTTAGACTGCTTAGACTGTCTTGGCTCGCTATCCTGACTTAGTTATGCTATTTCTATTCAGATGAGGCTGTATTATTTTGAACTAGCTTTAAAGCTGTGACCGATGTGATCATGTTACCACACGTCCACACTACACTTACTTACTGGATAGGCAGTGATTTTTAAAAGTTCAATTCACTCGGTAAGAACCTTGTGCCGATGGGGTCAAATGGGGTCAGGTCAAACCCAACGGAGGCGTCTGAGGTCGCGTGATCACCATCACCACTAATGTCTATTTGACAGCTGCAGCCAGCTGCCAGTCTGCCAGCTCAATCAGTGTATACTCTCTACTTAGTCTGTGGCTCAATCACACGTCAAGTCATTCACGGTCACGTCCGTCACGTCATTCGTCATTGTTGAATGGAGAAGGAGGTTGTACTATAGTGTTTAAAATAATTATCAAATAAAAGGATCTCTACAGAGTTAATCCAGTTTTTGACAACATGGCTGAAAAAAGTGCAAAGAAAGTTAAAAGTTCTGGCCCCTCAGCATTAGGAAAATTTTACCTTTTAGCATACAATGCTATCCAAACTTTGGGGTAAGTTCAAAGTTTAAGTAAATTCATTCCAATAAAATTCTAACAATGTATGATGGGTACATAGTATCTTAAGTATTTTTTTTAAAGCTGTGAGAGCTGAGCATGAGATTTATATAAATATAAATCTGTTATAAATATAATTTTGTTAGCAGATTATGTAGTAGGTACAGATAATTAAACATTTTATAATCAAGTTGGTAAGTGAAAAGAAAATCCTCTAGTAAATCAAAATCTGAAAACTGTTTTATTAACTAGATTCTATGAACTAAAAAAACATATTCCTTTTTGAAGTGTATGGCTGTCTGATTTAGTTTTGGCACATCAAACAACTTCTATAGCAAAAGTAAAGTTGGGTCCAAAAAAGACAAAACAAACTGTGCCATCAAATCAAATCAAAGCATTTATTTCAAATAAGCCAGTTATGGCTGCTACACGCCTTACGATAAATCTTTACAATTGAACGGTACAGTTCAAACTGCAACAATGAATCTACAGGTGTTTAAGGGACTGTACAGTTTGTTCGATTTTATAAGACTACAGTTGAATGGAGCAGTATGAAATTTTGGATAGATAAATTGAAATTGGATGAAACTGTATCGATAAGTCGTAACGTGTGTGGCTACTTGATCAGTTTTTGCCTTATAAACCAACAACTGCCAACGCATCATCAGTCGAAGCCATGGCTCAACAAATGAATAATCGAACAGTTTTCTAGTACCTACCTGTCTGAATGTGTGTGGGCTTACCGAAACTGCAGTTTTATCTGTACCATTCTATCGGTAATGATTTATCGTAAGGTGTGTAGCAGCTATTACAGGCACTTTTGAATTGTCAAAGAACAATATCAAACTTTTTAATGTAACCTAACCAATGTTTCTTTCAGATGGTCATACATGCTGTGGCAAACACTTTCACATTTTCTAAATCGTGGAAGTCTGGACACCTTCTGGCCTTTAATTAAAACAACTGTGGTTGTGTTCCAAAATGCTGCAGTGCTTGAGGTAATTGCCAACATATTCTAATGACTATTAAATAACTATCTAAAGATAGCATTCGGCAGGATATGTCATATCACGCTGTAAGAAGTAAAAGTAAACATGCAATTAAAAAAGATTGAATCTGAAAACATACTTATACTTAGAGAAGACTAAAACCCCTGGAGGTTCTGGGTTCTACTCGTAGGTTAAGCCAACAGATTGGGTGATCGTTTTTGTAGCACAGTGGATGGAATTAGGCTGTCCTATTAAATCAGACTTAAACATGACAGCCAAAAAAAGACCCTTTAAGAATTGCAGGTGTGATGTTATACTGACATAAAAAAAAGTTGTTGATCACTAGGATAAACTTTCTTTTTTTTGTACGTAAATAGAACTTTTACAAGAAAAAAATATTGTTGTATTTTCTTTAGATAGTATAGAAATACCCTATAATAATAATCTGAAAAGAAGAAAAAATCACAATATTATAATACACCATAACAAAAAAGATTTTGAGTTTTTAAAGTGATCACAAACTTTTTTTTGTGTCCCTTACATAAAATAAACTTTTAGTAGGTAGGTTAACATTATGCTTAGTTACTATAAAAAAGATTAAAAAGAAAAAAAGAATAGACCCACAATATGTCTCAAGTACAATCTTTTTTCATAAAACTGTGCATGATAGTCACAAACAGTTTTAAAATGTTTTATAAATTATTATACTCACCATTTTCTCACATATTAATTAATTACTATTTAGGTACTTTTGTCTTTGTTGCGTTGTCATTGTATTTAAAATCATTATAATTATGTGGAATTATAAATATGTATGTACTGAGTATCAAAGTGCATATTAGGCAAGGAATGATTTAAAAGTAAAATTGTGGAAATAACTGTTAAATAAAGTCATAAATATATCTTGTTAGAGAGGAAAGGAAAAAACTGGTGTGGTATTGTATTTAAAAAACCTATAAGAAATAAAAGCACCAAAGAAATTGCTATTTAAAGTACAGTCTCACACACACACAGTAAATAAATAAAGTCTAGCTTTATAGACCGCGGGCATACGAGAGGCGCGACGCGGTGGCGAGTAACGGGCGACTCGCTGTCCGACCATGGACCATGCCCGCGAAGACGGCGCGTTGTTCCACGCGTACCTCAAAGAGTGTTAGCGCAATAATGGGGCCCCCTTTAGTGGGAGAGCCTGTCGCGGTCGCGGGACTAACTAATTAGGTACCGTGACCCCGGAACGTAAAGGGCTATTGAAGGACATCGTGAATTTTAGTCAATAGAAGTCTGACAGTCCCTCCTGCTCATCAAGATAAAAAAGCTATATAAAGACGTGGCCCAGTGATACTGACTGGGCCACCATTGCTCACCAGTCATCCCGTCTTATTTCGTAATTCGAAAACATGACATCTACTAAGCCGCATTGGGCGCGCGTGGAGGATTACGGCCCACCGCCCACTCCTTAGGGAGGAGGCCCAGCAGTGGGAACTTAGGCTAATGATGAAGACAGATTATGTAGTCTGGTCATTCTGTGGAAAAGATTTTGTTTAAAGAAAAAAGATGCTAGCAAATACGTTGTGCGCTGCTTTACTACGAGGCTAGTGGCATGCCTTGAGCCACAAAAACTGCTTTGTACCCACTGACGGTATGGCTGACCCAAAAAATGCATAGGTACATTACATATTATTATAGCTATTGATAACGCAAAAAATTCCTTTGCAAGGTTATTTATGTCATTATATTTAAATACGTAGGCAATCAAGTTTACCTTTTCAATAAAAAACCATAAATACCTGATTCAGGTACCTACTGTATCAATATAAATTCGTATCGTATAATGAAACAAATACCTTGTCCGCGTCGCGTCGCCGTTCGCACGGTTCGCACGACTGTATTAAGGTCATGGCACACTATGCCGGCACGGCAACGGAACGGCTTCACCTCAGCACTTAACTTGTCATTCAAATTAGGGCCTTAAATCATGTGTCGTATAATACATTTCATAATGTCAAAATAAAAAAGCTAACGGCGCACAGTGGTCCGAAAATCGAGCTCCATACTCATAGAAACTTAAAGTGAGGAATTAAAAAAATAAAAATTGTAATGGCTCTGGTATACCTCCCTTGACAACATATTAAAGTATGGATGGTATAAGTTACACTAGGCGTGAGAAAAAAAATATTTTTGTTTTTTTTGTATGGGAGAAAACACTAAAAGTACGTTTTCTCGAAACTTAATAGAACTGTTAGGCTGGTGGTCACACGAGCTATAGTCCCATACACGGCGATCAAGATGACATACAATTCATGTACCGTTAGGCGCCGCTCCGCACGTAATAAATTTTTGAAATTTTGAATTTTCGACATGTGATTTTTCAAGCTTTTGGCTTGCTTAAATGACGTTGCCAGTCGATTTATTTTTATTATTATACGATTAAGCCTGCGAATGACTGAAAAAATGATTGTACAAGTTTTTTTGCGCATTCTAAGAACTAACTCATAACTAATTATTTCATCTAAGAACTTCTCCAACTTTTTCATTCCCGAAGGAGTATCTTTACTATATCACATGTTTGCTCTGCTTTACAACATGGTGTCCCATAATAACCCAATAGAAGGCTGCAGTGCTTCAATCTCAGCCTCAATCAAAGCCTGTTCTTTCACGGTGTTTCTTGTTTTCGTTTGAAAACTTAAAATAAGTAGGTCTGTGAAATATGGTGGAACATATTAAAAAAAGTATGAGACACTTCTTCAAGAGAACATCAAATGGCCTGAGATCGTGAGGGTAAAAATGACTACTTCTGTAGTGTCGCAAAGTAGAGCAGCAACCATGTTCCAGTTCTGACTTTGGTGTAAATGAGGGTGCATCAACATCCTACACACCGGAGACATGCAATGTTGGAACATCAACACCAGTTGTGACGCCGAGAAAACCATTCGTGGAGCTAAGCCCGCTATAGCAAAGAAGGAGAGTGGAAGAGCTCCAAACGCATAGCACTGAAAGCCTTGCTCATGCAACTGGTTTGAAAGCACAAAACAAGAATGTGCCTAGCAGATATCATACTGGTAACGGAGAATCCCGAAGACTTGGTTGACACAGCTTTAGGTATTTTGACCTCATTGAAGCTATCATTAGCATTGAGTGCGTTACAACAGGGCTTCCCATAATATGTAGAAGGCTGCAGTGAATAGTTCTGGGTGGGATTTGGGTTCTCCCATACTTTTTCATTGTCAAAAACAAGAATGTGCCTAGCAGATATCATACTGGTAACGGAGAATCCCGAAGACTTGGTTGACACAGCTTTAGGTATTTTGACCTCATTGAAGCTATCATTAGCATTGAGTGCGTTACAACAGGGCTTCCCATAATATGTAGAAGGCTGCAGTGCTTCAATCTCAGCCTCAAACAGAGCCAGCGCTTCTTACTTTCGTTTGTAAACCTTAAATGCAAAGAAGGAGAGTGGAAGAGCTCCAAACGCATAGCATTGAAAGCCTTGCTCATGCAACTGGTTTGAAAGCACAAAACAAGAATGTGCCTAGCAGATATCATACTGGTAACGGAGAATCCCGAAGACTTGGTTGACACAGCTTTAGGTATTTTGACCTCATTGAGGAAAGCCTCTCTAGCCACTTCTAAAGAGAAGTGACAGTATATTATAACATTAAGATCTTGTGCAAAAGAAGAAGGAATACCATTGTATCCTTGTACTGCCATCCCTGAAGCGAAGAACTGTTAACCCCCAAAAAATACCATAGACATCACGGAAAGAGAGGTTAAAGTAAAGCTCCAAGCAGTTTTGGACATAACTGTGGCTAGGCTTGGAAAGTTGACACGTGTGCAATCTTCGCTGGATGGCAAAGAGTTGATACATGCAAATGGAGCTTTGATGGTGCTTCAGGGCAAAGCTTGTATAAGCAAACTATGGAAGACGAAGACGATTGCAGTATTTTTATGTGTTCTTTTGTGTCTCTGCGTTTAGTTTGTGGCAATGAAAAAGTATGGGAGAACCCAAATCCCACCCAGACCTATTCACTGCAGCCTTCTATTATGGGAAGCCCTGTTGTAACGCACTCAATGCTAATGATAGCTTCAATGAGGTCAAAATACCTAAAGCTGTGTCAACCAAGTCTTCGGGATTCTCCGTTACCAGTATGATATCTGCTAGGCACATTCTTGTTTTGTGCTTTCAAACCAGTTGCATGAGCAAGGCTTTCAGTGCTATGCGTTTGGAGCTCTTCCACTCTCCTTCTTTGCTATAGCGGGCTTAGCTCCACGAATGGTTTTCTCGGCGTCACAACTGGTGTTGATGTTCCAACATTGCATGTCTCCGGTGTGTAGGATGTTGATGCACCCTCATTTACACCAAAGTCAGAACTGGAACATGGTTGCTGCTCTACTTTGCGACACTACAGAAGTAGTCATTTTTACCCTCACGATCTCAGGCCATTTGATGTTCTCTTGAAGAAGTGTCTCATACTTTTTTTAATATGTTCCACCATATTTTACAGACCTACTTATTTTAAGTTTTCAAACGAAAACAAGAAACACCGTGGAAGAACAGGCTTTGATTGAGGCTGAGAGCAGTGCAGCCTTCTATTGGATTATTATGGGACGCCATGTTGTAAAGCAGAGCAAACATGTGATATAAGTAAAGATACTCCTTCGGGAATGAAAAAGTTGGAGAAGTTCTTAGATGAAATAATTAGTTATGAGTTAGTTCTTAGAATGCGCAAAAAAACTTGTACAATCATTTTTTCAGTCATTCGCAGGCTTAATCGTATAATAATAAAAATAAATCGACTGGCAACGTCATTTAAGCAAGCCAAAAGCTTGAAAAATCACATGTCGAAAATTCAAAATTTCAAAAATTTATTACGTGCGGAGCGGCGCCTAACGGTACATGAATTGTATGTCATCTTGATCGCCGTGTATGGGACTATAGCTCGTGTAACCACCAGCCTAACAGTTCTATTAAGTTTCGAGAAAACGTACTTTTAGTGTTTTCTCCCATACAAAAAAAAACAAAAATATTTTTTTTCTCACGCCTAGTGTAACTTATACCATCCATACTTTAATATGTTGTCAAGGGAGGTATACCAGAGCCATTACAATTTTTATTTTTTTAATTCCTCACTTTAAGTTTCTATGAGTATGGAGCTCGATTTTCGGACCACTGTGCGGCGGGCGGGGAGTCGGCGCGCTTACCGCTCGCTTACAACTGGCCTCGCAGCGGGCGTACTTGCAGCACGCCGACCTCATACTTATGGCGCGCTGACTCCGAGTTGCAAGCGAAAGCCATAAAACGATTATGTTCACGGCAGCAAGCTTCCGCCTCGCGGCCAGCGCGCGGACTATGAGCTTGCACCTCGCTGACGGCGCGCCGTAGCCTAAATTCGAGGTACCGCGGTGCTGGAGTGGCACCGTTGCCGTGCCGGTATAGTGTGCCATGACCTTTAATGATAAATCAAACTGTGAAACTAGAAAGATGTGAAAACAGCAAAGTCAGAAAATAAAGTGCTTATGACGAGTATCAAGTTTTTGGCAAAAATAAAGTATGAAACACCCGCTTAATAATTTTCAAATCTCTTAATTACCTATTTTTTTTATTTTATACGTGTTCTAGTCATTGGATACATGAACTGGGCTGCTTTTGTAAGACGACTAAAAAGTCACGGTGTATAGTCTCAGATGACACGTTATGCATAAAAACAACGATAGTCCTTCTGATTTTGATGAGCGCTATTTTTTGTGATTACACTAGCTATAGATTTAACATCAGCTATTGATTGAGAGAATACTATCAATATAATCAAGTTCATGATTTTTAAGACATTCAAATAACTCGTAAGCTTGATGAAATGTTTGTAAAACGCATCCACTATACAAGAGTAATCTGTTCAGCTGTTGACGTCTCGGGCTGATGATGATGAGTCCTTACTCATCATCATCATCATCATAAAATAAAAAAACCGGCCAAGTGCGTGTCGGGCCACGCACAGTGTAGGGTTCCGTAGTTGCCCATCAAAATACTTATGCGAACTAACTATACTGATTCGCTGAATTTAATTTTAAAAAGAAGAATTTTCAAAATCGGTCCAGGAGTCTTTGAGAAATCGGGGAAAATACATAAGAAAAAAGATTACAAGGAATTTAGAACCTCCTCCTTTTTTTGAATTTAGTTAAAAATAGTTGACGATAAAAACCTACCTATCCCCAAAAAACATACCTATAGAAGCTGTAAAAATAAAGTTGACAAACTTACATTTGCAGTTGTCTCCGATACATTTTGTTTAAGAAAATATGATATCAAGTACATTTTATAAGTTGGTCGACTATTACTCGTAAAGTTTTAAAGCCTACTTAGTCATGATAATTTTCTTTTAAAATTCGTTATATGTACTACTATTGTGAATTTTTTCACACCCCCAAACATAACCGTTTAGCTGGTAGAGGGGGGGGACACTCGAATCGAGCAAAATGAAGCACTTTAAAGCTTAATATTTCACAAACGAATTTTTTTATCAAAAAATTGTTAATGAAAACTATCATTATTTTTTAAAGGCCTATTTAATGATACCCCACACTAAGGGGTACGCGAGAAAAAAAAAATCCTGACTTTACGTGTAAGTACTGGAGGTACCCTAACAAAAAATATATTACGAGATATTATTTTACCACTTTTTCGGCACAACGAATCCGTATATTTACACCAAATTACAGCTCTCTAGTACTGTGCGTCTCTGAGCTAAACTGCGGACAGACGGACGGACGGACGGACATGGCGAAACTATATGGGTTCCTTGTTGACTACGGAACCCTAAAAATGAGCATAAGGTACAGATTAGTACTATTAGGTATTCTATGTACAGATATAAAATGTCTAAGTACCTAACAGTGCTATAGCTATAGCATAGCTGCTAGTTTGCTACCTCATGTGGACCTTCACTAATGGTACGAAACATAAAATAACGTCTTACCAAAATCCATTGCCCCTAAATGCCGTAATCATCTTAAATCTCTATATCTGCAGGGAACAGTTCCGGATTAACCCTACGCATGTTAGGCAATTGTTTAAGGCATCACTCATCATGTCTCAGGGGAACCTATAAAGCATCCAAAACTAACCGAGGCAGAATGCCAACATTTTCTAGCATGCTTCGCTTACATTTATTAGGGGTTAGTTTCGTGTTCATAAGTTTGTAGAGTTTCTCATAAGAATAAGTAAATGTAAAAACCACAGTATAGAAAGTTGCAAAAATATTTGAGCTTGCAATGCTTTTGCATTCCCTTACTTTTCTAAAAGGGATCTGATTTACCTCGTAAACAAAAATTAAAGGCAGAAATTAGTTTACCGTGGCTATGGGAATATCATAAGTTTGGATTCCTTATGGCATTAAAAAGTCTTAACTGACTGTGAATATATGATCACGATTATTTTAAACCACAGTTGTAGTGGCACCTGCGAAGGAAAACGTCGTGGAAATATAAGTAAATATCTATAATGGTACCGGTCTTCACGTAATTTATACATAAAATTATACCTAACATACCATAATATTATTCCTACTTACTTACCTACTTGGTAAACAATCTCAAGTACGTATATGTCACTGAGTTCGTTGCGTCGCAGTCGTTGACTTGGCAATACTTAAACATAAATAAATATCTAATAATTAACCTCAGACCTCGCAGTAAAAGTCAATGTTTTTTGGAAGATTAGGATAGAATATAGTTTTCTCACCTAACTACCTAACTGGATAAAATACACAACATACTAGATCGTGTGTATATAAATTAGGTAGATTTATTTATAGGCACGCAAAGAAGATAAGCATTTTTTTTTTTAGCGTGGTAGAATCCTCTAATGAGTCCTCCCACCCCCGGCAGGGTGGGAGGGACTGTGAGACTTCTACTGACTAAAATCCACGGTGTCCTTCAGTAGCCTGTTATGTTCCGGGGTCACGGTAAGGAAATAATCCCGCGACCTCGGCAGGCTTTGGCCCTCTGAGAGGGGGCCCCGTCATTATGCTGACGCTCTTTGAGGCGCGCGTGGGACACAACGCGCCGTCGACCCGGGCATGGTCCATGGTCAGGCAGCGAGTTGCCCTTTACTCGCCGCCCGCATGCCCGCGCCTACGGTGGCCGGAGATCGTCTGCTGACGTCCGACGCCGCGGGCGCCTATCACTGCGGTTGGGGGGTTGAGGGAGGACGCTGTCCTCTCTCTCTCTCGCGGCCCGCCTCCACCTTCACGACCAGTACTGCTTCGCAGAAGGAGGCGACCGCTTCCCACTCCGTCTCGCCCCAAAGAAGATAAGCTACCGGAATTCGACGGTTTCATTTCCCATTCTTTGGGTGAGGTTGAGCCGATTCCCATTCGCTGGGGTGGTGCTAATCGGGACTTGGGTATCAATTTCCCAATAGCGGCCTCTATCCAGGGTTACTGGTTAAGTCGACCATCCTTTGGGGTTATAGTAGACATCATGATTGACTGATTTGACTATTGAACTGCGACGATTGCTCATTTTGGTAAACTTGTCAGTGGCAACCTCGTAACAGCAACTTTATTTTTAATGCGATAAAGATCACGGATATGAAGTCAGAGAATATAATAATACAAAGAAATAATTACAAAAAAAAAATGGAATTAACGTGAAGTGTTACTGCCTCACACCAGTGTTGTACAATAAAACAATATTAATATCGATATAATGATTGTCGATTACTTACTATGAAAAAAAAACAAGCTGATAAAAACTAATAAAGTTTTCAACGACCTTTATAAATCTCCGTCCATCTTATACTGTGTCCACGTCACTCATGATGATTATTTTCGTTTTCAGGTGGTGCACTCTATGATAGGCCTCGTACCGTCTGGAGTAGCCGTGGTGTTGCCACAAGTGTATTCCCGAGTCTTCCTAGTCTGTGGTTGTCTATTGGCTACAGATGCTGCCACTGTCAGCCCTGGCCTGCCACTGTGTATCCTCGCCTGGTCCATCACGGAAATTATAAGATACGCCTATTACACACTCAATTTGATCAACAGTGTCCCACAGGCTCTGCTATTCCTTAGGTAATAAATTATCAATTCCTTAAAAATCCTTAAAGTTTTATGCTTCACTTTATCTCATAGGAAAGTGTTAAAAGTACAGACGCCAGCAGGTCAACTTATCCAAATCTGACAAATTTTACCAATCGAAAATTATAGATTATACAATAATCAACCTTATTGCCTTCCCCTATTGTAATAAGGTTGAAAATCTATTATAAAGAATATAAAGAAAATTGACAGATTGTGGTAGCTTGATTTGCTGGCGTCTATACCAGTTTAAATGTTTTTTTTAATTAAATTAATTTAATTACTTTTTTTTTTCGCAGATATTCCACATTCTTAATTCTCTACCCGATTGGAATAACAGGAGAGCTCCTGTGCATGTATCACTCTTTGGAGGAGATTGAAGAGAAACAACTACTTACTATTTCCATGCCCAATCCGTGGAACGTAGCATTTAACTACTATTACTTCTTAGTCTTCTACATGTTCTTGTACATTCCTATCTTCCCCTTCCTATACGGTCACATGTTGGCTCAGAGAAGAAAAATGCTCGGCAAAGACGCAAAGAAAACAAAATAATGACTTGAAATAATTTTAATCTCACTTATCACATTGATGAGTTTTTTATTACGCACATAGTACCTATCTACGTCTATATTTTGTTGACAAAATTCCGAAATTCCATTTAAGGTTAGAAATAAGTGCTGACTTCTTTAATGGAAAGTACACACAGATCTCCGATGCAAATACGAGTTGAAGCGTACTACTTTTATTTGGTTGCCTACCTAGATTAGTTTTGCTGAGGGAACAAGATGGCGCTAGATGACTTACATAGCACTTTCTCTTTTCCTCAGCGAAACAAATCTCTTTTTGAGACGTCATGGTAGGCTACCTGATGACGCTTACAAAGCTGATTGGTGTCAATCAGTACCTACATCTGGGGGGTATTACAACGTTTTAAATCCAGGCTTGTTTTAGTGAGTGAACGAGATGGCGCTAGACGACTTGTATAGCTCTGTCACTTTCACTCAACAAGCCTAGTTTTAAAACGTAATATATTATATCCCCCGAACGTTTTCAAATAAAGAATTCCTGTACCGTTTTGTTCGGCACGTGAGGCTATAAGTTCAAGTGCGCATTCATTTTTATTCGAATACTGTTACTTTGGGCAAGCATTTTATCACTAAGCAAGCATGAATATTGTGACAATAATAATTTAATTAATTCATGCTTACTAAATGAGCGATTAAAGAATACTCAAATTGATGTTTTGCATTTCTTTTATGTAGGCATAATATGAGAATAGCTTAAGTTTAATTTATTTAAAAGTGTGGGTTGGGACAATATACATATTTTTTAAGGCTGTTTGGGTGTGTGGGCAATGAAATAACTATAATAATAAACTTATTTCTACAAACTATGAAGTTGTTTTAATAATAAACTGTGTTCCCCGTGTTGTCTTCCCCCGCTGCTTAGCCTCTAAGGGTCGTGGCGTAATGTTGATTAGCCTAGCTATTGAAACCATATCCTCATTTTAAACATAGAACCATACACAAACAACAAGACCCGGAACAGCTACTTGCAGATCATACAAAGATTTGTTCCTTGCGGGGATCGAACCCGTGACCTGCTGAGCAGTCTATTGCTCAACCACTGCACCGACCGTGCCGACAATAATTGAAGGAACACTGGATTTTATTCAGTTCGAGTTTGACAGTCCCTTCGTGTGGTACCTTTCGTTCCGCTCCACCCAGGGCGGGAAGACTCAATTCTCTCCGGAGAGATCTCCGGCCACCGTAGGTGCGGGCATATTATGCGGGCAGCGAGTAAAGGTCAACTCGCTGCCCGACCGTGGACCATGCCCGGGTCGACGGCGCGTTCTGTCCCACGCACGCCTCAAAGAGCGTCGGCATAATGACGGGACCCCCTCTCAGAGGGCCAAAGCCTGCCGGGGTCGCGGGACTTATTCCATCACCGTGACCCCGGAACATAAAGGGCTATTGAAGGACACCGTGGATTTTAGTCAAGTACAAGTCTGACAGTCCCTCCTGCCCTGTCCGGGGTGGGAGGACTAATATGATGATTTTACCAAAAAAAAAAGTAGTCAAGATTTGGATTGAGATTCAATAAGAATTTCGGGTGAATGGCATTCTGTACGCTGATTTACATTTAGGTCATTATAAAAAGAAGTACTTAATTCATAAAACGTTGCTTCGGGCTTTGGGCCAAGTTCTCGTCCATGTAGTGTAGAAACAGCTACAGTGGAGACAGAGATCTCCCCAGCACGAGTAGCTTGATCTATTCTATGTCTATTCTACTAAGAATATTTTCATCGCTATTTAAAAATAGACTGTTTGTTTGCACAAATATGACACGACTCGTATACCCACTAAGAAAGTAAACAGTTCTTTTCTATATCTAATATCTTTAAACGAGCAATTCTTGTTTTACGTTTCCGAGATCCTGATTATATTTATATATAATCAGGATCTCGGAAACGGCTCCAAGGATTTTCATGAAAGTTACAGAATAGGGTTTTTTCGGCTCAAGGAATTAATCAATTTATCTAGGTCCCAGGTTCTAAGATATATAGACATTTTAAAAACCGGGCGAAGCTCGGTCAACCAGATATTTAATTTAAACATTGCAATGTTTAAATTGGTAAAAATCTGCCGTTCTGTCATTTTGTCTTTTCTCTCGTTGATTAGAACCCGTTTCTACGGCGCCATACTACGCGACTGTACCTAAAACTTACCTACTGCGTACCTTAAACCAGTGTACTTAACGGATTTAACGAAGTGGGCAATGGAATCTGCGCACAGGTTATGGGCATGACCGATATCTCTGATCAATCAACAGCTGCGTGTGCGACACTACGACTTAATGTAACAATGGGCGATTACAATTTACGTACCTACATGCTTACATATCTAATACACCAAATTGATAAGTGAATTACCCAATGTATTTATGTACACGATTAGCTACTATACAGGGCCATACTATATATATATTTATGTACACGATTAGCTACTATACAGGCTAGACTTGATAAAGTAGGGCAGCGATAGTCACGTATAGGTTGGAAAGTTAAAATTGACATTTAATATTGAGAGTAGGTAAATAAACACCAAGCGAATATTGTGCCAATTGGTTAATTGTTGCCGCTATATTGGTTGTTCGTTTTGGTTTATTCACGTAGCGATCATCAATAACCCGAATGATTTTTCAAGAAACAGAAAACTAAGAAAGAACGCTATCGAACGCATCCACCATATTGATCCGGGTCGAAGGACCAAAATTGAGAATTAGGTTCGATAGCTCAAGGGACGCAATAAAATTCGCAGGACTGTTAAATCGGTGAAAATTACAATATAACGACCTGAATATAATTAATTTGTAATTTTTAAGGCCATTAGTATTTTTTTTTAATTATTAGGGCATTGCTCCACGTTTACAACCCCACCCTAGCTACGGCCCAGAACTTCTGTTGCCTATTTTTGCTGGCGAAATACTAGTAACATTCCTACTCATAATAATTAATTACTAGATTGTTATTGTTGATAACACAGAAACAAACAGATTATAATAACGTAAACCTCATCAATTATGATCTATATCTGCTGTAATCTCTATCTGCATTGATTTGTAATAAAGACTTTGATACATAATTTACTTAAGTATGTAAGTAGCTATTTGGTAATCTCTTTATCTCCTTACCTGGCTAGGGTCTATTAAAATATTCAGATTTTAACAAAAATCACAGTCGTATAGTCGTCCTCGTAGCATCATGAATAAAAAATATACAGCTTTGGCGTTAGTCTTTCTGGTGGTAGCGGCAGATGCCAACTCTATCAGCCAGAAAGTTGAGCAACCATCGAAGCTGTTGGAAAATGAGTAAGTAATTTTTTTGTTATTTTTTTTTTAGATGCATCTAGGGCAGAGTTATTATTATCTAGTTAGGCTATCCGATAAGATAATGGCCACCATGGGCATTTTTATTTGACTAGATGCCAGGAATATTTAATTTTGGTGTACGATTTATTATCCGAAAAATAAATAAGCAAAGACCTGTACGTGCGTATCACGCTGCGCATGTTTATTACCACGGGTCACCTCACACCTGTTCATATTTTTATAAAATATTTAATAAGTAGGTAAGGTACAACCATTTATAATATACATATATTATAAATATGTTTCCTATTCAGTACATAGGTATTTTCATTTTTCTTACATAGTTCTGTATAATTTGTGGCGTATGCGCTATAACGCGCATACAAGTTATGTTTTTGGTCGTAAAAAGATATATTTAAAAAATCTATGGATTTAATAAGTAGGTACTTCTCACGTCTTCTGAGGCAGGTCTACTAGGTATTTCGTGTTTCGGTACCTAAAGTCTTATACAAGTTTTCAGCATGCCTGAAACATCAACCCAAAAATGTATGCCAGCTCAGAGTATGAAATGAATACTGACTACTCAAAATGTGTGTTAAACAAGTTTTAAGTCATTGCATGTGTCTTGTGCCATCAACTATACCTAAGTATATTTATTAAATAAAATTCTTGCAGCCGCAACTGGGGTGACCTCGGTCAAACTGCTATCGTGAACGACTATGTGGACAGCACCATTGATAATATTATACCCCTCATCGAGAAACATGGCTTGGACCCTATGGATTTACCAGACGTCATTGAAGGTTTTGAAGTGGTAAGTTATTTTAGGGAATAGAGCCTTTTTTTTTTATTATGAGAGGTATATGAAGGCCTGAATCTATTTTATTCGATCTAGCTTAGCTAGATGTCTGGGAAAATCGTTTACATAAAAAAAGATCAAAGAGCAGTGGTGGTGGTATTGGCCTCGAATTACGAGTAGTAGGTCGTGGGTTCGAATCCAGGCAGGCATTACTTTGTGTAATTTATTTCATCACCACTGCTCTCAAAACGGTGAAGGAAAACATCGTGAGGAAACCGACATGTCCTAGAACCAAAAAATCGAAGACATGCGAGATCCACCAATCCGCATTATAGGCCCGCGCGTTGGATTATGGCCCACTCCCTCTCATAGAGAGGAGGCCCCAGCAGTGGCAACATTAATAGGTTGATGATGATAAGAAGATCTAGCCGAAAAATAAGGTTTTCGGGGCCGATTGGTCTTCTGACCGTGGGTTCAAACCCCAGTTTTAAATAATCTTTCATTCATTGAAAGAAATATACTTATAAAAAAACCCTGCTGTACTGAACCCAACTAAAAAAAAGGTTGAGAGGTGTCAAGGGACACCCGGATGGAACGAAGTTAACAAAAAAATCGTCGCAACACCACACTGTTCAATGCGAAATAGAAAGACGAAACGAAAATATCTGGCTTGCTTTCTATTAGAGAGAGAGAGAGACAGAGAAACATGTGCACGCCGCAATACGACAAGAGTCACGAGGAACGGGGGTTGAGTGAGGGGTACGGGGCGTGGGGTGCAGGCGCGAGGTGCGGGGCGAGTCAAAAAGTGTCGTGCCAACTTTTCGTAAGATTTTTTTCCGTCTAGCCCCCTTTCACAACGCGCGATAATTGCAAATGATAATGTAACAATTTAACCCAGATTCTCCCTTGGTTTTGTTTTAGAGGCCTTTGCTGATCACATACAGTGCGTGGTTGAAGATCCACAATGGATACATGACCGGTCTAGTGAACGTGTCCCGCTCCGGCGACCAGCAGGTTAACTACTTCGCCAAGATGCTGCGCTTGCGCATACAGCTGCAATTCACTGATCTTCAGGTTAGTATGACTGGATTTTTTTTTTTCGTTTTTAAAATGGGTACTTTTAAACTTTCGTGCAACGAAGATCTAATAGATTTTAATCTTCCATTTTCACGGAACAAACAACCTTGTGTAATTTCTCAAAAGGTTATTTAAGTAAGTTTCGAAAAAGTTTATTGGTACTTTTTTTTTTTTTTGGGTGGTAAAATCATCAAATGAGTCCTCCCGCCCTGGGTGGCGCGGAAGGGACTGTCAGACTCTTACTGACTAAAATCCACCCGTGTTCCTTGCCCTTTACGCCCTTTACGTTCCGGGGCCACGGTAACCTGGGTTAAGAAAAAACCCGCGACCCCAGCAGGCATTTGGCGCGAAACACGACGCGCCACCGACTCGGGCTTGGTCCTTGGTCGGACGGCGAGCTACCCATCACTCACCGTCCGCAAGCCCGCTCCGCCGCTGTGCCCTCTGCTGATCAGAGGGACACGCGTTGGAGCATCCACACGACAGGCTATTCGCATACGGGCAAAGAGACCACTTACGCACACAGTGCCTAAGGAAGAGTTTTTGACCGCATCCCAGGGTGCACCGGCCCGAAAAACTGGTCTTCCCCCTGGACGTATCCGAGAGAGAACTCCAGTCCACGGGCGCATGTGGAGGTTACTCTACGTCGACTTTAAAAAAGTTTATTGGTACTGCAATAGAAGTAATTAATTGTGTTTTACTGATTCCAGTTCATTTACAAGTACTTGGTGCAAGTGATGAACATAGGACCAACAGGTGGTATCGTCGCCTCTCTCAACCGCTTCGTAGTCATCGTCGACATCCTTTTGGACTTCAACAATGACGAGATTCAACTTCAACAGTTCAGGCTCACCGACATCGGGTTTGTTGTCTCTTAATATTTGTCTCTTAATATTCATTCATTTTGATTTAAATTAGGTTCACTGTTTATTGCCCGTAGCTATATGACTGAAAAATTTTTAGTAGTCCGAATTTCGTCTCGAAAAATTCTTATTTGTCAGAAAAGATTATCAAAAAAATATTGTATTTTTTTCTTTTGTCGGAGATAATGATGGTGATGCTGTATTAAAAAACTAAGGCCATTACAGTTATTATACTTACCACTACCATCAGACAGAAGTTGACATCAAAATCAGTTTGATGAAGAAGGCATAATGTTTCTGCACTAATTAGTTACACACGGGATGTGAGTATTGATTATTTTTTATATCATTAATATTTATATTTTTTCCTCAGCCGTCTCCGCGTGCGTTTAACTGGCAACATTCTGACTGACTGGCTGGTGAACCCCGTACTCAACGTATTCGTCAGAATCTTCGATACCATCATCATCAAGGTTGTGGAAGTCAACATCCGAAATGCAGTTCAAAGTGAAATCGATTCTATCAATTCCAGTGTGAAAGACGTAATTGCAAATCTTGAGGCGAAAAATTAGTTTGTGTCAGACTTGTTTTTCAAATATGAAACTGTACCTACCTACTTATTACTTAAGATAACGATGCTGATATTATAATTAATAAGAGAATTAAAGAATATTATGAAAGTGCGTCTTTAGATTAATTTTGGCTTTATCTATTTACGTATGTACTTCTGATAAAACTATAAGTATTCACACTGCACATCAATCTACCTCAATCAATCATAGTTTTTCAACCTTATCACAATAGCGGAAGGTTGTTCTATTGGACAGATTCGGTTAGGTAGACCTGCGTTTGTAGGTACTGAGATGAAACGATAGAATATATGTAAGTAAGCACTTAATTAAGAATAGCTTCCTATAAACTAACAGCTTAGGTTACGTAAGACTTAGGCCCGACGCTGCGTTACGCGGATGCACGCGCGGTTCTATACAAAAGTGCTCCGTCGCGGGGACCCGTGCGGGGACCCGCGCGGAGCCACGTGCGGGGCCACGCGCGGAGCCACGCGCGGAGCCACGCGCGGAGCCACGTGCGGGGCCACGGACGGGGCCACGCGCGGGTCTACGCGCGGTGCCTGCCAGCGGTAACACGCACGGGCTTGTTCAGTAAATAAGGGTGTTTATACACGGTGAATGCGAGGGTCGATTTATACTAGCGCAGAGTCGAAGCGCATCGAAGCGTATTTCTAAAACTGAACATAACAATTTCAACCTTAACTCCACAGCGTAAAGCACATATTACTTCTAAGATTTTAAAAAGTGAAGAACGCTGATCGTGAACCGTGAAAATCTTAGAAGTAATGTGTGTGTTACGCTGTGGAGTTAAGGTTGAAATTCTTATGTTCCGTTTTAGAAATACGCTTCGATGCGCTTCGACTCTGCGCTAGTATAAATCGACAGCAATTTTTTTTGCATGAAGGCTTTCGAAAAATTCCTCCGATGCTGAAATTTGGAATAAGGTGAGAGTAGGTGATACAGATTATAGATGCACAATAATCCAACATTTTTTTAGCCGAGAAGTTCTGTTTTTTTACCAAAACATGAAAATTGCATATGTATAGCTCTCTGCGAAAAATTCCTCAGTCTCAAATTGTTTTTGTAGGTATTTGTTTAAATGAAATAATAGGAAAAAAAAAGTATAAGTTAGAATAGGAAGTATTGTTTATACTTCCTATTCTAACTTATACTTTTTTTCAACAAATCTTTTTCCAACAAATGTTCGATTTCAGTGTCACTCCAAATCAACTTTTTACATATCGCGCTTTAACTTGAAATTGAAATAAAAATCTTCAAATTGAACTAGCGACACTGCGTAAATCGGTCTCCGCGACGGGGACCGTGGCATACCCACGGAAACCAGCCGCGTATGCACGCGCGTGTCCCCGCGCGGCGCCACGCGCGTGGCCACGGACGGGGCCACGGACGGGGCCACGCGCGGGACCACGGACGTGGTCCCGCGACGGTTGCCCGTCGCGGGGACCCGTTTAACGCAGCGTCGGGCCTTATACTCACACCAAGGTACTAATAGATTTTTAACAATTTGACTCGTTAAAAAGAACAGAATCAGGAATAAGGTTTCAAAAACAGATAAATTCATACCCAGTACATTTCTATCTACCTTTACGGCTGAGTGCTTTCCCTGTGCAAGTCACAAGAGTCTCAAATTGAATATCCTAAAGAATTATACATATTCCCAAGTTAAATTAGATTGTTGGAAATATTTTTGGAGAAATCAATCTGATTAGTTATTATTTCTCTACCACCGACACGATCAGTGTGATGTAATGTAGGGTAGCACGTGTGGGCATTACAGCTGACATACATTGCAGGGGCTGAAGCGTCGCTGCTTAGTTTTTATAATACTAGAAACTCAGATTATGCTACAGTCCCTCCAACTTTACTATCTCCAGCGCTGATCGTTAACCGTTATGGGCACTTTTCCATAACATTATTGCGGAGCAGTGACGCGCGGCGTTGTAACGTGCTCTTATGAATGTGTGACTGCATTGTTGGCACATGTGACATGCCATGCACAGTGGCTGAGCAATTGACTACTTCGCTGCGTGTCGCGTAGACGCATGGACCTAAAAAAAAGTCGGACGGAACTTCACTAAGAAAGAATTGAAGCACCCATAGTAAGTCAGTGCGCTTGTCCACACAAGCCAGCACACACACATTAACACCATAGTAAGTCAGCCGTCGGCCATTACGCTTCGAACGACACTAGCGGTTTCATACGGTGTTATTTTGTCTAATAAAAATCAAAGTATGCCGTCATGTATTGCAAAAAGTTGTCTAAACCATAGTAGTTCAATTAAAAAAGCCAGGGGATCACTTTTCATAGTTAAACATGTCATTTTGAAACTTATTTCTCGATTTTACGTCAATAAATTTTATAAACATCTCGAAATCAATCAGTGTTGCAACTATTTCAAGGTTCAAATTATTTTAAAATTGGGAGATTTATATTTTGTTACTATTTATCGTTATTGTATTCTTCTGTATTTTTACAAGTTTCCCCACGGCAAATGATGCATGGAAAAATGATTGTATAAAAATAATAAGGGAGTGTAGACATGGAATAGGAATGTAGACGTGTAGGAATGAAACATAAAATAGCTTTAATTAAATATTTATAGGCGAAAAATACTTAAACATTCGTTTTCACCATTTAAGTAAATTATAAAGGATTTCTAGATGTGTCAATAGCAAAAGACAAGTCTACAAAAATTTGAATAACCAAAAGGGATTGTAAAACTTTATGAATACTAGCTGTGCCCGCGACTTCGTTCGCGTGGATGTCGGAATTTGACAATGTATTTTTTTGTGCGAAGCGCTTAATTCACGCCAGGTTTCTTATAAATCATATCGTTTTCATATAAACCCTATATTAAGAATTTATTTAGTATTTTCAAGAATATTAGACGTGTTTGTTTACGCCCTCTTTAGTTCAAAGGCAGTACTATTCAATTAGAGCACCTATTCCATCCCATTCCATCCCACTCCATCCCACTCTATCCTACTCCACCCCACTCAATCCCACTCCATCCCACTCCATCGCACTCTATCCCACTACATCCCACTCCATCCCATTCCATCCCACTGCATCCGACTCCATACCACTCCATCCCACTCCATACCACTCCATCTCATTCCATCCCACTCCATCCTTCTCCACCCCACTTCATCCCACTCCATCCCTCTCCATAGCACTCCATCAAAATCCGTCCCGCTCTACCCCACCTCCCCATTCCATCCCTCTCCATCTCAATCCAGCCTGCTCCATCCCACTCTATCCCATTCCATCCCACTTCATCCCACTCCATCCCTCTCCATAGCACTCCATCAAAATCCGTCCCGCTCTACCCCACTCCACCCCACTCCATTCCTCTCCATCTCAATCCATCCCACTCCATTCCACGCCATCCCACTCCATCTCACTCCAACCCGCTCTATCCCACTGCGTGCCAGTCCATCCCATTACATCCCAATCCATCCAACTCCATCCCACTTCATCCTACTCCATCCCTCTCCATCTCACTCCATCCCACTTTAATCCATTCCACCCCTCTCCATCCCACTTCAGCCTACTACATCCCTCTCCATCCTACTCCATACCACTCCTTCCTACGCCATCCAACTCCATCCCACTTCATCCCACTCCATCCCTCTCCACCTCACTCCATCCCACTCGAATCTACTCCACCCCTCTCCATCCTACTTCAGCCTACTACATCCCTCTCCATCCTACTCCATACCACTTCATCCCACTCCATCCCATTCCATCCCACTGCCTCCGACACCATACCACTCCATCCCACTCCATACCACTCCATCCCCCTCCATCGCACTCTAACCCACTCCATCCCATTCCATCCCTCTCCATCCCATTCCATCCCACTCCACCCTACTCCATCCCACTTCATCCCACTCCATCCCTCTCCATAGCACTCCATCAAAATCCGTCCCGCTCTACCCCACTCCACCCCACTCCATCCCTCTCCATCTCAATCCATCCCACTCCATTCCACCCCATCCCGCTCCATCTCACTCCATCCCGCTCTATCCCACTGCGTCCCAGTCCATCCCACTCCATCCAACTCCATCCCACTTCATCCTACTCCATCCCTCTCCATCCCACTCTAATCCACTCCACCCCTCTCCATCCCACTTCAGCCTACTACATCCCTCTACATCCTACTCCATACCACTCCATCCCACTCCATCCTACGCCATCCCACTCCATCCCATTCCATCCCACTGCCTCCGAAACCATACCACTCCATCCCACTCCATACCACTCCATCCCCCTCCATCGCACTCTAACCCACTCCATCCCCCTCCATCGCACTCTAACCCACTCCATCCCATTCCATCCCACTCCATCCCACTTCATCCCACTCCATCCCTCTCCATAGCACTCCATCAAAATCCGTCCCGCTCTACCCCACTCCACTCCACTCCATCCCTCTCCATCTCAATCCATCCCACTCCATTCCACCCCATCCCGCTCCATCTCACTCCATCCCACTCTATCCCACTGCGTCCCAGTCCATCCCACTCCATCCAACTCCATCCCACTTCATCCTACTCCATCCCTCTCCATCCAACTCTAATCCACTCCACCCCTCTCCATCCCACTTCAGCCTACTACATCCCTCTCCATCCTACTCCATACCACTCCATCCCACTCCATCCTACACCATCCCACTCTATCCCACTCCATCCCACTCCATCCCACTCCATCTCACTCCATCCGTTTCCATCCCATTCTAGCTGTTGCCAGCGGTTTCACCCGCTACAACTCGAAAATTATCCCACGGGAACATAAAATCGGGATAAAAACTATCCTATGTGTTAATCCAGGTTATAAACTATCTGTGTACCAAATTTTAGCCAAATCCGTTCAGTGGTTTTTGCGTGAAAGAGTAACAAACATCCATACATCCATACATACAAACTTTCACCTTTATAATATTAATAGGATTAAACGAGTTGTAAATATTTTATATCCAATGTGCTTAAATTATTTTACCTTTATTTTAAAAATAGGTGTCTGTCACAAAAAAATTGTAATTAAACTTAAGTTCAAGGGAGATCTTAATTAAATATTGTTTAAAAATGGGTAATTTTTTCCTTCATCTGGCATCCCTATACAAACTCACACATATAAACACGGCAGCCATTGTGGTGCTTCAATCGTTTCTTAGTGAAGTTCCGTCCGCCTTTTTTTTTAGGTCCATGCGTAGACGGCGAATGTCTGTAAATGTGTTTAAATATCTTATTATATAAATGCACCAACGATAAGGGATTGTGAGGGGCATTTTTTTAGGTTTCGCTGTGATACTGGCAGAGATGACCATGCGACAGGTTATCACTGAAAGATTTCTGAACGTAATCAATCGTATCAAATGTCACTGTCATTTGTCATGCCAGATTGTCAATGTCAACGTCAAGGCGCACATGTTATTATTTCATTGAATTTGTTGGAATTTGTGGGATTTGGTTAAATCAAGGAAATTATTAATTACTTTCATAATAATTAACTAACAGGTTCTCAGTCTAAATAATATCCGTTTCGACCGCGCGGCCACGACGTTTTTTTTAAATAAAACTCATCCCAAGTTTTTGTAAAAAAATGTAAAAGTCGATTCCCAAAAACCATAAATTTGTCAAAGCAATGGTTAAAAAGTTATAAGGGTTTGAACGTGGCCGCGCCATCGAAACTTTCCGAACCGCGCGGCCATGGAGATCTTTAAAACTAAGAGTCGCAGAGACCTGAAATTTTGGGAAATAGTAGATTGAATTTGTAAACCAAATGTAAAAATATAGAAAAAAATCCTGTGTTTATATTTTAGGAGCTGCAAGGCTAAAACCTCATGGCCGCGCCATTGAAACGGTGACGAACACGTTATCGCCGATATCTCGCTGAAAAAACATCTCAGACGTTTGAAGTTCTTTGTAAAATATAGATTTTAATATGTCGAAACATGTAAAAATACAACAAAAAATCCTAGGATTATATTTTAGGAGCTATAAGACTAAAACCCCATGGCCGCGCCATCGAAACGTTGAAAATTTAGTTTTTCACCAATATCTCGCTGAAAAAAACATCGCAGAGGTCTGAATTTTTTTGTAAAACCTAGATTTGAATATGTCGAAACTACCAAAAATACAAAAAAAAAACCTAGGTTTATGTTTCAGGAGCTGTTGAACAAAATCTCTTATACATCTTTAATATCTCGATTAGGGTGACCACGGATTATTATTTACAGAGAACTTTCCACCTATTTTTATTTTAGAAATGATATTATCTCAAGGATTCGAATTTAAATGAAACAATAAGGTACGTAAAAAAATAATGTTAGTTTTTTAAAAATCACAGATTGTTCGCTTACACTAGGACATACATTTCTTTAAAAATCTTTAGATCTTTAGAAATAACATTATTTTTTTACGTACCTTATTGTTTCATTTAAATTCGAATCCTTGAGATAATATCATTTCTAATATAAAAATAGGTGGAAAGTTCTCTGTAAATAATAATCCGTGGTCACCCTAATCGAGATATTAAAGATGTATTAGAGATTTTGTTCAACAGCTCCTGAAACATGAACCTAGGATTTTTTTTTGTATTTTTGGTAGTTTCGACATATTCAAATCTAGGTTTTACAAAAAAATTCAGACCTCTGCGATGCTTTTTCAGCGAGATATTGGTGAAAAACTAAATTTTCAACGTTTCGATGGCGCGGCCATGGGGTTTTAGTCTTATAGCTCCTAAAATATAATCCTAGGATTTTTTGTTGTATTTTTACATGTTTCGACAAATTAAAATCTATATTTTACAAAGAACTTCAAACGTCTGAGATGTTTTTTCAGCGAGATATCGGCGATAACGTGTTCGTCACCGTTTCAATGGCGCGGCCATGAGGTTTTAGCCTTGCAGCTCCTAAAATATAAATACAGGATTTTTTTCTTTATTTTTACATTTGGTTTACAAATTCAATCTACTATTTCCCAAAATTTCAGGTCTCTGCGACTCTTAGTTTTAAAGATCTCCATGGCCGCGCGGTTCGGAAAGTTTCGATGGCGCGGCCACGTTCAAACCCTTATAACTTTTTAACCATTGCTTTGACAAATTTATGGTTTTTGGGAATCGACTTTTACATTTTTTTACAAAAACTTGGGATGGTTTTTATTTAAAAAAAACGTCGTGGCCGCGCGGTCGAAACGGACACGTCTAAATATTGTGTTAAAATGGGAAAAGCTAAAAAGTTTAAACCCTCTCAAGTAGGAAAGAATTTAGCTCTAGCAGATCAAATCGAGTCCGTGAACTCTGTGAAAAATAAAAACAGAATCAAAGAAAGGAACAGGCAAGATGATGACGAAGAAGTAAGTCTTTCTCATGACGATGATAGAATATCCATCGTAATTCATTTATTTATTATAAATCTATGGTATTTTTATTCATCAGTTCGTAAATGCAGACTTGTCCAAGAAAATCTTAAAAGCTGCTAGGAGACAACAAGCTGAACTAGAGGATGCTGAAGGAGGTCCATCTCCTGCAAAACATGTGACTCTTCCTACAACATTCAAAGGTAAACTAGGTTCGAAGCAATTAGGGCCAGCTAGACATGTATAAAAAAAAAAAAAAATGTTGAAATTAATAACTACCTATGCTTTCTAGTATACCTAGTACTTTTTCTTACATTAATTTCTCCACACAGATGCAGACTCTGATGATGATACTGGATCAGATAGAGATGACCTGGAACCTGACACTTATTACGATAATATAGAAATAAATGAAGAAGATGAGGAAGCTCTCAGAATGTTCATGTCATCTAAACCAGAGAGGACTCGCACTCTGGCAGATATAATAAAAGAAAAGATTACAGACAAACACACAGAACTACAATCCCAGTTCTCTGATGTTGAAACATTAAAGTTACAAAACATTGATCCCAGGTAAATAGCACTCTCAAAATCAGTTAAACTTAAAGTATTCATTTTATTCAACTTTTATTATTTTATAAAATTAAAAGTCGCACATTGTAAGCTGAAGTTTCAATCACAAGAATGTACAACAATTGTTACAAAACTTTGACAAACAGCATTTTAATTCTGTACGAAGAATAAAAGATTCTTTCACAGTTCTTTAAAAATAAATAACTGTTAACTGATTGTCATTACAATTTCTAGAATAAAAACTATGTATGAAGGTGTCAGAGATGTACTGCAAAAGTATAGATCAGGAAAACTCCCAAAGGCTTTCAAAATGGTGCCCCATTTACAGAACTGGGAACAAATATTGTACATAACAGAGCCAACCACCTGGTCAGCTGCAGCTATGTACCAAGTAAGTTTTATCATTGCAAATATTTTTGAGATACGTCTTCTTAGTTTATGGCAATTCAGATTGTCTCTGCCCAAACTAGGCTACTAGATATCTACAGAAGCATTTCTCATTTTCTGTAATGAACAAACAACAGGAGATTCTTTACATTGCAATTATTTTTGCACCATATTTCCAGTCCCGAAAATCACATGAAATTAGTTTTAATTTTACTCTGTACACACACATTCTAATATTTTTTCTAGGCTACCAGAATATTTGCCTCAAACTTGAAAGAAAAGATGGCGCAACGATTTTACAATTTAGTATTGCTGCCCCGTGTACGAGATGACCTTGCTGAATATAAAAGATTGAACTTTCATTTGTACCAGGCATTACGGAAAGCTCTGTTCAAGCCTGGTGCTTTCATGAAGGGTATTCTATTGCCTTTACTGGAGGTAACTTCAAAATTGAGTTTTGTTATTTATAAATTTACTAAGGTTCGCTTATTTTTTATTTATTTTGTGGTATTTCTTAGGCAGGAGATTGCACGCTACGTGAAGCCATCATTGTGGGCTCGGTGTTGGCACGCAACTCTGTTCCAGTACTCCATTCAAGTGCAGCAATGTTAAAGATAGCAGAAATGGATTACACTGGAGCAAACTCTATATTTTTAAGGATTCTCTTTGATAAAAAGTATGCATTGCCATATAGAGTGGTGGATTCAGTTGTTTTCCACTTTATAAGGTGAGGATAAAACACTTTTTTTGGCTTGAAACTAAATAGCTTCAAAGAGTTATGTGTATGCCTTTGTTTATCAATATCAGGAGGCTTGTTGGATTAGATTTGATAAGACTATCAAATCTAATCCAACAAGCCTCCTGATATTGATAAACAAAGGCATCACCCTTAAATATGTCTATACTTTTGATACATTATTCCACATTTATGTATGTTAGGTATATATCCTAATATCAAATATTTTTACAGATTTCAAAGCGAACATCGCAATTTGCCAGTCTTGTGGCACCAGTCACTGTTGACATTTGTTCAGCGTTATAAGGCTGATATATCTACGGAACAGAGGGATGCCCTATTGGAATTACTCAGAAAACAGTCTCATATAACAATTACTCCAGAGGTAAATAAATCAATATTGTTAAGAATAATGGTTTTTTTAAATTGAAGTTTAAGAATAATAAATTGTTTTTCAAATGCTAAATTTAATATTTCAGATTCGAAGGGAGTTACAAGCTGCTAAATGCCGAGATGTTGAAGTAAATGAAACAGTGACAAGTGCCATGGTGGTTGAATAAATGTTAATTTAAATAAAAAAATAAAAAGTATATAATCAATCTTATTTATTTTCCTTAAAATACATTAATTTACAATAAACACATTGCACTGTCTCAGTAATTCAGTACTGTAGGTACTATCATAACCTTAGACTGTTGATATTTTGAATGTTTATTGGCCTATCAATTTGACTGGTTACCAAATGTATAGGTGGTATAACTGATGATCCACAGTCACATTTTCGACCTGATACATAATCAAACGAGCCAATTCTATTGTTGCATTTCTGACAATGCAGTTTTCCCTTGGTCCACTCCTCAGCTTCGATTTTCTCTTTAATCCAGTCAGGTATTCTGTCCTCACTAACGTATATAAACCTTTTTATATCATAACTTTCACATTTCGTAGGATCGCATGTAAGGGAACTGTCCAGGATGCAAGTTTCATCAAATAACGTGTGGCGGCATTTGTGGCACTTTATTGGTTTTGAATTCATATTGCATAGCTTTATAAATTGCTTCGTGTAAGATTGTACACCGTTTGTAATAACTTGATTCAACTTAAGGCGTATATAATTTATATAAAAAAGTAAACATTTCGTTCACAAGCTTTCCTCGTCGGCTCGGCTCTCAAACATCTGTCAATGTCATTCCATCTCTTGTCATCTCGATCATGACAGTGACACGGGTGCGTTCAATAATTTTGTTCGGAGATGGTTCGCAGCCGTTTGTAAAACCCATAGACATAGGACACGGACCTAACATTCCTCCGTAAAAATAGCACTGACATATTCAGAATCAGAGGAAAAAACTTTCTAGATGACCTTGCCCATACCCCTAATAGATTTGATCTATACTTCCACGGTCACCTTGTATAATCCAGTTATATCTCTGTCTGTTGGACGTCTATTGTTGAATTACTGAGCTGTGTCTCTCAGGGTTCCAGGGTAATAATTATGTAATGGTCGCGGGACTTATTCCATCACCGTGACCCCGGAACATAAAGGGCTATTGAAGGACACCGTGGATTTTAGTCAGTACAAGTCTGACAGTCCCTTCCACCCTGCCCGGTGTGGGAGGACTAATTCAATGATTTTACCACGTTACAAAAAGGGTAATTTAAAACTTATAGCTTTTTTTTAATTAAAAAAAAGCTATAATTTTTTAAAATCGCTCCCACAGGAAAGACCGAAAAGATGTACAATCTTTTCGGTCTTTTCTGTGGGAGTGATTTTGTGAAAAGTATCGGAAGTGTGAAAAGTCTTTTCATTTCTATTTTTGTCATAAATATGGAATGCGTATGGAAGCGCATGCAATTTCATTTGACCAATAAAATAAATGTTTAAAGACAAAGTCGAGGTCAAAGTCGAAAGTCAAAGTTAAGAGCAATTAAGTCAAGGTTAAATGTTACACAACATACACGACTATAATAAAGCTCAGTAAAAACACATATAATAAAACAAGTTGACTAATTTTAGTCATAAAAAAAAACAATTGTAATGAACTCATATAACTAGTGGGCAGAAAAAAAAACTGGGGAAAGAGCATGAACATCTTTTAATGTTGAATACAAAGTGCATAAAACTGATCGTCAGTCATACTGACCGTATGCTACCTAATAAGTGTGGTTCGAGCCTATTACACGAATAGCCAAATCCGGAACGATTGCTTGTAGGCAAATATTTGTTCGCAGCAGAAACGTGGCGTCAAATAATTTATTAGGGAATTAAGTAGGTAGGTCTTAAATATATTTGTTCGCAGCTGAACCCGCTAGCTACGTATAACTTTTTTTTTTTTACGTTGCACTCACAAACACAAGCACCCAGACCACGGAACAACTACTTGCAGATCACGCGAATATTTTTTCTGTGCGGGGATCGAACCCGCAACATGCTGCGCAGCAGTTGATCACTCAGCCGCTGCGCCAAATGTGCCTTCTCCTTACAAATTTTTAGTAGTTTATTAAAATCAAGCTGCGGCGGCGGCGTCGTGTACAAGAGCACTTGGGGGCAGCTACCACCCAACAACCGACCATTATTGACTCAAGCAAGCACGACTGTTGAGCATGAAGTCTCGGGTTTGATTCCCTGTTCGGACAAAGTGTTTCGTGGATTAAAAATTCTCATTAGCAACCACGGCGTCTGGATTTGTGACCTGTCGATGTGCAATGGCATGCATCTTAATTCCCTATTACATGTATCTTAAACGTAACTAGCGAAATGTAGTTTTAATAATTAAACGTACCACTTTGCCTATGTTTTGGGATTATAACCTCGACCACAAGACTATGATAAAAATAACATTAGATAAAGAAGTTAACGGATAGCAGTCACACAAATAAAACAATATGTCGCATGTGCGTGATATTTTATTCCACTGAACTTATTCCACGAGAATTTTGCGCTGTTCAATGAATGCAAACTTTTGATTAACTATGTGACTAATGTGCTCTGTTTATAATGCTCTAAGTAAGTACACGTAAGTATTTAACATGTACCATTTACGCGTATTATTATAACAATAATGAACAAACGTTCAATAATTTGTATAAAAAGTATACCTAAAGCAAAAATTTGTGGCTTATAAATTAACTGTCATAATATCTTTCCAGTCAGTGCTTAGAATAACGTAGATGTAAATAAAATATTGATCGTTGTCACTATCATTATTGGGTGCAAAAAATAAATAGTTGCTATAGGAGTGAAGATCCTTAGACAATGCGCTTCATGCTGGTTATTAGGTATTTATATACACTGAAAATTGAGTAATAAGTATAAAATTGAATCAGTAGATACTAGCTGGGCAAGCAAAATTCTTAATATTTTTATATGGAAAGGGCTGCAGGTTAGAATAATTTTATAAACATGAACATAGGTAGAAGATTATTGCTTAGTAGGTACCAACCTATGTAGGTATTTAATATGACTGTTATAAACTTACTTCCGGGCTTTAAATGAATGCATTTGGATTCAAAGCTTCTTACTTAATTATACAATGATTATAATACAGAAATCAAACAAATATCTTCTCTGTCTTTTCAAGTTTGTAGGTATCTAAGTTATGATAATAGTACTTTTTACATGCCCAGATTTATGGATCAACGTATTGATAGTATACAAAAACTTCGCTTAATGTTGTAAATAAAGCAAGTTATCATACTTCCAGTTGTTCGCAACAAGTCCTTCAACATCCTATTGCTCTATTTCTACACCATAAAGAATAGAAGATGCAAAATAAATATAAAGTTCCATTACCTATGCGGTAGATATTTCATGGAACAAATCTTTTACATTCCGAATACAATCAATATTTACTAACGGCAGACTCACATAAATAGGCATCTTCTTACTACCTACCCATTATTGATAGATCACATCCAACAGTTCACACATTTCTCAATACAGCAAATAACTCAACAAGTAAGTATTTTAAGTACATTTATAGCTTAATATTAGTTTTCACGATCCGGTAGACACGCAACATGCTTTAGAATTATGTTTTGTCAATAACAGAACTTGTTCATAACATAACTAAATGTACACTTTTCATATAATTAGTGAGATATTTAATAACAATAAGATATCTGAAAGGTTAGGAGATATAATACACGTGTCCCTATTTGTATTAATTCATACATTCTGTAATGCTTCTTGGCCAGGCATCAATTAATTTAGAGGGATAAAAATATACTTAACGAGTATGAAGGCAAGGGGACGTTATTGTCGATATTTTCGAGACCTAGGTATATGTAAGGTACCTACCAATTATGTGGATTATTATATTTTTCATTATTTGTTTGGATTTAACCACAGAATATATAATAGTACCTAAAGGCACAGAAGGCTTACTCCCAAAAAGAAAACAAACAAATGTAAAATCTGTGCTCGAAAGAATATAGTCCATTTTTACTTGCACCCGCATCACCCACCTACTTTTATAATAGCCTAAACTTCCCGTGCGCAAGCAAAAATGAACTGAATAGTGACGCGCGAGAGTTCATTTTAGTTTATCTGACGCCAACGACATTAAAAGGTTACTGTCGGTCAAGCTCAATAGGGTTGCGACTCGCGAGTTTGGGCACAGTTAGGTAGGAATACGTATTTTATGCATTGTTTAATTACATATATATATATGTGAAATAATATTAACATAAATATATAAATATCACTCCTCATTACCTCCTTAAGTCCCTCAAGGATTTTATATCAAAGATTTTAAAACGCTGTCAGAAATAAAAATTTTAGTTCCGTTTCAACCCGTTCTGGCCAAGCTGTAATGATTTTTTTTTTCTCTTAATAAGTTAGTTTTGTGGCACAATAATAAATCTAACAAACCTGCGGTCTTTTTTTACATCAAATATCAAAAATTTTAAAACGTTGTCAGAAACAAAAAGATTAGTTCCTTTTCAATCCGTTCTGGCCAAGCTGTAGTCATAACTTTAAAGATCGATTGTTATCGTTTACGGCAAAATAGGTAACTAGTCCTTATCATTTTCATTTCATTCATTTCATTGTCACAGGCCCCGTGTTGCGTGTCTTTGTAGGTAAGTAGGTAAAAAAGTCGCGAAGAGAATTACGATCGCTGACCTTGAATGCGTAGTGTAGCCATTTTCTGAGTTTGAACGTGTCTAAACAATAACGTAAACATCATCCTACTTTCTACCGATCATAATTCGACCTACTTACGTATTCAGCTTAGGTGAGTGAGAGTGATGTCAGGTTTGATAATCGTCATTTTATTTATCTTGGTCGTCTTGAAGGCCAAATTTGTAACCTTCCTAATCATGCTTAACTGATCATGATTACTAGCCGGCACTTGAATGACATTAATAAGCACGCCACAAGCAGGTAGATAGTTTTTTGATCATTATTATATATGTACTACATAGATAAATATTCACTTTTTTTCTTACCTTTCGAAATCACGCGGTAGTGTGTGAAACGTGAGGCTCCTATCACTGTCATTATTTAACAACCAAACGTTATGCAGTATTTTTTTTTCCTCATCATATATATTTTTTTTAAACTCATGCGTAAATTCAACCAAACACCAAACATAAATATTATTTATGTAAGCGCGTGCGTAGTGGGCGGCGCGCGGCAACCGACTAAATGTCCACTCCGAAGTGGTCACCGCTAATGCTTGCAGTTTTATACCTACACTGCGGAGTGAGCCAGGCCTGATTTAACTTTATTTTTTTAATGATAATGAGACGTGGCAAGCTCATATGATTTTTTATACTAGATACCCACACATACGGCACCATTTACCTATGTTGGGACTGTTTCATATCATGATTCAGAAAGAAAATACATAACAAATTAAAATATGGCAAGAATCTGTAATATGATATTTTGTAAGAAATGGTACCTTTATGTATACTTGAAAAGCGGATGACTAGCTTAGCACACAGAATGTATGACGCAATACATTTAGCATTTCAAAATAATTATACGTGCGCTTAATTTTCAGCTTAACAATATAAAATTTCGATCACAGACAAAATTACATAATACAATGCACGCGTTAACTTTGCGCTTATGTTCTTGAAATATAAAATACTTAACTTATCGTTACAATATTCTAATATAATTGTGAGATTATTCAAAGCTGAAACAACCAGTTTTCTGTGACTAAAATATTTCAAGGCAACAATTTTTAAATGATTAAGCGAACATCTTTTCGCAAGGTGACGACTTAGACTACACTTATGTCTATGTAATTCTGAAGGGCGTTCAGCTAAAACCGCGGCACCTACATGCTAGTTTTATACAACAGTTCATTATATTACGTATAGTAACAGAATAAATAATAGTATCTACTAGTATAGCACGGCTCCAAATTGCTTTACTTAATATTTAAGTTTATTTGCGACAAGTTTGTCTTTCTCAGTGAAGAAAGTACCGATGTAATTTGTGATGACGTCTGGTCAGTCAACAGTGGCTACCGACGTGGTAACAATGAGTTAATTAGTGGCTGAAATATATTAAGTGTCGCAGAAGTCAGTTCTGTGTAGATTCACAAAGTTGTAAGTAATGCATTAAATAATGAAACGGAAGCGTCTGCGCACGGTAGTATGTGTCGCACAAGAGAATATTCTGCGTACAATATATTTGGAGACGAGTAACTACAACTCCATTTCTTTAGCAGTAAGTAGTAGGCCTTTAAGATGGTTTTGGGTAGTGATCGTAACAAATGTCGAATGCCTAAAGTTCTAACCTACGCACATGTCAAGCTGAATCAGCAACAATTCATCGCAAATGTGATAGAATTACCTATAACGGAGAAAATGACCAGTGTGCAATACGAATAGACTATAAAAAGGTAACACAAGTGCCCCGCAAGTAGCCGGTGCACTTGTGGGCAAACATACTAAGCGCTCGAAATTCTACGTTAATAAACATTAATATAGACAGTAGATACCTACATTAACTTTATCGATGGTAAGTAATATTATTATTTTAGTATTTAGTATCTAGGATCTTAAGTTATAATGACTTACGAACAAAATTACACCCTGTGCTTAAGCGCTATTAGTCAAACTTCTAAATCATTCTAGCGTGTTTGAAATGTACACTTGTGACGGTTGTAACAAGAATTTAGAAATCATTGTAGGGGTTCTAGTCCCAGCTTTAAAAAAAAATTACTACAGCAAATGATGTTTGCGAGGATTTGAAAGTGTACTTATATTTTTAAACTTAGTTGTGGTTATTTTTGAAATAAGTGCAGAAGGAAAGAAGATACGGATAACAGGAGGTTTCAAATCAAATTCGTTGTGAATAGTAAGTATTTCATAACGTACGTAATTTAATGACCACGATAAACAGGAAGGTGTGTTTGCGTAGCAGATTTGTAAATAGATACGTAAGTAGTATTTAACCGTTTCCACATCTTTACTCAGAGTTATTTCCATTCGCTTATTTGGGAAAGATTATACTGTCTTTCCCCTCGTTCCAAGGACTTGTTGTACTCATAACATTAATCTAATTTCACTCGGTTTTATTTTACTTTTAGTGCTTATAATAATAAAGTCGGTATTGTATTGTTATATCTATGTAGTTCTTCTAAAGGAATCTGAAATTTAATAAATAACGAACGTAAATATTTAGCTCCAACTGTTTTTATTTGTAAACACATTTTAAACTTGGTCTATTATATTTTCATTTAATTATTTATTTTATATGAAAATTCTGTTAATATTCCTATTCCAAAGCATAAAAATAAATGTGGTATGTATTTCGTGAGCTCAGGAACTATTTAATTAATGGAAGAACAAGACCTGCCACATGATTGCTTATGAATAGAATATCAGCTGGTTCATTTGACGACAGATAGAATCTGAGTTTCACTAATGATCTAATTTTAACGTTTGTTATTTTTTTTAATATACACAATAGTATATATTTTATTGATAACTATTTTAATTAAGTGACATTCAGGCAAATTGTAATTCTATAACTACTAAAGCAAATAACAATGCTTAAATGTAGATCTAGAATGCTCGGCATATAATGATTGCAATTTAAAGCAAAGCTATTCATTTTGATAAACTAGATAGATTGAAGAATAAGTATAACATCTGGGAATTGACCAATTTACAAACCTAAGTCTACCATATCTAAATATTTACATTAAATACAACCTACTACGCGCAGAAAATCAACCGTAGAATCAATGTGCGATATTCCATTGCATGCTCTTTCCAAAATCTAATGGATATATTATTATCATCATTTTAAATTCTACCACTGAACTTTCTTTTATTAATCGTAACGGTTACTTTTGAAATTAAACCTGTAACATTTAACTTTAATTTAAATAATAAGTAAGTATATTTTATTGCATCTCTTCGAATGTGTACATGTTCCACAGAGATTTTATAACGCATATTCACTGGGCGGTTATTGTCTAAAGTTTAACAATGAAAAAACAATGCTTTAAGCTTTTTTGTGTTGACAAAGATAGTGATGTGTATGAAAAATAACTTCTTTTGAATTATGTAATCATGTAAAGTGATCAATTTGGCAGTTTTCATTTCACAACTATGTTTCTACTGCGTTTCATCATAAACTCGCTATTATTAATATTGCCATGCGATACAGATGATAGTAGTAATTGTTTAAAAGTGATGAAGTAACTGAAGTTGAAATAAATCTTTAGTCAAGTACCTAGAATATAATACAAATGTAGTCGTGCAAAACAAGTCTATAGATAATAAGTATGGCAGGTAAGGTTATTATTGAGTAGTTACTATTAAATTTAAGCGGCAGTCTACAGAAGACAGCAGAGAGTATAATCAGAAAAGCTTGTTGAAAATTGTCTGTTGTAAAATATAGTGCATGTGAAATTATTATTTTAGAAGCATTAAAAAGCAAACTTTTAGTTAATCAAAAATACGCCTAGCAGAAATAATTGGAATGTTCAGTAAAAAGTCTTATTTGAATAAAAATATAACATTTGAATGTAATACATTGGAAGTAATATGAAATGGTCAAAGAATGATATGACGCAGTACGATATGATGATAACGGGAACGTTAGTATACTTGAGAATCCTAAGAGCGGCGACAAACAAACTGTAGCTCTAACTGGTAACACTGAACACTGACGTCGGGTGTTAGCAGCCGCCTACGTAATAATCACGATGTACACCCTAAACATACGCTGGGCTTATTATTGCTTATAATGATATATTGGCGAAATCTCTTACTCCGTAACTAGGATACACATTACAACATAAAGTTAACAATTTGAGCCACAATTATAGTAATTAAAGTAAAGTCAGAAGGGAGACGAGGATTTTAATATTAAGTATGAGTATTGAAATGTTTCTGAATGTTCGCAACCAGTCGCCGTCATAGCGGAGTACTTGACGCTGTGAGTCATAAATACTTTAGTAAACAAATACAAGGAATCGAAAATAGTTTAATAAAATATTTATGTAGTTATGCATCATTGAAGACAATGCGGCAACTAATGTGTGTATACGTGTTGTGAGTGAAACCTCAGAAACGCACTTCCACAAGGAGTAGTTGATGTCGACCACAGTAGTGTTACACATACCTAGCTACTATGTAAAGGCAAGGAGCAAGGACGGGTAGAAAGCGTTATCGTTTAGGTACTCGCTTCTGGAAATACAGTTCACGGTATTTACGTAGTCTCTCAGTCTTATAAGCCTCATTCTGAATTAGCTGAAGTCTAGAATAGAATAATTACGTAGATACATTAATAAGTCAATTTGGATAATATATTTGGATTCATTAACTTAAACACATTAACCGGAAGGGTTGATGAACAATACGGTCAGATAGTGCTATTGTACACATACCCATACGTAATACATCATGTAAAAATTTACTTCTCTTAAAAGCCTGTAAATTACATACATAAAATTAAAGCACCCAATATATCCACCACTTATTGCATTTCTAACCACTCGTGTAGTCGTACACTACCATTATAAGGTGAAACGGCTTCGTGTCTTTTCGTCGAAACAACCGAATCCGGCTCGCTGGACAATCTTAAAGTTTTACTAAAGCGAACATTATTGAAATTTATTACAAATGGACTCGGCACGGGCGGGAGAGGCCGCCCGCTCGCGAGATCGCGAGGACGTGTTTATTTAGGCGTTAACGGAAGTACAAAATTGGTCCATGCGTCGGGTTAGGGCCGCGTCAGAGGAAGCCCCGGACGTCGTCGGGCCGGCAGCGCGCTATGCGCCGGCAGAAGTGGAAGCGCGCGCGCGGCGGGCTCGGGCGCGTGCCGCCGGGCGCCTCCCCCGGCGAGCCTAGCGAGCCGCACGACGTCGACTCGGCGAGCGAGCGCGTCGACGGCCGGGAGCGGGGGGCGCTCGGCTCGCGCGCCTCACACTACCTGTAGAACGAGTGCGAGTGCGGCGGCGGGGGCAGCGCGGGCGGCAGCGGCGCGTGCGGCTCCGACGCCGAGCGCTGCACGCCCGGCGTGCGCTCGCCGCGCTCGCCCCGCCCGCACCTTGCGCCGCGCTCTCGCTCTCGGTCCCCGTTCCAGTTCCATTCCCACTAGCGACATAAACAACGCATTATTGACTATTCATTGTACTACTCAGTGGTTGGGAGTAGGTGGTGGACGTCACCTCATTTGTTTGAGGCACCGACAGAGAGGCTTTGGGTAGCACTGTGGATGGGGTGTGCGCTGGCTGCGCGTTGTGGTGCGGAGGGACCTCGCGCGCCTGTAGCAGTTGCAGGATGCGTCGCACGTCAGCGGTGAGACCGGACTCCAGCACGGCTACACGACGACTTAACTCTTCTAGTCTTGTAAGTACGGTCGCAACCGATGCTGCTGTCGCAGCGGCTCCTACGTTCTGGTACTGAGGCGACATGCTATCCTGTAACACAATTTGTTTAAGTAGGCAAAACTTTTGATCTTCATCTTGACGAGTTTCGTGTGTTTAAACGTTTACCTGTGCGTTTGCAGCATTTTGTGCTTTGTCCTGAGACAAAGAAAGTGCAGCGGGGCGGCCGTTGCTGGCAGTCTGATGCAGGTTGACGGCGGAGTGCGGCGCGGAGCGACAGGAGGGGGTGCGCGCGGGCTGCGGGGCGGCGGGGGCGAGGATGTCGTCGCACGAAACGTGCTGGTGCGCGGGCACGGGCGGCGACGGCGACGCGTTCGTATAGTACGAGCTGGGGTTGGTGCTGAGGCTGGACACGGGCAGCGTGGCGCTGTGCGCGGGCGTGCTCACGGCCGGCTCGCCTGCCGCCGCGCACGTTAGCGGCGACGTGTCGTTGAGCGGGCCCACTGACGACTGGCGCCGCACGCCCGCGCGACTTCTATACGTTTGAGGCGTGGATTGCGCTGGAAATTACACATGTGTATAGTAATTTATATGTATATGTCATCAGTTCGGGATACGTACGTAGTTTATCAAATAATAATGGTATGATCACGAATAATTTAGATCGTTGCCTAATCATTTTTTATTTTTCTTTTACGAGTTTATGATTGAATGGTAAAATACCATAATATGATGCATATTTTTAAACTTGGTGTTGCTGTATAATAAAATTGTTTCAAATAATTGAATGTAACCAATTGATGCACTTTTGGGTGAAAGTTCCGGTTGACAGTTGCGAATATTTTACATGGAGACCATCCAACCGGTACTTTAGTGTGGCTAATTTGATTTTCATAAACCATTTGTTAATGTTGCTTCATGCACTACAAAGTAGTATAATATAATATCATACTTACAGTACTTGTTGTGCAGTGGCTGATGTGTTTTATGATGGTAGAGGTCTGGGAAGCTCCGTTTAAGTTGCGCTAGCATGCCTGCACACAAGGGCCGCGCTCAGAGCGGGGCGGGCGGTACCGGGGGTGCGGGGTGAGCGGGCCGCCAGGGTCGAGAGCTGCGCGTCATCACGGAGCTCTCGCCTACCGAGCCACTGGCGGCCACTGTCGGCCACTGACAGCCACAGTGGGCTCGTCGCAGTGCCGATACTACGCGTTAGCCACACCGCATCCCCTCCCACGACACCAGTAAATAGGAATATAAATAAATAAGGAAACAAGCGAAATACATGCTGCCCTAAATGAAATAAACTTTAGTTAGTTGCTATTACTTTGAACGTCATAAAAACGTTTTTTTTTTTTCAATTTAAGTATGTCCGAATTAGATAATTACAATGATATTTGTACATATTTGTAGAAATTTTGCAAAAAGTTAAAATTGAATTAAACCCGCACAGTGCCTTTAAACGTAATACCGATACGAAATAACTTACAAAAACTTTTTGCAAAATATAAAAATTAATGACTGAAATTATCAAAATATCTCAAGACAAAAAAAATAACTCTCTTAACGGATCAACAGAAAAATAAATTGAAATTGTAACTGATCACAAGGTATTATTAAAGAAGAGACTTAAACATGGCGAAGGGAAATGCAATTGGTCATCCATTTACTATAATGTGTAGGTTCATCTAGTCTATGAATAGAGAGGAAGGTCACCACGTCATGCCACCCGTGGTTCTGTGACATTAGACGGGTTGTGGTCGTTAATATTGAAGAAACAAAGGATTCATTCCGTGATGTGCGTGCGTGTGCTTACCGGTGATGGAGTTGAGTGTGGTTGAGCGCTGCTTGCTGAAGTTGAAGTTGAGCGGCGTCACGTCCTGCCCCGCCTTGTCCGCGGAGAACTCGAGGATGCCCCGGCTGGCCGGAGACTCCGTGTCGTCGTCGCTGCACTGAGAGTCCTGGGGAAGTGGCGGACGAACTCATTCGTTAAACAAGCATTGAGAACTACAAGACAGGTGTGATAGACAGGATTATGGATTTTATTTTTAACAGCTACCTTCTCAAACGCTACGTGCACAAATGTTTTTCATAAAAAAAATGTTGTTTTTTTATATCGAAAATATTCTAATTGATTTTCGCGGCGTCATTTTAACTTGACGTACAAAGCGCTCTGGGCGATTATCGTATGCTGTAGGTAAATAGACAAACGTAAGGCAACTAAAGAGACTTGGCAAACAGGTCTCACTACGTATCTAAAGCACTTATGCTTTGTATTTTTCACTTTAGAGCACGCAAAGAATAATAAAAATAAACTCACCACTTTCTCCGCAAAGGTCTCAGTGTGTGGTCGACGCGTGGTCCGCGCGTACGCCTCTCGTAACAGTCGCGCGTCGCACGGGTTCTCATAACGCATGCGACGTTTGGGCTCTATACCACCCAGTTCTTCCTGCAATGTAAGTTAAAAAAGTATATCACGTTGCTGTCTTTTATCAGAAGCTTTCTACGTGCTACGACGTAGACAGTTGTCTACGACGTAGACATGCTACGAAGCGTCTACGACGTAGTCATGCTACGATTGTAGATTCGTAGCCGTATTCGTAGCGCATGGTCTATCTTTGTATTATTTGAAATGTATCAGACTGGTTTCAGTGCTTTCTTGACCGTCGTCGGTCCTGACGACACGCATAACCAGTCCTCATACGCAGTACGAAGCTAATTAGCAATATACGCGTGCGTACCGCATAATTGTTTAGTTTTAAGTTCTTTTTGTTTGTTTCTTTTCGTAATATTGTGTGAACTTGTGGCATGTACCAATAAACGTTTTTTCTTTCTTTCCGTCGGTCAAGCACTGTAACGATTTGTGCATTTTCCTACAAATAACAAGCGCGACAGACGTACGCATCGATGGCGACATCAGAAAAGTACTAAAACCGACCAAGGCCATCTACATTTTCGTGTTTTACATAATATAAATCAGGAGTTTTTCTCCGTGCTACGAAGTTGCTACGCCGTCGTAGAAGTGCTACGTCGTAACCGCGTAGCAAAAAACGTAGCACAAGCTACGAATTTCTAAACTAGAAATTACGAAAGAAGAAATCATTGTATTGCATTCACCCCATTATAAGACAAATTATTGTGATTTTATAAATAAAATGTAATTACTGTGACTGAAAAATTACGTTTTCCTTTTTTCAACCCCTTGGAAATGGTCCTATGTCGTGGGTGCGTTTCTCAGACCTGCAACAGCTATTTGTAGATCATACAAATATTTACGCCATGCGGGAATCGAACCCGCGACACACAGCGCAGCAGTCTAATCGCTCAGCTACTCCAACAACCGTGCCGTTAAATTTTAACTTTCAGGGTGAGGTCCCAGTGCCCCCAGACCTACGTCACTTTATCAAAGCTGAAATTTTGAGGATTTCTAGTTTACTATGTATTTGGTTTTGAGACTTACGTCTCTCATGTTGTAGGTAATCTCGAGGTTGTTGACAAAAGAGGAACGGAACTCGGGGTAGAAGTCGAGCACGTCGAGCAGATCGTCCCGGTGCACGCGGTGCAGGTCGCAGTAGGTGAGCGCGCGCACGCGGCAGTTGCTGCGCCCCACCGTGCCGTAGATGCACGGGTTCTCGCCGAATATGTCATCCTTACCTGGTAACAAAGAGGTATTGAATTTGAGACTTTATACGTGCTTAACGGGTTATCCAGGAGTAACATGACAATCAGAAGAAAAAAAAATGAAAGAAGAAAGAAACAACTTCATCTTGATGCAAATGGCGTCCTAAAACGTTTTACTTTTTTTTTACTTGTTATATCATCAAACGAGTCCTCCCACCCAGGGCAGGGAGGGGCTGCCAGACTCGTACTGACTAAAATCTACGGTGTCCTTCAATAGCCCTTTATGTTCTGGGTTCACGGTAATGAGATAAGTCCCGCGACCCCGACAGGCTTTGGTCCTCTAGAGGGGTGCCCCGTCATTATGCTGACAATCTTGGACGCGCGCGTGGAACATAACGCTCCGTCGACCCGGGCATGGTCCATGGTCGGACAGCGAGTCGCCCATTACTCGCCGCCTGCATGCTCGTGCCTACGATGGCCGGAGATCATCTGCCGACTTCCGGCGTTTTACTTGGGAATGATTTTTTTTGGTCAATTAATCAATTAACCTAATTTGGTCGCGGGACTGTCTCATAAGGTAATCGTGACTATTCAGAGAGAAGGGCTATTAAAGGACACCGTGAACTTTAGTCAGTCCGAGTCTGACAGTCCCTCCTGTCCCGTCCAGGGCAGTACAATTCATTTAATGGCTTTACCACGATAAAAAAAATACAAAAAGAAATAGTAGTTGAATGATGTGCATGTAGCGCCCAGATAGAAATATAATACGTACCTAATATAGCCATAACAATGTCGTCCTTCAGAATTTCTATAGAGCCTCTGGATATAAAATAGAGGGAGGTGAGGACATCGCCGCGATGCACCAGCGTCTCACCAGGGGGCGCGTGCGTCGTCTTGAACCTCAGCGAGAGGGCTCTACAAACAAAAGACACTCGAAACATTTTCGAAAGGCTATTCTTACACGACACTGCTCCTCCGCGCGGTCCTGCGGAAGTAACGATATAGGTGTTTCGCGGAGAACCACTCATCCGCGCGGACTATAGTGGATGGTGGGCGGTCCACGGAGTTGTTGTAAGTTCGCCACAAAAATAATTCCCCACGAAAAAAAAGTATTGATCCTGTTCTCCTAGTAGTTTATTCAGATTCCGTCATTCAATTGTTCTGCTATCCGTACGGAAGAAAGAAATGGGGCGAATATACAATAATCAAAAATTAAAAACTAGTTTATACATATTTTTTTCGTGGTGAAATTACAGCAACCCGGCCGCGCAGCGCATCGCTATCTCCGCAGGTCCGTGTGGACGACGGGTCTCGTGTAAGAATAGCCGAACTGCGTCGACACTCTGTTTAGAGTCTGTTTTTGATGGTTATCAAAACCCAATTTTCTTTTACCCATTTTCATGACTATTTTCATGATCATTTTCAATGCCGTGTTTGGATGAATTTTCCGCAAGTGAACCAATATTAAAACTATAGATAAATATCTAATTCTATTCATGTCTACGCTATCTATAGTTACATATAATACGTACGTATACCTATTTACTAATATACGAATATAAAAAGGCCACTAAAGTCAACTTACTAAAACTAAACCATTTAAGATTTTAACGACACATTTTCTAATTAAGGTTCCTACATAATTGGTTATTTTTTAACACTATATGATTATCTATCTTAATAATACGTATTTAGAGACTATATTTACTTACCTTAAGCATCCTGGACTAGCACCATCAAAAGCTGAGCAATTAGCGAGTAAGTTTCTATTGAGATGTAGACAGATGTCCGCCTGGAGGCACTCGGGGAATCCTTTGAGTAAGCTGGACGTATCGATCCCGTTCGTGTAGCTCCAGGCGTGTTGGAAGTATTCCTCCAGTCTTTGTCTTAAAGGATTCGTTATCTACAAGACAATAAGGTTCAAAATCATTCATTTAAATTATACTCATCAATAATGCTGTCACAGAAAATTCAATCTTATATTGATATGGCAAAAGTTGCAAATACTGCCGTACCTGATGAAAGCGAATAAATTCCCGTACTCTTAATATCTGTGTATGATAACGAGCTGTTCCAGAGTATAGTCTTTGTATAATAGCGGATACGTTACCGAAGATACTGGCATACATGAGAGCTGCAAGAAGAAAGAGTTGTTAGTAATTTATTGGTGCTGACTAGTGCAGTGTTAGAGGCCGTTATGTACAATGGACAAAGTGGAATTTTGACCCATCATAAGCTTATTTTCCTACAGACATTCAAATTCAATTAGGTCCACATTCGCGTAAACATACATATCCATGGTAACGACTTTGATCTTTGCCAGTTTGACGGATTCAAACGATTTATTGTCAAAATCTGTCATGATTCCCCTTTGTCGATTTTACCATTAATAATGTAGCGTGCAAAGTGTCGCTTCTTGAAAATTGTGAGCGCTTTGTTTCCCCGCACTTACTGCACGAACACTTGCTGTGTAACACTTTTTACATTACGTCTCGTAACGCCAGTCAGTACAAAAATTAAGGGTAACAACATATTTGACACACAGGGTTGCAGTTAGCATTTTTTTAAGAGTATCGAGAAACTCGTGTGATTTAAGTTTCACATCTCAATTGTTCTTTATTCACACAAAGTTGAAATTTAAAAAGGTTCCAAAAGTTCCAAATTAGGTCAAAAAAGCAATTATGGTATATTTGTAAGAATACTCACAGCCAACCAGCATAACAAATATCGTGAACCCTTTTTCCATATCAGTGTTCGGCGCAACATTTCCAAAGCCAACACTTGTTAGCGATGTGCACGTAAAGTATAAAGCGGTAATATATCTAGATCTGAAAAGCAAGAGATCATATTAGTGTGCCATTATAATTCTCTAATACAGCATGTAACAGAAGGTATGGCGTAATTTAAAGGTTTTTTACAAACCGTTAAACTGAGTTTTAATGGCCCTGTTCCTATTCGCAATTAAAATATTGTCACCATACAGAAAGTTTAGAGTGGCAATTTTCAGTTTGTTGATCACCATACCTTTTCACCACGCCTATCCGATACATGCTGTATTTCATATTATTTAGTAGGTACCTTACCTCATGGATGGACCAGTGGAATTGTCATAAGAAGCTTGGACATCATTGGCAAGGGCGTCCAGCCAACCTATGGGCGCGTGAAGCTGAGGGCGTTCCCAACTGCCGATAGCGTACCTGAATGACAAGTCCAGTGTTGAAGCATACGTGAACAGGTACAATTTAAATAAAGGATTATTGAAATGTGATTTATTGAATTACGTGCTTGTGGAGGCGAGAGTTTTTTATGTTTTCAAGTAGTTCCAGTAATCTGCCTATTCAATTACAGTGAAGTTGATTTGAATAAGATTTTCATCAAATAAAATGACTGCTTGTTAAATTCAAGCATTCAAGTTGTGTTTATTGTATTGAAGTGCTCTATCGCAAACGTATTATAAAAAACTCACCATAAGCAGGCCAACCAATGAGCAATAAGGACAAAAGTGGCCATAAGTAGGAGCAGTACGGCGGTGCCATATTCTGAGTATCTGTCAATTTTTCGCGCCACGCGCACCAACCGCAGCAGACGCGCCGTCTTCAGCAGACCGATGAGAGTCGTGGTCTGCAAGCACCACAACCACACCTCAGAACGATCCGTGACCGCTGTGCAACGCAACTTAGCCGCAAACCCAACTCAAGCGTTATATGAAACGTTCGCTTAAAACTAAATAGCATCAACGAGGCCTCGCAGCGAAAACCACGCTAACTAAGCAAAAACTGGCCTATGAATGCTGCTGAGCTCAAACTTAGATATATGTATGTAGTTTGCAGAATTAAAAGCGATTATTTTAAAACTATAAAATTAGCTGGCTTCTTACATAATGCGGTGCATAATACTGTTTGATTACTGATATCAGTTCACTGCCAATTACATTGTCCCTCTACGTTCATCTGACCACAGTGCCTCCACCGCGGTGTTGGTTGTGAATGTTTAATGGTCGTGTGAGTTTAAGTTTTAAGCGAATACAATCATTAGAAATATATACAAAGATTAGTAATTTTCATAATACTCGGTGCATTAAAAACTCTTGGCAGAAATGTTTTGCAAATATCCGAATTTAGAGATTTTGTGGACTTACCTAAAGATATCAACTTTTTCGACGGTTGTTTATAGCACAACAAAGTTTACCTAGAGGATTTTTATTAATTGAATTTATAGAAGAGTTCTAAAGAATTTTAATAATGACAGACAATCATAAGAATAATATAGGTAAAATAATCATATTAAAGTTAGAAAAGGTGTTTAAAAATTTAGAAAAAGTTGGAGTTTAAAAGCTTTTAATTCGACGGCTTCGTAATAAAGGGCACACAAACAGATCTGAGTTATGTATATAATTATATTTAAATATGTAGGTTTTGTGACATTCACACGTGTGGTCGTTCTGTGCTGTATTATCATGGGAAGCTTTGCTTGTGAAGCTGATGCTGTTTGTCGATGGATTGCTCGCGATGAGTGACTCAAAGTATAGGTTTTGAAACGTACCACCCATCTGTCATGGGTTTTCAGTTCGAATGGTTCGAACGATGCACTGCGTTTTGTTTATTTTGATTTAGTTTTATTAGGTTTGGATTTGGAAAAAAAGGAAAAACAAAAATAAATAAAATCGTTTTAAAACAATTTATTTTAATTTAAAATAAAAATAGGTAATCCTTATGTATGTAAGAAAACAAATAACAATGTAGATGATCATTTAAACCAATTAGTAAATTTTAACAAACACAAATAACGATGAGTAAATAAATGTAAGTGGGTATACAGATCAGTGGCGGATACAGTATCGTACATCAATATATTGATATATTGCTTGATGTAAGGTGGGTGCTTCAAGTAGTTATGTAAGTTGGGGACGGACACTATAACTTGGTGCTTCTTGTCGTGAATAAAGGCGATCTATTGATCGGTACATAAAGTCTGGGAAGTGTGAGCGTTATTGCTACCAAGCTCTGTGCATATCGTGACTCTTGTACGTACTTTTACTAAGAAAAGCCAATGAAAAATGTTCCACCGATGTATTTTCACTATGAAATCAAATCCGCATGACACTTATGTTTTTAATATTTGATTTTCAACATCTAACTAAAATCCTAATTGATGCCTTCTAAAATAATTTTCATCCTTGATGCTATTTTAGTGGATCTAGTTAGTGGTACTAAATAGTACGTACAATATGAGGTTCTCAACTATATTATTAAGTAATTATGCAAGTAATAATATCATTACAAATCTAAGTATATAATGTTACTGGTATGTGCTAATAAAGCTAAAATATTATGCTCAAATATAAAAAAGATGATACATTTTCTGATTACCAAGACGCATCTAACGCCAACACAACATGTGGAACTTTGTAACACTATTCAAACTCGACTCTTTGAAGCTTGAATTCAGTTGGACGGCGCGACCATTGAGATGTACGTATATTTATTATGATTTATTAAAAACGCTACGCAGAGCGATGTTCTGGTCGGATCTAGCCATGGACCATGGAGTACATGTCGGCATCCTGCGGCGCAAGCTCGTGACAACTAGTGAGCTCGGAACATGTCTGGGACGGTGTACGACTTGTAATGATTGACTTTTTGCTCATGGGAAGCGTCCATATCTTCCATTAACGCATTCACTTAGTGGATTCAAAATGGCTAGTGGAAATTAATGAATAAAATATGTCAACTAAAAATATAATAAAATTGAGTGGCAGCAACATAAAAATAGTTCACAAAGATGGTATACCTCATCACTTTCCAGCCCCTGCTGTAACAAGAAATGGTATTACAAATTCAATACGCACCCACCTTCGGGCATTCTCCACAACGTGACTATTTAACAAATGATAAAATAAATCACAACTGGTTACTAATAGTCAACAAAATCAACAGGTAATAAGTAGTTGTCTTAAATCAAAATAAAATCACAAATCAACTTTGCTTACGAACAAAACATACTGGATGATATGATTTAGTCGGTTTTACACAGTTTGATTGTTTTGAAATAATTTACTATGAATAGCTGGTTGATTCAATATAAAGTGGGATCTTTAGATGATCGGCTGTGGTAACCTAATCGATAGTGACACTTGCATTGACTGCATTCCACAACTACGTGACTCGCTAGAAATAACCAGAACTTCATTTGTCCGAAAGAACCGTTCATCCCGAACGAAACAATCTTAACTGTACAAACACTGTGCAAGTACTTATTGTTTCGTCTTGAAATGTTTATTGTGCAACCCTAACTTGACCTAGTTCGCTTTCATATTCTTATGACCTATTTTACCCTTCACAATGCGGAATGTATCGTGCTTCGCCACCCTAATCTTGTTGTACTGTATGGCCTCCACTTGTGACCACTGTGTTATTTTATATATTCTAGTTTAACTGCATTGATATTTTGTGAACTCTCAGTATATAAAGTTCGGGATTCCGAGAGCTATGACACCGTTTCGGACAACTGATCGTCTGGATATCCACCGTGAAATGCAAACCTACTTAGTTCACGCTCCAAAAACGATTTCAATCGATTCTCGCTGTTGGGCGAGTGACAGTCGGTACGAGTTTGCGAATCACGGTAAGGCCGTTGGTGTTTTTGTCTTCTATTCAGCCATTCCTTTTTGTTGTCTAATTCTAAAATTAAGTTTGTGTAGGTATCGTATGTGAGATGAAACCAAATGTGGTGTATGTAGGTGGTAAAGCAGCTCACTTCGTCGGTGTCGGTGCCGAAGAGAAGCAGGTCGAAGGGGATGGCGGCGACCAGGTCGATGAGGAACCAGCCGCGCAGGTAGTGCATGGCGATCTTGGCGGGGTCCGACTCCACCTCGTCGGCCACGTTCACGTACGTGGTGCGGAAATTTATTAGGATATCTATTATGAATGTGACGTCCACTGGAAATTAAACGTTCTGCGTTAATTAACTGTTCTAGATGACAGTGATATACATACGTATGTACTATAGTGTACAAATGACTAATAAACACGTGAAATAAATGGGACAATGTGAATATTTTACTTTGTAGACTAAGATTTAGGTAGGAGACGAAATTTTATGGAATTGAAGCAGAGCGTAAGGTTTTGAGCTTTTCTTGGCTACTATCCATAAATGCAAGAGCTTTAGTTTAAAAGCCAAAATATGTCGCTGTCTCGCGTTTAATTGATTTGTTTCAGATATGAATATTACCGATCATGTCGATGACTACTATGGGGTCTTCGCCGAAGCTTCGCGAACGTTTATCAAAGTCTGGCTCGTTCAGTTGAAAGGCGGCCACGTAAGGAGTAAATATCGCCGTGTAGATCACCAATATGAGGATCAACCAATCCCAAGCGGCCTGTAAAACAAGTTTGTGCGAATTAAATAGACTCCAGTTTACGATTTAAATATATTACAACAAAACTATTTGGAATTGTAGCGTGTTGCGTGTAGTGGTGTCGAGTAGAGCGAGGTCAATGCGACGAATATAATTTATACTTTTCTTATGTGCAGACTATAGTACGAACAATTCGAACGCTACACTGTAGTTGTTAAATAATTACAGGGTAGATTAGATTTGTGAAGGAGAAATTGAATAATCGTTGTTTTAACATTGGAATGTTATTCTCATAAATGAATATGCTGAGTGTGACGTAGATACAGTTCTTACCTTGTAAGGAGAATGGTGGAGGATAGTGCAGGGGTGAGAAGGCTGCGTGGTTCCCTTGTGGCCGCCCGTCGCGCCCAGAGACAGTACCTGAGGACAATGACGTCACCATTGTTCATGAGAGCCTACGAGTAAGGTGGCTGGCGGCGACTGGCGTGTGTGGTATGTGGCAGACAACACACGCATTCAGGAAAATAGACGGAAATGTGAAGTACATAAACTATTCGTTTTTTATTCTAACTGCCTATATTGGATTATTGTTAGACTTATTGGTAGTGTTAGACATTCGGAATAATTGCACTTTCTTGATGTCCTTATAACTTTATCAAAGTAACCCATTATTAAAATAAAGTGTTACTTGATTTTACATAATAACGTAACGTATTATTTTGGGAATTGTAATAGCATACAATTTGTCTCGCAGCCATGAATTTTAAACAATATTAAAGTTTGTACGTAACGTTTATTTAAATTAAATTATGTGTAAGGGTATATTTTATAACTACTAGAACAGGTGCTAGGTCATACGGTCTACAAGTAAGTTTAAGTTATACGGTTAAGACAAGTAGGATGCATTACGTACGTCAGCAAAGGCATTCCCGATGAAATGAGGAAACAAAATCCATTCTCAAAAGCTAAGATTTATAACTATGAAAAATGAATGGATGAAATATTCGTGTATGTACGAGTATGTATGCAGAGTTGCAGACTACTGACTATATGTGGTTTCAGGTCAATTTTAAAATTCTGTGTCGGTAATGTTTATGACAAAACCTTTCTAATTTATTTAACATTTATATAGAAAATTGTGCTGAAATGTTTAGGTTCTGAAAAACAAAACATTTTAACGTTCCTATTTCTAAATATTTAAAGAAACAATCATGATGAAAATAAGATGTATCGGAATGGTTCATTTTCACCACGGATTGTAGAAGTCGCAGAGGTGTGAAACATGTCATTCGGTGCTCCGCGTTACAAAAATCAGTATTTTTTTCTCTATTTTCAGACCGACTGTCACAACAGAAAAAGCATCCTATGTTCCAAATTATTACCATAACAAATGCAAACCTACGATTTTACAACATTAACTTTTAAAACGCTATTCCCTTCGCTGGAACAACGATGAATTGACACACGGCGACAGTCTGTTCAGATCTCTTAAATTTTAATGTAATTAACACTCATCGTATCACAATATCTGGCAAAGAGATAAATGAATTACCTCCTTGCCGATGGCGGGCAACCCGTTGAGGCCATTACAGGGCGGTTCGAGGCGAACGACACTCTTGCGTGAGCCGCGGAAACCGGTGTCACGCACGCGCACCGACGAGCGCCACGTGGAGGGCGGCGGGTCGTCGCGGGAGCCGCGCGCGGACGCGGCGCGCCGCGAGGTGGTGAGCGCGGCGCCGGCGCCGGCGCACGGCGGCGACACGATCAGCGGCACGTCCGGCGCGCGCTCCTCCATGCCGCTGCCGCGCCAACGTCCTCACCGGAACCCGCCGTGCTCCGATGCTTCCAGGTGCTCACATTCCAGCACGGCTCGCTCGAACGCCGACGCCGACTCCAGCAGTGCGATTGCCGTGTTTTGCATAGATGATCGATCTATTCCCACGTACACTTCTGAACCCTCGTACTCTTCTAATCCGGTAATCGTATGTATGTATTAGTAAACAATCTTAGTTACTGCATGGTAGTGTTGAGAACAGTTTTACGATGGTATGGTTTTATATATATTTTATTATAACAGTGAAATGGTATGAGAATGGACCCAAGGAAACGCAACTGTATCATATAAGTACTTGGAAGCACCAGCTTAAGTTTCCACAAATGTCGGCTAAGACAGTAGTTCAAGTGTATAGAGCACGTCTAATAGGCATACAGCTACGAGCGCCTGAAAGCGGAGAACGAGGCCGGGCCTCATTCAAGACACTGTGTCAATGGGGAGGCGGTTCTTTTCATCTTTTTGTGCACATGTTCAATGTGCGCAAGACGTTTCTCTCCGTTGTCGGAGCTCGAGAATAATGACGGACACCAGGAAACTGACATTGAACGACAATACAATACGAATATCGAATGAAACGTCTAGTTAAACCAACCCGCGCTGCCATTGTGATCTCAGCGTTATACAAACTTATACCTTAGCCAATTTGTGTGTAGATCTGTGTGTTGATATGTTCTACTTTAAATAAGGCTGGATAGTGTGGAATTATGATGATTGAAATTATTGTAATTATAAGTAACGAGTAATTTTGGAAAAGCCACGTAGCTAGCGTTAGCAAAGCTGTGAGTGAGTAGTATGGATTTATTAATATTTCAAAAATAGCATTACGGCGCGGCGCAGCAATTGATTAATTGTTGAGAAATATTAATTGCCCGATCTTGTGACAAATTAGAGAAAAAAAACAGCCACAATTACGTTAAGCACACAAAGCTTTAGTCCTAAAGGATTTCCTTTCAAAACAATTCATATAATAAAAATAAAATTTATTAATGGCTCAGAAAATAATTCACTATTATTTTTGCATTATGACTTCTGTAATCTTATACAGCTTTATTATTATACTTATATATATTTCAATCAGCTTTTGTCACTAAAAGGATCTTTTCCTTTTACTGACTAAATAAGATAAAGCCTGCTTACACTCAGTGTCAGAGATGTGTAGCATTGAGTGGCATATTACGTAAACTAGCTTTACGAGGCCCAGGAGGCGAGCTGCGAACTTGAAGCATTCATAATATGTAAGCACACGTTCTCCTAGGCAACGATGGTTCACACATACATAATTCATACTTTTTGAAGGCGCTTTGTTTATAACAAAACACCCCACCCCCCTTCATGAAACTCTAACTTTATAACGCCACAAGCTCTTCGACACAGATTGCCGTTAATAATGCCAATTCAGGGAACTTTCGCTACAGTAGAATACCTAGAACACCCTGTGGTATTTGTAAAAATAAAGGTGAATCACAAGTAGTACATTTTCTTTGTTACTATATTTCTTTGTAATTCTGTCTTTGTCACTGTATCGATTAAGTTAATTTTATATTTTGAATATAGTGTTAATGTGTTCTGTTGTTAGTTAAATTAGTCGGCTTCTTCAATAATGTTATCATTATGAACTAATTATTAAAAGTTGCCAGTGGTATGAAATTAATAGAGAAACGAAACAACCTCTGCAGCTGTCACTTGTGATTGAAAAGGATAATGTAGCTATAACTGGTGAAATATGTCACATACAACAAACGACTTTAAATATATAACGTTATGTAAGAGTGTCCAGTAGCAGAACGAACTGATGTGGCTACAGATGAAATAAAGCTGTGCATTACGCCAACATTGCGAGTTTTGATGGGTCTTGTAGGTAGCGCGGCTCAAGCCTCCGTTGAACCCCTGGGAATCCTTCCAGAATGTGACGTCGTGGGAGGGGCAGCATGCTCTGCATAGTTTTTACAATAGAATCGCCGCCATACTATGAATATAGATAGGTACAACATAGCGACTGTAACTGTCGTTACAATGAAGCTTCCAAAGCGAGAAGCACGGCTTTATTATAGAAATACAATGTAAACGACTAAATAAAATACAAATAACTAGATAATGGCTAGATATTAACTACTCAGTCAGAACCAACAAACCCTACAAGAAATTATGAAAGAAGAATGGTTCGATGATCTTTCATAAAATGTTGTAACATTCGTTCAATCTAAAAGCATCAACATGTGATAATGTATGTGAACTAACTTCTTTTACTAAGAAGAGAAAAAGTAGATAAATAACTTAGACAAAGGAAACCATACCATGGTAGTCATAACTCCAAGCATGGATCGCGTTTTTCCCCACAAGAATAACAAAACAAAGCAAGAACCAACCGAAAGAATATATAATGCTAAGCCCGCAACGAAACGAACGAAGAAAAACACCTCGACAATTTTGACGCACTGATGTTCACTGAGCAGACTAAGCACAGGACGGCACCACACTCGGTATTATGGACTCGTCAAGAAGCCTAAGCGATATTTGACCACTTTTAGCTTTGTGTGTAAAGTTTAACTTAAGAACACCTATGGCAGCGCAACAAAATCCGCAAAGGTCGACTGCAAAACGATAATAATAATTTTTACTTTTTAATGCAGTCGATCGATTAAGCGCTCGACTCGTTTACAGCACGAACGGCCCGTTTTGTGAGATATGCGTTGGTTTCGGTGTGTCGTGTTGCAAATATACGTTTTAGCTTTGATTCGCGGCGGTCGTTCGCTAAAGGCGACTCGCCTAGGAACGATATTAAGATAACAATTCGATGGCAGTGTGAGAAGCGGCAGAGTCCGCAGCGTGGTCGCTGGACGTAAACTCGATGGGGCACTGTAGCGGCGCACGCAAGAGGTCGCTGTGCGCGCGTCGCGGGCCCGAGCGCGGCCGGCCGCGGCCGGAGACAGCCGAGCACAGGCGTGACCTCGCACAACCTCCCCTTCTCCCATCGAATATTTCAGCTGAAACGCACGGTGTCGCCGTGCCGCGCCGTGTCGCGACGCGCTGCGGCTCGCGATCACGTGACACGTCGATATTAGGCGCCTAGAGCTGACACATTACCAACAAATTATTTCATTTACTTTACGATCCTTCAGGCGTACGTTTTGTAACGTATTTATCGATTCCTGGCAAAGTTTACATTTATTAATGTAATGTGTTTGCACTGTAATCGATTTGTTACTGCGGAATAATTACTGCGATATAATTTCAAAATCAAAAAATGTTTTACTCTAAAATTATTTTAAAAGTTTTTATTCCCGTAGTTTATCAAGTAAAGCCTTCGTAATCTTTCAATGAGCATGTTTATAATTACAACCTGTTCGGGAAAAAAAAATGACTAATAATATTTTTTTCCATTGAATTACAACCATTGAAATCAATGAATGCTTGGTAAATTCTTGTTGACAGTTTGATTATATCAAGTTCAAGTCTCGTCGCGATGTTTATCAGTGACTTATCTTCCTCCTGAATATAATCCTCAAATAAATAAGGCAATAGATAGGCCATTGTCTAATTTATTTGTAGTTAGATTTTTTTCTTATAATTTATAAGCGTCGCTAACAGCTACTAGCTCTTCAAACTACTCACTATGGAAGGTTTGCAGAAATGCAAATAAGCCTGTTGTGCCCAAACCGCCCATAAAGACCTCTGACAACTCTTGGGCTCGATCATCACAAGAAAAAGCCGACACATTTGCGAACCACCTGGCAGGCATATTCACACCTAACCACCGTGACCCGGAATGTGATGATACAGATATAGATCGGGTTCTTGAACAGGATCTCCAACTTGATACTCCAATACAGGCTACATCACCACGAGAGGTAAAAAAAACAATCTCCACACTAGAAGACAAAAAGGCTCCGGGATACGACCTAATCGACAAAATGGTACTCAAAGAACTCCCGCGCAAAGCCATAGTATATCTCGCTTGCTTGTTCAACGGCGTCATGAGAACTGGTCACTATCCTACTCTGTGGAAGGTATCTCAGATAATAATGGTACCCAAACCGGGTAAGCCGACGGACGAAGTCACGTCATATAGACCAATAAGCTTGCTGCCAATAATATCTAAATTGTTTGAAAAGATCCTGCTGAATAGACTTCTGAATGCGATTACTGAAACATCCATAATCCCTGATCACCAATTTGGATTTCGACGTGAACACGCGACAGTTGAGCAAATCCACAGAGTATGCCAGGTCATAAGGACATCCTTGGAAAAGAGGGAGTACTGCTCGGCTGCCTTTCTGGACGTACAACAGGCCTTCGATAGGGTGTGGCACAGAGGTTTGCTATACAAAATCAAAACACATCTTCCTCATAAATTTTACGTAGTGTTGGAGTCTTATCTGACAGGAAGACTTTTCCAAGTACGAGAAGGTGAAAGCACGTCATGTTTTCATGATATACTGGCCGGGGTGCCCCAGGGTTCTGTATTGGGTCCTCTACTGTACATAATCTTCACAGCAGATCTACCGCAAAGTACTGGAGTAACAGTGGCTACCTTCGCAGACGACACTGCAATACTCAGCTCCAGTGTAGATCCGACAGCCGCCTCTAACACACTGCAAAAAGGCCTCACAAGGATCCAAGACTGGATGAAAAAATGGAGGATTAAAGCTAGTGCATCCAAATCGGTCCATGTTACATTTACCTTGAGACGAGAAAACTGTCCACCAGTTGCGCTATGCGAACAACAGCTCCCGCACCATAACAGTGTCAAGTACCTGGGAATGCACCTTGACCGAAGGTTGACTTGGAGAGACCACATCAGATGCAAGAGAGACGCGCTCAACATAAGATATCGGGGGTTGTATTGGCTGCTCGGCAGAAACAGCAAATTATCACTGGACAACAAACTGCTTATATACGAGACGGTCCTCAAACCTATCTGGTCATATGGCATCGAGCTGTGGGGTTCTACTTGCGACTCCAACATAAGCATAATCCAAAGAGCGGAAGACGCGATCATTAAACAAATAGCTAATGCCCCCTGGTTCATCAAGAACTCAGAGGTTCATCATCACTTAAAGCTAAGCACAGTGAAAGAGGAAATAAAATCACATGCAAAAGCATACAAAAAGCGTCTCCAACATCATACAAATCCACTAGCGGTCCAGCTCACTATCCCTGACACACTGAATCGCTTAAAGAGACGCAAAATCATGAACCTGGATAGTCTACAATGAGGACTACTAAAGCCTAGTTCGAGTCCATCCCAAAGGGGAAGAGACTCTCAAAGAGAGTTAATCTGGCAAACCATCTGCTCATAGTCTTAAGACTGATTGCACGATAAGAATAGAAAAAAAAAAAAAAAAAAATAATTTATAAACGAGTATTTTAATAAATATACATATATTTATCACGTATGTATATCTGACCGCGACATCACTTTGGGCCCTATCTGAAAACCAGCGCTGTGACTTTTTTTTAAATGTCACAGCTTATGCTGAGATATAGAGAGAGCTTTTTGGCCTCGTACAGGACTAAAATTGTTATTTTAATTTATTGTAATTTAAGTTTCTTTTACATCTTTGTTTTTAATTTTATGTTGTTGTTCTGTCTTGTGTGAGTCCAATAAAACTTTTTTTCTTCTTTCTAATTGCAGTAGGTAAACAGTCTATCCTTAATGTTAACATTTTTCAAAACATGGACCTCATTACGGTCTAATGAGGACAAAACAAAAACCCGAGATCTTTGTTCTAGAACCTGCGACTTACAACCAATTTTCCAAGAAATTCTCCAGCGGCTACGTTCAGACATCGATGGTGTACAAAAAGATTATTAAAAGAATTATTTTTACTGAAGAAAATAAGGACTTTGGCAGGCGCTTTTGGTCTAGGGACTTCAAGAGAAACTGCTAAGCGCGGGTTTAAGGTTCGATCCCCGGACAGATAAAGATTTAATTTCACCGTTTTGTTTAAAGTTTCTGAGATTACTTTTTAAATGAAAATCAGAGAATACAAAACCATTTCTTTGTGTGTCTCGGAGTATATTAAAAGTTTTTGAAATGTTAAAGGAAGAGTAAATAGCGGTTTCAATACAATAAAATTGAATCATTTGAACATTCACTGACTTATAAAAATGTTCAGAAGAAAAACTTTTTAATTTATTTATAGACGGTTTTCTGGTTGATATAGCTTTTAGTTAAGTTTCCCAAATAAAAAAAAAGAACGGTTTTAACGACAGAATATTTTGAAAAAATTGTTTACAGGTATGGTATTTCTTTTACTACCTGTTGTTAGCATTCTAATTAACTATTCAATATGTTAGCTTATTTTTTAAATTTAATAATTCGAAGGATTCTTTTATTAAAACAAAAGCAAAGCTTTCATTTTAAAATTTTAGTGAAACATCAATCTACGGCACGGAGCGATCGACTGCTGCGCTGTGTGTCGCGGGTTCGATACCCGCACTGAAGAAATATTCTATCATCTATATCCGGATTGGATTCAATGTTTGTAAGCACAACCACAATACTGGATTTGTTTCAGAGAAGAAAACTTTTTTTTATGTTAATTCCGATTAATTTATAGATGATGACAAAAGATCTGTAAAGATCGTGTGCGCTGGAAAAAGATAAATACAATATCTAAGTGTGCTTTTCTAATGTTCAAACGAAAGGAGTTCATCGCAGTGTACACCCGCGTAGCAACAGCGTAGCACGCATGTAGCATCGTAGCAATCGCGTAGCATCTTTAAGTTTTCAATAACTACTTACATATTAATACATTCTTTTTAGTTTAACTATTTGTATGAGTTGTATTGTATTAACTTTTATACATTAATAAGTTTTGCAAACAAATTACATAACAGCAACGATTGCGGTGGGCGCAAACATTTTAGTAAGTAAATAAGTTATTATGTATTACAAGCCAGCTTACATGTACTGTACAATATAGTTTAATCATGGTCATTAAATAGAGCCCCGAACATTAACAAGATGTGTTTATTGGTATAGCAATAAAATTTTATCGTTTCATGAAAGGGGTTATAAGATATAACTAATGAAATAGCAATAGATACAGTGCGTGATATAAGTTTCTCAGTCAGGTTTGATGCCCGGGTCGAGCATTATTAGGTGCTTGCACCAGGATATTAAAATCTAGGTTGACTGTCTGACTCTTACTGTCTTAAATCCACGGTGTTTCTTCAATATCTAGTACTAATACCTCTACGTTCTAAGGCCACGGTTATCTGATGGGCAGTCCTGCGACTCGCTATTAATACCATAGGTCGGAACTTGGTAGAGTTATTCATGCACTTATACAGCGACAGAATAAAGTGGATGTCCGAAAATTACATTGAATAAAATAAAAAAATACCTTCACACAATTTATTTGTCTAATCTATCTCTGGTGTTTTAGTATTGTTATTTATTAGTAATTATACCTAGTATTTGCCACACGACATTTTCTATTAGACATCCCGGGAGGATCCATATTAATATCAACATTTCGATGCAAGTACCAAAATAACTGTACCTAATTACGACCAATGATTATTACACATGGGGCTTATGTAGTACCTTTGTTTAACTCTATTGTAGATACACGTGTGTCAGTTGCATTATAATGCAGTCGAATTGCTACAGTTTGACAGCAGATTATACTCGCTGTCAGAAACCGAAGGTCAAATTCACTTTCTTCGTTAGTTAGCGAAAGTGTTGCAATAATCTATGTAAGTAGACGATGTAACTGCGTGACGGCGGAGATGGGCGTTAGATTGGCGAGGGCTGCGAACCGGCCTCGGCGATTAGCACGCGATAGTTCAAGGACTCGATACACAAAAGATAGCCACCTACAGCACGCAGACCTTGACCAACATTACTTGAGACATCGAGGCGGCGCTGCTTGCTAAGACAGACGTCATCTAACTGTCAAATTCAGTACATTTCATATAGTTCGAAATTCTATCGCGTTTCAAGATGTGTTGGTTTTTATTGTAGATAACTCCTTCACGTTGCGCAAGTAACCTTTCAGATTCAGTGGCGTGGGAACACCACGGTGTGGCTTCGAGGTTGCTACAGTCAGCTTTTAAAATACAAAGCTAGGTTAATGGAGACTGGCTTGCATGTGAGTGTTTATTTGTCAAATGGACTGTAGTCAAAATAAATGAACAGCAATGATTTATTATGAACTAACTGTCGCCAACAGGCTTCGTCGCGATTAACTTGTGAATTATCCCACGGGAACTTGTCACCGGGATAAACGGTATCCTATTCATTTTTTCAGACTACCTATACAACGTGTAACGTTAAATACGCAAAACCTCTCGTGGGGTAACTCAGCCCATGTTACTGAACGATGTTTGTTCTAAGACTTTTGGAAATTCACAAAAAAAAAATGATTTTTCATACTGATGGGCCCGATCAATTTCTCATTGGTATGAAAAACCATTTTTTTCTGCGAATTTCCAAAAGTCGTAGAACAAACATTGTTCTCTAACATGGGTTGAGTTACCACACGAGAGGTTTTGCGCATTTAACGTTTCACGTTGTAGATGAGTCAAAAATCAAGATCTAGTCAGCAGTTCTGTCGTTCAGTGACAAAAATCCATCCATCTATTATGCATAAGCTAGAATGCTACTCGTAATTAATCGTGTTTACAACAATAAACGTTTGGCTGTTTCAATTGATTTAACATTATTGTTTCATTAAGGCAAATAAACCGTTGTTAGTCACTTTGTCATACTAATTAATAATCATTCATCATCTACTATCATATCCCCGTGGTCTCACCACCGCTTTTCGGCTCCTATGGTCGTAGCGTTATGTATAGTTTACCTTCCTCAATAAACAGACTAGGCAACAAAAAAATATTTTTTCAATACGAACCATTGCTTCCTGAGATTAACACGATCAACCAAAAAAACGAATAAATTCTTTAGCTTTTTATAATATAGGTAAATCGTATTACAGATACATATTATTATTTATAGATAGGTATCATTATTATACCTTTGTTGTCCAGATTTTGAAGATAATTTTTTTTTTGCAATCAATTAATTGTTGAAGATTAGTCTAAAACGGAATGCGTCACAAACGAGAAAGCTTGGAAGTTGCATAACAGAACTACAGTCTGTGGTCTTAGAATGTCACTATCTCTCTTAGAACTGATAACTACCATGATAGAAATAGTTATGTAGCCTCATCACTGAGATACTGGTCCGGTCGCCATTATTACTGCTGGAGGCATAGTAGTTGGTATAGTACATATAGAGACAATACAAATAGTTGTGAAGCTTAAAGGTGCTGATAGATTCGAGAATTCTCTTGTAACAGAACATTCGCCGTTTTTAGGGTTCCGTAGTCAACAAGGAACCCTTATAGTTTCGCCATGTCTGTCCGTCCGTCCGTCCGTCCGTCCGTCCGTCCGTCCGTCCGTCCGTCCGTCCGTCCGTCTGTCCGCAGTTTAGCTCAGAGACGCACAGTACTAGAAAGCTGTAATTTGGTGTAAATATACGGATTTGTTGTGCCGAAAAAGTGGTAAAATAAAATCTCGTAAAATATTTTTTTTTAGGGTACCTCCAGTACTTACACGTAAAGTGAGGATTTTTTTTTTCTCGCGTACCCCTTAGTGTGGGGTATCATTAAATAGGCCTTTAAAAAATAATGACAGTTTCCATTAACAATTTTTTGATAAAAAAATTCGTTTGTGAAATATTAAGGTTTAAAGTGCTAAATTTTGCTCGATTCGAGTGTCCCCCCCCTCTACCAGCTAAACGGTTATGTTTGGGGGTGTGAAAAAATTCACAATAGTAGTACATATAACGAACTTTAAAAGAAAATTATCATGACTAAGTAGGCTTTACAACTTTACGAGTAATAGTTGACCAACTTATAAAATGTACTTGATATCATATTTTCTTAAACAAAATGTATCGGAGACAACTGCAAATGTAAGTTTGTCAACTTTATTTTTACAGCTTTTATAGGTATGTTTTTTGGGGATAGGTAGGTTTTTATCGTCAACTATTTTTAACTTAATTCAAAAAAAGGAGGAGGTTCTAAATTCGTTGTAATCTTTTTTCTTATGTATTTTCCCCGATTTCTTAAAGACTCCTGGACCGATTTTGAAAATTCTTCTTTTTTAAAATTAAATTCAGCGAATCAGTTTAGTTAGTTCGCATAAGTATTTTGATGGGCAACTACGGAACCCTACAGTGTGCGTGGCCCGACACGCACTTGGCCGGTTTTTATTTTTTACCGACAACAACGAGCAGAGCCATAGAGCAAAACATTACATAAATAGATAAACAGCTCTCCGAACATTTTTATGATCTTTCTTGCAAACGATGGTCTACAATAGTTATTTGTGCAACAAGAGAGCAAAGTCGTTTTTTGCTGCGAGTGCTGATTTTGAATCTTGAGCAAGCGAAGGATTCAAGGATTGAATCACGAGCGTAGCGAGTGATTCTAAAGTTGAATCCTGAGTGTGGCGAGAGATTCAAAGGCACGAGATGCAAAAAACTTTGCTCTCGTGTAACACACATAACTTTTCACTTCAGCAGCGAGAACACTTTAGGAGATAAAATAATAAATAGGAATAGATTAAAATAACTTTTTTTTTAAAGTAGCTTTCAACAATAAGTAAATACTCCGCATTGTAGATAATCGTCTCGTCTGTGATAAATCTAAAAAATAAGATAGCAACACCGTCTCCGAAAAACTGCTTGCGCCCATTTGTTAAGTCTCCATTCATTGAAGACATGGTATGGTTTCAGATATTTAGTAAGAATTAGGAAATTTAATTCTGCATTAATAATTTGTTGCTTTAAATGGTTATGTTAAAATAAGTACTGTTCTCGTCGCTAGTTTTACGCATTTTTTTTTTTAACTTATTCAACTCTTTACGCCAGCCATGAAATTTTATTCCCGCTCTTTTATTTTTAAATTAAGGCGTGTTCGGAAATAGCAGCCATAATATTTTATTATTCAAAATATTTATTAACATAAATTGAAACTAGAAATAAATATTTACAGTAAATGCTTATTTTCATTTAAATACAGCAATAAGTTAAAAATTCAATAAAATACATTCGAAGACATTATTATCTTTTTGCATTTCTTTGGTTAGTACAAATTTCCGAACGTGTTTGTCTTTGAGACCAAATTCAAAATCGGAACTTCGAAAGGGCTGGTGTTTGTCTCTCTCTCTTTCTATTGGCGGGAAAGAGATAGAGTGTTAATGTTTCGAATTGTATGATTAACTCAAGGCTGAATATGATATTCGCGGCTTTTTTTAAAACAAAAATTAAAAAGCTACTTTGTCTCACTAGTGAGCAAAATCGCATTTTGCTCACTGATTTCAGGCAGCAGTGCATGTTTGAGCTACTGAAGTGAAAAATAAATTCTTCATGAAGATGTCAGACTTGGAAAATAGCTCTTCCGAACGCTCCTTAGAATGCTCGCTAAAAAGCTCTCGATTGTTTTTATTTTTACGAGCATTCATAAATGCGTGTTTTTCTAATATTTTTTTAAACTATTAATTTATTTTTTCTGTAGTGTAACATTCTCAAAAGTCATTCAGTCATTTCAAGTGAATGCCCAAGTTTATCAGCACCTTTGACTGAAGTTATTTCAGAATTGAATAGTTATCGGTATTTGAGGTATTTATTGAATCCAATAAGATGTTTCTCAGTACTTCAATGGCAGTATCTCATCAAGTTATAATGAAATATGTATGATTAAGTACAGTACAGCACATCTTGACGCAGCATGAATACGACTCGCGGGAATTGAATTTATGCATGAATTCCTGCGTGCACACACGTTTCTATTGCCATCATGAGACTAGCAATATCCAGGTGTATCCATAATTAATGTTTGATTAAAAGCTAGAAGGATTCCATTCATCATCTGCCTAGCCTTTTCCCAACTATATTGGGGTCGGTTTCCAGATTGGCTTCCAGTCAAACCAGATGCAGCTAAATAACAGTATTTTACATGGAGCGATTGCCTATCGGACCTCCATCGCACAACCCAGTGAGTGACTGGACTATACGATACCCCATGGTAAGACTGGTTGCCAGACTTACTCGTATGAGCTTCTGATAAACAGTAACAACTGTCAAATATTTACAAATGACAGCCGGGACCAACGGCTTTACGAGTTTTCCGAGGCATGGAGAAAATTTTCTATGACAGATGGTCACCCATCTACAGATTAACCTCGGCATGCGCGGCTTAACCAAGAACGTTGGTATGTGCGGCTGTAATTACTTAGCCACGAGCTCTTCAAACTTGAAGGATTCCATTAAATCCCCATTAACGGCCAAAGAATCATAGAGAGCAAAAAACATCGGGTCGCAGAATTACTGTCCATACGAGAAACCGTAACCCTAAAACGAACGCTATTGAAGAAACAAAACATACACATGCATATATAAATCTGCATGTAACACTATTTCACCCAAGTTTTAGGCTGGTTCCTTTACTCTATCTATATTCGAACCTTGTAGCTGTCTTCAAGAATAAATCTAGACTGGTGATAGTTTTTTTCAGATTGAAAAGTACTTCTATCATAATTTTTAGACAACTCTTTAACCTCCCTGTTTTATAAAGATACAGGAATATACGCTTTACAAGACGTGTCCTCTTTTTCTGTGAAACTCCACATGGATTTCCTTTGCAGGGGCTAAGCAGAGGGGCATGACAGAATTGGCTGATTGACAGTGTCTTTTACTGCTTTATGATGGGGGTTGTAGGTTCGCGCGCTATCTGTATGCTGAGCATCTTGATACGCTGAGACCAACCAAGATACTTATGAACGTTAACTGATTATTGAAAAATCAGCCCTAAAGACAAATAACTAAGTTTGAATAATATCTATAGTCCGCGCCACGACTTAAGTCCTTTTGACGAGGCGCTAGGCCGCTAGGGTGTATGTTATTGCATCAAAGGAGATCATTCAGGCTCCATACATTTTTGGGCTTATTTTGAATGTGTTGGCCACCGAAAAAAAAATGGAACCTATGGGTCAATAGATTATAAATAATCATTTCGATCAATTGGTATTATGGCAAAAATAAATAGGATTGCTCTCCCGGTCAAGTTATATAAGTTTGATGATTAGTTATTTTCATACGAGTACTTTCAAGATTTCTGAAAGTGCCTAGAAACACAAAATAATGATGCAAAAAAGGCTCAAAAAATGATGTCCTTTCATTAAAAAAAATGAAGTACTACGAATTTTCTGCAGCCGAAAATGCCAGCCAAAAATGGACAAATAGAGTCCGCGCCACTCACGGAATATATCCATTCATTTTTTCATTCATTCCATTCAGTCCATTTTTTACAAAAACAAATATATAAATTATTTCTTGAACTGTCAATAGAGACTAGAGAGGTACATAATATTGACCTAAATAGTCCCTCCATGCAGACGTAAGTAATATACTCGTAAGCCTTAAGTTGATTCAATGCATTGGTTATGGTAATCCGAGTTCCAGATCTGAGATAACATTTCGTATTCGCAAGGTAAGCAAAGCAAGGTAGTAAGGAAAGAAGAATAATCAATATCTGATGGCTGACTAGTTTGTCAAGGTGAACTGAATGCCTGGCGAAGGTCGTGGGAAACAGGTTTGGTTGTTGAACTAATATTTTTTTAGCTGGGATGAATTGAATAGATGTATTTATTTGCAATCAAAACAGGTACAAAAAAAAACGTGGGAAAATAAAGGATGACAGAGAATTTTCGTCAAAAAAAATTGTATACAACGTGTAACGTAGTAAACGTAGTAACGTAATGTAAGAAAAAGCAAAAAAAAATGCTTTTTCATACAAAATGAGAAATTGATCGGGCCCATCAGTATCAAAAATTATTTAATATTTTTTTTTGCGAATTTCCAAACGTCTTGGAACAAATATTGTTCAGTAACAAGGGCTGAGTTACCCCACGAGAGGTTTTGCGCCATTAACGTTACACGTAGTTTTCGCTCTATATAGAAAATATCATGCTTAATTCTTATACATGATATTTTCTAAATAGAGCGAAAACTTTAATAAATAACATTATTACCAACTTCAGTAAAACCTTACTGTATCGCGTTATTTATTTATTTCATTTATATATTTGTTGTCAGGCAGATATGTATAATATGAGAATGTAAGTAGGACGATGAATAAGAAGAAAGATAGGCCATTTAAATTAATTGAAAGATGGACCAAGACTATAGATGCTAAGTTCAAAAAAACAACTGTCAACATTCTAAGGTTCTTATAACATTTTTGAGTTGGAAGAGAGTCACGTTCTTGCAGCAAATAGTGAACTAATTACCAAACTATTAATCAAGAAGTTTTTTCTCATAATCTACTTATGTTTTCTTTAGTTTTATAAGTAGAGCTAACTTTTAAATTATGTCGGTTGTCGATCACATGATTGATGATGAGTAATTCCCAAGCAGTAGTTGTAGTTGGTCACCATGTGACCGAAATACAACATAAAAATAAGAAATACAACATAATAAATATATTTTATATATTTTTTCCAAATAAAAAGGTCTTTGTAGGTGTCCGTGGAAGTATGGATTATATAATATATATATATATAGAGAGAGCCATGGGAGAGGTCAATTCCAATATTTTACATCAAAGAAGTTCATTAATTACGCATTCAAAAGTTGCGACCACATTTCTTGTTCAGAAAGGCAACCAATGACTGGAGATGGAAATTCAATTAAAGTAGATAATTCAACTTCAAAACTAATAAGAATATCCTTGTGTTTTTTACCTCTAAAGAATCTCTTGGGGAGGTTTCTCTAATTCCTGGTCAAGTTTAGCTAGTGTAACTTGGTATCTAAGAGCTAATCTGAAGTCAAAAATATGAAACGATTTTTTGAAACGAATTATCTTGAGATAAGACACAGGGTAAAAAAAAGTTTAAGTGTACGTTTTAAAACAGAAAATGAATATTTAATGATTCAGATGTACACCAAAGACCTTCACAGTCAAGCAGGCCCGAAGACAGCTAACAAGCCGATTCCTATCGGCTTGCCTTTCGAAATAAAGCAAATACTAGTATCTATTATTTTCATTTATCATAAACAAATAATGAAAAGAACAATCAAAAAAATAAATAAACGCCTACATTTTTTTTCCGCGCAATTTCAACTCACGCCAAACAGATAACGTTTGTAAGCCGCAAGGCGAATCCAGAATTCAGTTCATTTAATTCATAGTTTCTCTTGTACCGATCGTGAGCTTGATGCCATATAACACCGCTAGTTTAAGGACGCTGGAAAGCCGAATATTACCGGCTTATGATAAGGATAGAAATGTGAAATGCGTACGCCAGAACGAGATAGAATGATACTGGACTTCGTAATTCGTTTAGATAATATTATTCGGATGACAGATTCACATTAGTTTTGGTTCGCGCTTTATATTTATATTTTTGTGTTTATTGTTTTCACCTGTCTATTTGCATTATACTTGGTATTATTATTGATGAAATTTCTAAGTTTTGTGTAGTTAGCGCAGTATTATCAAGGTTAGTTCAGTTCAATAGTATTGTTTAGTAAGTGTTCAGTGTGCACCGTAAAACAGTGTCATGTCAGTTTCGAAGTTTTCAACTAGATGGCGTTGTGCATTTACGTCACGATCCTGAATCGCGGTGTTAAGGTGTGAAGGCGCTTAGTATAAGGTTGTGTAACATGATTTTTTTATCGTTTTGTGATGTGATGTGATTGAGATTACCAATAATGTGTGATTTCAATTTGTTAACCGTACGTATTTCCGTATGTTTATAACATTTTTTTTGTTGGTTCTTTGTTCGCGGGATAACTTCGTCGTTAATGAACCGATTTTGATAATTTTTTTTTTTGTTGTAAAGAAGATATTTTCGAAAGTGGTCCCATTATAAGGAAATCAGGATTTGATGATGGAAGACCAGAGAAATCAAGTAGATCTTTCAAAAATCGCAGAGAATTTGGGTTGAATATTTAAACTAAAAAGACTAGGTTGGAACAATAGTTACTGGAATTCACGTTTTGGTCCGGGTTCACTCTCAAGAATTTTTACCCTGCGCCACTGCAGTCAAGACTTCCTTCAGTTACCGTTATAAAAATATTATTTAAAATGTATTATTGAATAATATTCGCTGAAACAGCATTTTTTTTAAGAAACCGCCCGCTATGCATTTCTCCTTTATCGTGGGTGCGCTTAAAAATATAGAAACACACAAACACCCAGACCCGATATAACTACTTGCAGAACATACAAATATTTGTCGTGAACCCCGACACGTTGCACAGCAGACAAATATTGAGCCGCTGTGCCAACCGTCAAAATAATAATATGATAAACGATCTGATCTTTTAAAAAAAAAAACAAAACGTAAAATAAAGCCTTTGTCTGTTTTATTCTGCGCCATTTATATCGTTACCTATCACAAGTAATCACCAATGACAATAAAAGTGCTCAAATGCTCACTGGATCACGACCAGATTGCCCAGTATATCTCGACAGCCGTTGAAATATCGAACTAGATTAAAATGGTTTCAATTTGACATGTTACTGACATCTGCCGAGTGCTTTGCGCCGGGCCGGCGAAAACGTGTATTAAAGAGTACCGAATTTACAAACTTTTTGGGGCCGTAGTTTTTGGTCGTATGTAGAAAAGTAGGTGCTGTCATGTGGTGTGTACCATAAACATTCTTCTATGACATGCTCTTAGTAAAAAAAAAAGAACAAAAAAGGCTAATAATCATACAACTGGTATGGGAGCCCAAATCAACCTTACCACCACGAAATCTAAATATATATAACTCAAAGGTGACTGACGGACATAGTGATCTATCAACGCACAGCCCAAACCACTGGACGGATCGTGCTGAATTTTGGCATGCAGGTAGATGTTATGACGTAGGCATCCGCTAAGAAAGGATTTTGATCAATTCTACCCGCAAGGGTATAAAATGGGGAATGAAAGTTTGTATGAAACTTTCTCAATTTGATAAAAAAAAATATTGTTAAGTTCCGACATCCACGCGAACGAAGTCGCGGGAACAGCTAGTATGACATAAAACACGATGCTATCTACGGGTAAATAAAAAACAAAACACGATCGCCTCGATGACGTCAAGTGAAGAGAATTGCATCTTTTTTTCTTAGTGGCAAGGTTAATTTTCACTTGTAGTTGTTATATTACTATACTCTATGTTGTTAAACGGGCAGACAGCCATGTTTTAGTGATAGGGTCCCGTTTTGCCTTTCTGTACGGAATCCTAAAAAGCATGACACAAGTAAGATTTGAAAGTTATAAGGTATTTCCCAGTATTGGGATGGAAGAGACAAAAAAAAAATGCTGCTATATGTTTGCCAAACTGTTACCGCCAACAGTTTGTTATTGATAAACTATTTTGACGGGCGCACGATATCTTAGCAACGCGACTCGAAGGCACAATCGGCTCGTAAATAGCTGGATCGATAATTTTATATTGCTTATTTTGCTTTGCTTTTGCAATAGGAAGCGGTTTTTTGAATTGCAAATTGAGACAGTATACCTCGAGGAGCTCGTGGCTAAATAATTACAGCTGCACAGGCCGATATTCCAGGTTAAGCTGCACTTGTCGAGGTTGGTCTGTGGATGGGTGAAAATCTATGATAGCGAGTTTCCTCCGTGTCTCGAAAAGCACGTAAAGCCGTTGGTCCCGGCTGTCATTTGTAATCTGTGATAGGTAGTCGTTACTATTAGTCAAAAGCTCTAAAAGTCTGGCAAGGTGGGATATCGTATTAGCCAGTTACTTGGTTGAGGAGGTCCGATAGGCAGTCGCTCCATGTAAATTACTGATATCCAGCTGCATCTGGTTCGACTGGAAGCCGACCTCAAAATAGTTGGGAAAAGGCTATAGGCAGGCAGAAATGGAGGCACTATACCCTTCATTACAGATTTTAAAGTAAAAATTTCATTACGTTAGCATGTTTACGATCATCCTCACGTTTGAGCCGGTAACGCTCGGCTAACTTTGGATAAAGTGCAACATATTAATTAGATACGTCATCATTAGCCTATAATGTTTCCGTTGATAAGACAATTTATGCATACACACTTACACAGATATAATTATTTAGATAACGAAAATATGAGTCATCATCATCATCATCACATCAGCCGTAAGACGTCCACTGCTGAACATAGGCCTCCCCTTTAGACTTCCAGTAGGACCGGTTGTAAGCGGCCTGCATCCAGCGTGATCCTGTGGCCATCACAAGATCGTCTGCCCACCTAGTGGGTGGACGTCCTACGCTGCGCCCGCCGCGGCGAAAATACGAGTAAAACAAGGAAAATGTTATGTGTAACTGTGTGTTTCATATTTTTCACCCTTGATGAATTTTTTCTAGTCGTTGATTTAATTTTTACAACATTAAGAAGGAAAGTACGTAATGTAATCATATTCGTGTACGAAGTTATCTGGAAAATTGTTAATGATCCCTGAGGAAAAGTAGCAGCTTGGTAACACAATCAATTGGAATTGCCATGCAGTCAGAGGCTCCGAATTAATATTCATAACGACCCCTTTGAAAGATGAAAGTTACTTCTGATAACCAAAAGGTAGCTTGCAGACTTTGTACTTACTTAGGACTGTCTTTATTAAGTGGACATCGTGGATTGTACAGTCTGAAAGTCCCTCCGTCCCGCTCTAGTTGGGCGGACGTATTTGATGATTTTACCGTGATTAAAATCGGATTTTCTGATTGTTTCATCCTAATTAATATCTTTAGTCGTCACTTGTCTAGATGTCGTCAACAACACATCTAACAGGCTCATCTATAGTTATATCATCCACCTAGACTACCCCAAAACACCACAACAAAACGGTTAATATTACTCAGCAGAGCCAATTCAAAAGTTCAAAAAAAAAAACGATCAAAACAGAAGAGCAATTACACTTGGTTTTATTTAAATATCAGCTAGTATTATCTTTTCAAAAAATATGCATGCCTGAGATCCAGTAATCTAAAAGATTACGAAAGAACCGCCGTTTTTCTCGTTAAACTTGGACATCAATGACGTCAGTGAAGGAAACATCGTGTTTGTTATTTTTATTTACAGTCTAAAGTCATATTGTCAGACCCTCCGTACATAGCCTAGTGTACAAAGAGGCTTACACTGATGTCAGAGGTGGCGACATATCACACGAAAAACAAGAAAATAGCAAATCAAGTTTTAAGTTTCAAATTATTTATTTCTTAAGGTTTTTAGTGAACAGATATATTTACGTCTGTTCCTCTAAAGATCTAAGAGATTGAAGCATAGATGGCATAGTTCGTATAAGTTATGGAAACTTTGCGGACAAACATAAGTTTTGAAGTCACATTCTGTTTTGTCTGTCTGGAAACTACTTAATTATGTCTTTGTGTACTATTGGCAACGATTAGAAGCTGAATATTTTTTTTGTAATATTTCGAAACCTGTAAAAATATCTTCTCATCAAAAACATAAATATTACGCCTCTTGCTAGAAGGTTTAGTCACCGATGTTTGAAAGTTCAGGCAGATTTTTGGCCTTTGTATTTTTTGGGAAATTCACACTCAGAACTGTTATTGAAAAAATTTGATGGGATGGTACACTTTACCCGACACAGAATCATATTTTGAGCAACCGTGCATCACAAGATGAAAAGATCGACAAGGTTACATTTGCAACTGACATTCAACACAGACAAAAGATGCCTAATTTGTTACATATATTGGGAGTTTCTACAGGGGTTAGAACCCATCCTTAGCGGCCCGTGATTGCTTTGTAAACAATTTTCTTTTAAAAATGAGGCGATTATCTTATTTGCAATAAAATTCTTGTATAATGTATTTCCGTTTTTTTTTTATAAAAATTTGCGCCGTGCCGCGCCCTAACTTGATTTTGCCACATTGTGGACTTTTCTTATGAAAAGTTGCAGAGACCACTGCGCTGGTTTAAATTATCAAATTAAGTTGGTTAATGCCTTTTTCCTCAAAACGACTACAATCAAAATAAAAACATAAGTTTTAAGAAATAGCTTTTAAAGTATCATAGGTATATACTACTTTTGACCTTTAGGTTATAGGTTGATACTACTTTTGACCCTTTCTTTTTATTTCTCGAACTTGAAACAGTTCCTAAGTTATAACAAATAACGTTACAGTATACGTGAAAAAGTTTGATAGTAACACGCATTTTGGCAATTAAACCCAAGGGTAACGTTACGTTAATACAACTTAGAAGGTTTGAGCCAGGATTTTGTGTCCACTTTTATTTCATAGGTCAGTAATAACTGTTGAAACGATAAACATTGAGCCTTATATTACTCGTTCTCTTGTTGATTCAATTTGTATCTTAAACTTAATCTTAAGAAAGTTGAAAGTTGATTGATTACACGACTGATTGTCTAAACGCCCAATCTAAGTGGTGGACGTGAAAATTGCTTGTATAATATGAGGAAGGTTGATTGGAAATACGACTTAGAACGGGGTGAACAGGGGTGAAAAGGGGTGAAACCATTAACCACAATAACCACACGACCGCAAGAGAGAGTGAAAGCTAGTGATTAATACAATCCACGTTGATGAATAACTAAGAAATGAAATCGTTGGGCCCCATAAATTAGTTGATATTGGGAACAGCCTGCTTTAGAATAGTTTCTATAATATATTATACTTTAATATAGATCTGTCTTCTTGTATGGGAGGACAGGATTATGAGCTTTTGTATCATGATAAAATCAGCAAATGATTAGCATAGCATAGCGGGACGGAGGATTGTCCGACTTGTACTGAGTAAAATAAACTAACGATAATAAAGAATAGTCAAGTGTGAAAAAAATACACGTGCATTGTTGCTATTAACTATTAAATTATATGTATATTACACCTAAATGAGCACAACTTGTTTGAAATATAAATGAATAATTTTGGCCGGCAAAATAACTTTTTTTTCGTCAGATGTCCTTAATGTGCCCGTAAAATTGAACAACATGGCATTACATATTGCCGGTTGTATGTAATACCTACAATAGTATTTTTACTATCTAATTACACACATGATCTGCACGTTAACGGTTTTACGTGCATTACATTAATTTATGTCGGATACGTTGACAAATACCATAATGTTTGGAGAAGAGCAGTGGTGGCCCAGTGGTATCGGCCCCGACTTAGGAGTTGTAGGTCGTGGGTTCGAATCCCGGCAGGCGGCATTACTTTGTGTAATTTATTTCATCACCACTGCTCTCAAAACGGTGAAGGAAAACATCGTGAGGAAACCGGCATGTCCTAGAACCAAAAATTCGAAGACATGTGACATCCACCAATCCGCACTGGGCCCGCGTGGTGGATTCTGGCCCACCCCCTCTCACAGAGAGGAGGCCTGTTTCCCAGCAGGGGAACATTAATAGGCTGATGTTGATGATAATGTTTGGGTTAGAAGCTGTCGTTGGTGTCGTCCTAAACTTGATGATCATAACTCCTTATGGGCGGCGGCAAAATGTCATAAACCTCAGGAGTACTTATATCCGTAACTGGGTTATTAAATTCTTCCCCTACTTTCATAGTTCGTAGTTTGTTGTTCTAAACAGAAATATGCTAATCATGAAAAGATTCACATAACTTAGGAAAGTATTTTTAATTAAAAACGGGCGCGGGCACATAACGGTACTCGTTTGTTTTAGACCTGATTAAAAGCAGATATAATATGGTAGGTTTATGCTACATATCTCATGATAGAGCCTTAGAATAAACGGGGGCAAAAGGAAGAAATGGTTACAGAACCCTGAAAAATGGGCTTAACAGCATAGGGTTGTGCAAAAAGTGTAGACCAAACTTTGCTTTTTTTATATCGAGAAAATTTCATTGAATCGTGTTTTCATTTTTGTAAAAAAAAATAAGTAAAAATAATATTTGGACTGACCGAACACCTTGAATCCATCACGCCTTAGATATCACGCATATTTAAAATGTTCCTTGGTCACCTAGGTGTGTTTCTTTGCCGTTCTGAGAGCAGTACATATAACACATAAATTACAAAAAGTAGGTATATCACTTGTATGGATTGAATTTAGTATTCTCGTAATAATTCATAGTCTATAAGGGCTTTTACCAACAGATTACCACTACTTCTGATTGTTTCAATTTTCAGCAAAACTGGCTTTTGTTTGATTGTTCTTATCTATCTCTGAATTAAACTTGTGGAAAATGAAGCCATATCGGACATTACGCCAATGGCTGACATGAACTGAACAAGCAAATAGTGTGAGTAAAAATGATTAAAAAATGAAAATTGACAATTGAAAGGTGTCCTATCGATGATACAGTTGTGTTTAAAGTAGTAGTAATTTACATTGACATAGGTAATTGTTTAAACCATTTGAATGGGTTATTGTATATTCGCCATTAATCTCACGAAAATAAGTATTGACCCTGTTCTCCTAGTACTTTTTGTTCAGATTCCACATTGTGTCGTTTTCGGTGGTTTTGTACTGAATTTCATTATTTAATTGTTCTGTTATCCGTGCGGAAAATAAATTAGGGTGAATTGACAAAAATCAAAATAATAAAAAAAAAAAACAATTAATAGATATGTACTTTTTTTCGTGGGGATTTCATTTTGTGGCAAAACAACAATCCATTTGAATGATTTTGGGAAATAATTGAATGTATTTACTGTACAATAATGTCATTAGTTGGAGTATGGGACTAAATCTCTACGGGTAGCTTCCGTGCTTCATTTAGATGGAGAAACTATGTGAAGCACGAGGGTAAGCTCAAAATGTCCCTGGTTTATAAAACTTGGAAGACATTTCTTATTTTTATCGCTGTACAAGTAATGTGAGTAACACATTATAAATAAAAGAAGGAGCGCAATAAAAGAAGAAGCTAAGTTAAGTAAATGGAATGCCGGCTAGTAAATGCATCAGCGGCGCTTTAACTCCCTCGCGACAGCAGTAATGTGATTTGGTTTTTAAAATACTCAGTTGAATGTGAGGGTATTTTTGTACTGAGGAGAAAACTTGTTGGGGGTCAACATCCTCCTCAATTGTTAGTAGATACGTAGTGGTAATAATGGATGGTCCTGTTTTTAAATGTATAATAATAATTATAAACGCGATGATGGTTACAATATTAATTATTACGTGTTTTGTTAAAGAATAATAGCTGGTCCCTGTGATTTTACTACCGTTGGTTTTAAGCCTTCCACGGTAATAATAAACACAAAAACTTTTCATCTATAAAATATTAGCGGCAAAAACATGGTCATGACGCATGTTATGGTCAAGTGCTGTATGCAGATATCACAAGAAAAAATCAACTTTGCTACGAGAGTAGGCGCACGGCTACGTGCGTAGCACGGTCTACGAGCGTAGCACGGTTACGAGCGTAGCACGGTCTACGAGCGTAGCACGGTTACGAGCGTAGCACGGCTACGAGCGTAGCACGGTCTACGAGCGCAGCACGGCTACGAGCGTAGCGGTCTACGGGGGTTCATAAGTTCGTAGTCATCTGTTCTCATTGCCTAGTAGTCCGGTCAATTTAGACATAAAAATGTGAGTGAAATTACATAAAGTCCCAGCAAGCTGATTTTTTGTGAAGTTGTTCAAAACATAATTATAAATAATGTCTAGAAGTTCCCCATCATTCCCCTGTAAGGAAAAAAAAATATTCAAGGTCAAAGGTAAAAAAATGAGTTTTTCGCGATTTTCAGCAAAATGGTAAGTTTTATCATGCAAGTACCTCAGACAAAAATTGTAGATCATAAAATTATCTATAAAAATGTGTTAATACTTTTTTTCTTACGAGCCACCGTTTCAGAGATATAACGATTCTAAAAGTTATAAAAGTTGTTATCGTCATATGCATCTAATGAGGTAGTGTACTTAGCGCGTTTTTTTTAACGTGGTTTCCCCAGTAGGCCTACTCCACGGGTCAGTTGTGATCCTGTTTATTGTAAAACTATTGCAAAATAACGGAAATTTTCAAAGATTGGGAAAGATAAAAGCGATGTAAATGAAAAGAAAGTGTTGAAGTTTATTCGTCTCATTCGTAAGTTTCAAATTCTTGTTCTTCTTCCTGATCTTCTTCTCCTGCTTCTTCTTCATCTTCATTTTGGATGCAAGTAAATTGAACACAGGGACAGGCACGCTTTTATCTTTCCCAATCTTTGAAAATTTCCGTTATTTTGCAATAGTTTTACAATAAACAGGATCACAACTGACCCGTGGAGTAGGCCTACTGGGGAAACCACGTTAAAAAAAACGCGCTAAGTACACTACCTCATTAGATGCATATGACGATAACAACTTTTATAACTTTTTGAATCGTTATATCTCTGAAACAGTGGCTCGTAAGAAAAAACGTATAAACACATTTTTATAGATAATTTTATGATCTACAATTTTTGTCTGAGGTACTTGTATGATAAAACTTACCGTTTTGCTGAAAATCGCGAAAAACTCATTTTTTTTACCTTTGACCTAGAATATTTTTTTTTCCTTACAGGGGAATGATGGGGAACTTTTAGACATTGTTTATAATTATGTTTTGAACAACTTCACAGAAATTCAGCTTGCTGGGACTTTATGTAACCTCGAATGTCTAAATTGACCGGACTATAGTTGAAGCTTGCATGAATATTTTTACCATGAAACTTAGGATAATATGTATAAGTTTTAAGTAGTAGATACAAATAGCAAAGCATTATAATCGTTCATAATTTAGAAAACAATATTAACTAATTTCAGGTCAACTGTAACGTCTATTATGGAGGTAAGCTATTCAAAAAAGGTTGAGTTTAATAATGAACTCAAGTTACTTGAACGGTCTGGCTATAATAAAAGGGACCTTTAAAATATCTTCTTACAAATAAATTCATCCGTGACTTTTAGAAAGATCGTTGCCCGTTTTATTTTTAGTAGACTGGGAAATGCAATCCCACTTTTATTTTTACGAAATAGTATTATTACTTTTGTTGTATAGCTTTTTTAAAACAAGACTTTCTTTTAGCTGTACTTAATTTACGAGTGGAAAATTAGGCGAACAAATTAGGTAATTAGTAACAATAATGTCGATACATGAATGGGCAATGTTCTTTAGATGACATATTTAGATATTAAATAGTTTGATTAGTCTCGATTTAAGACGAGCACTTGAAGAAAAAATGTTTTGTTTATTGTACAGTTATACAAATAAGCAGTAAACTATGTCCATGTGGGGTTAACAAAGGCGCCTTAATAATCTGTGACAGACGATAGTCACATTTTCGCACATAAAAACAAAATTGTTTCTTCAAACATGCATTTAAAAAAAGAACCAGTGCATACTGAAATGCCGTAGCATAAACCATGTCAGAAGCATGTGGAGTTAACAAAGACGGCTTAATAATCTGTGACAGATGATAATCACAATTTCGTACATAAAAAAAAAAAAAACAAAAATTGTTTTTTCATGCATGCATTTTAACAAAAGACCACAGTGCATACTGAAATGCCGTAGCAAACCGTATTACCTACCTGCTGTCCAAAAATAAAGATCAACATTTGGAGGTGCACAAATGCTCGTTGAAAAGCGCGACTGCGGAGCTGAAGAGGGTCTGAGAGAGGAGCTAACGAACACAGAGGTACTCACCACCTTCTCCTCAAGGATTTCATTGTTGTTGTTGTTGCTCCCATATTTTAAGGCACCGTTTTCCATGACCACAACTGATCGTCGTGTTTAACAATAACTTTAACACTGTCCTCATTTACTATATATTTTTTTACAATATTTACATAATATGTCAAGTGATATTATAGTACACATCGTCCTTAAGTTTCTAACGTTGATTATATTTTATTGTTTTTATTTTTATTTTAAGTTACTGATATATTGTTTTGATTGTAATTAACTATTATTATACTTTTCATTGGACCTGAAATTCAAATACGCGTTAATTGATTTTATTAATTTGCCTTTTAGGTTTTTATTAATATTTTCTATTAGAATTTTTAATTAATGTCGATAATGTGTGCAGTACATCATTTAATTTTGACAAAGAATGAAAGTTTAAACTTAATTGCATTAAGCAATTACTTATAAATCGCACACATTAAACTCACAAGTAAATTATTAAGAATGTGTATTTAACTTACTAAACTAATGTTTATTTAATTGACACAAATCTGTCTTAAAACAAAGTAGACAAACAATCGAATCATTACTTATTGTAGTTCGTAACCTACATTTGGGTAGTTTCCCGGTTACACAGGAAATATTCCTATTATTTTTAACATTCTACGCGCACTCTTCTTTTAATAATACGCCATGCTGAATTAATTAAAGACGTTACATAATTTTATTGATATTAATATGACATCCGTTGCTACGTTACTTTTCTTTGTAAACACATTTCTTTGTTCGTAAAATCACTTCGACAAAAAACTAGATAACGATTCATGGAGTGTCTTGAGACAGTTTAAGATATTCCAGTTCAAGTTTTATAATTTGATTAGTCTTTCAAACACCACTGATGAAAATTCACTTTTACGAAAAGTTTTTACATCGATAGGTACTTAAAATAATTACCTAACGACTGTATTTTTTAAATTGAAAGGCACGATTGTTTTAGGACACATGATTTATGTTTAATAGTGGATGCAGTTTGTTATTATCGTGTCGGGTGTCGCGGTGCAGACGGCGCGCGGTCGGTGGCGCGGTGGGCGCGGGCGGCTCGGGCGCGGGCAGGCGACTCGCGGGCCGCGTCACACTGCGGCGCGCGGCGGAGCGGACCCCCCTGCGGGCCGCGCCGCATACCCGCACTCTGCGCTCGCCTCACCATCGCCGACCACCATACCACCGATACGCACCATCCTTTATTATTGACAGACGACCTTGCCCCACATTATATTTTTTCTCCACTAAAAGGATTTATTAGGTCAATGATGGCGGATGTTGAACATTTGTGTTAAATGGAAAACAATGACTGGCTTGATTGACCCCGCGCTGCGTGACATAGCACACCGAGTATTCTCCCCCTGATTCTTTATTGATATTTTCTTTTCATTGAGAAGTTTCGTAGACGACTACTTTCTTATACCGCAATAAAAAAGTTAGCACATACCTAACTTGTTACTTGTATGAGTGTTATGTAATATTTATGAGTGAGGCATTTGTAGGCGTTCAGCTTATTTCTACGTTAGCATTTGGTCTAGAAAACATGGGAATATAAACTTATTTCAAGTACATTTAGTTAGCTAGGTAAGTGTTTAAACAATAGAATATGGACATCATTCTGTTGGTCTGTCAATCAAACGGACACCTTTCTGAAGTAATTTTAGAGTGCAATTATTTAGAAAATTACTGTAAATATAACCTATCAGCAAAAATACCCAGTCAAAGTACTAAAACATAATTTCAAGTCAAAGTGACGACAATTTTAAGTACTTAAGGCAAAATATTTTCGCGAAGCTTTTGGCATTTCAGCGTTCAAGTTAACGATGTTTTTGTACTAAAAATAAGAAATCAAGTACTTCATTTTTACTAGGTGTAAACGTTTCCTTTCTGAACGGTTTTTGTTACATTATATTGGTTTAATGCCTTTCGTTGCTTTTTGATTTGTTCCAGTTGCAGTAATTATTTTTCTATGCAAAGTCTTTAACCGATTTGTTTTTCAGTACATAATTCTTTTATTTACATATTTATCTACTGTTTTTTTGATTTTACAATTAATAAAAAAATATTGCCTGTTTTTATGTTTTGATTAAAAATATTCAATGTTTGTTGCTTGTTTTTATAACACGAGAGACTCCCTTTGTTTAAACTTAAAGCAAGGTTATATTCTAGTGTTAAAAAAGCAAGTAAATCTTCCAGAGTTTCCTAATGATGATGATGATGAATTTAAATTGCATCAAATTTAGAAGATCGACATAATCACATATTTATAGGCACGAAAAGAGAGCTATATACAAAGATACCTTACAATAAAGCCAGTGTACATGCGTCGCTGATTTTCATTTCACTCAACTTACATTACACTGAGTTCACAAAAAAAAAGAAATGGCACATAATACATGTGCTGTTTTCTCTGCAAACATTACTCAATAAATGTTTCTAGAGAAATTGTATTTTGCCTCAATATGGAAGATCTGGAAAGACGAGAAAACTGAATGTATTTTTCAAGCTGGGATCGGTAAATTAATATTATCTTAAGAGAAAATAATTTTAACTGAAAGGGCAAGTAATGATCTTTTCCAAAAGGCTGTTTCAAGAACTCAATTTATTATAAATTTGTAATTTAACCAAACTGGGTGTAGGTGTGTTTGCTTTGAAATATTCCTTGAAGCGGTTTTCTCTTGGGAAATAAATAAAGAAAATAATACGTTCTTTAATTAGTACCAATAATATTATTAAAATATGCATACACATCTTTAGAAGAACGCTATTTATTTAATACATAGAATAATTAGTAGCATCAGGATAGTTTGGAAACCAACCCCATTTTTGAAAGCGATGATAGCTGTAAGTGATGAACTAGTTTTTTTATGAAATGATGCAACAGTTCACCACTAAAGTGAACAAGACCTAGGGTCACATCATTTCGCATCACAGCATGCATAGGTAACGTTTTGAGAGACTTTTAAGTTGTATACTGAGTTGCCTGTCTCACTAAATATGTAATCTCCCTTTGCCATATAAAGCGTCATGTCAAATTAAAGTAAAACAAAAGACTGTAATCTGATTATCTACCACGATATTGGCCGGTGTACGCCAATTTTACGTCTGTCTGACAAAAAAATTCAGCAGACGACGACTAGCGACTAGAGACTGATATTATCTTTATACTTATTTTTTGTTATTAACAAATACGAGCACTCATATAATTGTATCATTTGATGAATGTTTGCAATTAATGGAAAAGGAAATTGCAATTTGAACTTGGCCAGTCACAATTTTATTATCCGTAGTTTCAAGTAAACAAGCCAGTAACTCATACTAGAACAATTATCTTTCGTTACCCACTTCCTAAAGCAAATAGTTCTGACGTGGATTGCACCGTCTGATAGCAAATTAATCTCATATATAGTTACTTAAGGTAAACACATATTGGATTAGTCTGCGGTGTTTGTTATGAGATAATGTAATAGATAGTGTCATTGCATAATAAATAAGAAAATTCGAAAGCAGACAATCGAATATTTTATTCATATCTGATGTTAGTGAAAAATTCAGTACTATATGATATGAGTTAAACAAAGTTTTTTCCGCCGTCAATAATAAACAAGGAAAAAGTTTTATATTTAATCCAGAAATGTGTATGTTTGTGCATGTTTGTGTTTTAAAACTGTTTTTTTTTCTTGGAAATCGATCATAAGATCGTACTCTGTAGTCTGTAGTGCAAGTCGCTGTGTTCTGGCTATGGCGGCACGCACAAAATAGGCCATGCGGACCGCGGTCAGCCATTTGGTGACCCCTGGCCTAACCAATCGTGAGCGCACGAGTTTCGCGATTGGACGATCTCAAAGTAGAAGATCACATCATAGACTCCAGCGATGTGATTTGTTCTTGAGCTTATCATATCAGCGTTCAAATGTTCAGTCACTGCAGCGACCGTGGCGTCAAAGCGTCGTTTTTTATGCTGTCCGTACATAAAGTAGTAAAAAAATACAAATGTAGAACTATTTCTTCACAAGAAAGAACTTCGTTATGCGAACCAGATGTCTGGCTGGTTGCAAGTTACATGCAATGCGTGTGTCTGGTATTTACGACCTCTAATTGCGTCCTAGGCCTTACCAGTCTCAACATGCACGAATGTCTTGCCGGATCCGAGATTTCAATTCCCTTATTCATTCATGCTTGGGTGGTCTTGCTGAGTCAGGTTACGAATTTTTGCATTTGGGATAAGGATTAGAATTAAATGTTTAATAACATAGTCTGTTCCTTCTAGTGCAGTCGGGTAAAAAGAACAAACGATCGTCATCTATAATTATGTTTTTGCTAACTTCGAAGGGATATTGTTCTCCGAATTAATTGTGTCTAATGATATATAATGAATCAAGACAAAAACTGCCAAGACGAGACTGGTTTCAAGCTACCACTTTAAAATTCCGCGGCAACAATAGCGTTACGTAACACAAGACGTAAAATCTGTGAGTCTAACTGCCTCCCTCCTTTCCACAAACATTTCCCGCCCCCATTAGCTTCCGAATTCAGTATTTACTTTTCCGTACCCTTATATGTTCAGCAAAATGAAGGTCGATTAAACGTTTAATTAAAATGCACAAACCATTTGGTTTTATCTTTATACTTATTGTGTCGCTGTGCGCGTTATTGGGTGAGCTTCCCGAATGCGTATCGCTTTCCTGTAAGGGTGTTATTTATTTCGCGAGTTTCGTTAAAGGTACGTTGACATTCAGTTGACCGACGCGCGTTGTAAACGCAATAACAAACAAGGAAAAAAACTTTTTCAAAAAAATGTGACCGCCTTCAAAAACAACCACAAAAAAGGGTAAAATAACCTAAAAAACTTTTCTTTCGGAAGTCGGTGACTTTTTTATTAATTTCATTGTCTCTTTTGCCACCGACTTCCGAAAGAAAAGTTTTTTAGGTTATTTTACCCTTTTTTGTGGTTGTTTTTGAAGGCGGTCACATTTTTTTGAAAAAGTTTTTATTTTACTCTTTTTAGTTTAAATATTCAACCAACATTCTTGTCAAATACATCGTTTTCTTACATGTGCACTAGAATTTCGTAATCCGTAGGACCGGTAATAACATCGTTAACATCTCTTTCATTCATTCCCTATCTCAAAAACTGCTGAACCGATTTTGATAAAATTTGCAGTATTCCCTAAGTTGAACGATACCTAGTACAACAACAAAAGAATTACTTAAATTGGACTTGTAGTTCCGGAGATATGCGAACACGAACATAATTTTTTTACTTGAGGAGTTGTACCTTCCATCATCAGCTCAGCTACATGAGATGATGATTTCCATACGCAAGTACTTGAATTACTTCATAAGATTTGCGAAAAACTATGTGTCAGCTAATAAAATTTGAGGGTTGCCCTCGATTTCTCCAAGATCCAATCATCAGATCCTGAAATGGTGATAATGGGACCACACGGGAAGTACCAGCTTTCGATTGAAAAAAGAATCATGAAAATCGGTTCACCCAGTCGCAAGTTATGAGGTAACAAACATAAAAAAAAAATATAAAAAAAATACAGTCGAATTGATAACCTCCTCCTTTTTTTGAAGTCGGTTAAAAAATAATGAAATGAACTTTTTTACGTTTTTTTTAAATTGTTTTTTCGAGAGCTCGGGAGCTTGTCAGGTGGGACAGACAATTCTGTTATAGAAAATTAGTCATCATCATCATCTGCCTATAATGTTCTCACTGTTGGGACACAGGCCTCCTCTCTGTGAGAGGGATTTGGCCATTATTCACCAAGCGGGCCCAGTGCGGGTTGGTAAATGTCACATGTCTTATAATTTTTGCTTCTAGGACATGCCGGTTTCCTCACGATGTTTTCCTTCACCGTTTTGAGAGCAGTGGTGTTGAAATTAATTACACAAAGAAATGCGCCTGGCGGGGTTCGAGCCTACCACCTACAACTCATAAGTCGAGACCGATATCACTCGGCAGCCACTGCTCTATTAGAAAATGAATATGACGTACGATTACGTACCGTCACGCTCCCTGCGTTCACTAAGTGAGCAGAAGCCCTAGTGATACGAGCAAGAGTCGCGCTAATACCGTTTCTTGTCACGTTCAGCTAACGTAATACGTGTAAAGCTGTATAATATGAAAGTAGAGGAGTTATGTAACTGACTGTGTTAACATAAATAGCTTGCTCGATGGTTCTGTTAAACCTTTTTAGAATGAATGGCGTATAAAATAGTTGCTATACGTTACTAAGTTCCATGAATGGTCGATACCTAAGGTAAGAAGGTGCTAATCTGCCGGGGTCGCGGGACTTTCTCGACAGGGTACCCTGGAACTTTAAGGGCTATTGATGGATGATCGTGGATTATATTCAGTACTAGTCTAACAGACCTCCCGTCCTACCGTGAGTGGATTTAATGGTTTTACATTATTATTTTTTTAAAGAAATTAGCCTATTATGAGCTCACTAACTTTTTTAAGGTAGGTCAATTAAGATGCAATTAAGACTTTTAACTCTTTTGTTATATTTTGAACACGAAATTTGGAAAGTTAAAAAATTTGGATTATTTGTAGCTGGTGTCGCCAAGAGCTCCCCAGCGGTCATCTAATACCTGAACTCTTTTAAGGGTTTCAAAAAAAAAAAACATTGCCCCTCTCTAGGAATTTCTCCCGTACCGTGGGTGCGTTTACAAACATAGAAACTCACTTACACAAACACCCAGACCCGAAACAACTACTTGCAGATCATACAAATGTTTGTTCCATGCGGGGATCGAACCCGCGACACACATCGCAGCAGTCCAATTGCTCAACCACTGCGCCAAACTTGCCGTCCCGGTTTCCCATGTTCTTGTTGTTCCTAGCTGATAGGTGTGCGTCCACAGGTCGGCATCGCCCGTATCGGACGTATCGTACGTAATGGATTTTAGTTTGCCTTGTATGAAAACTCATACAACTGCGTCCACTGATCCGCATCGTACGGACGGCTCATCGGAAATGCTTTAATGCGATGCGTACCGATGAAGTCATACGGAATGCTGATCAGTGGAAGCGATGAAGGTGGCATCGGCAATCCGACTGCTGATACTCGCGTCGGCAATCCGATCGCTGCCGACACAGAAATCCGTTTGATGCGATGCGTCCGATACGTACGATGTGGACCTGTGGACGCTTACCATTAGGGCACAAGATAATCTATTTTCCTCACACGTTATCAAATCTTCAGTTTGACGGGATAAGACGAAAAGGTCGAAGGAAGAGTGCTATTCTATGTTGAATGTATGTAAGTTGTCAACGAAACCACATTACAGTAATGCTTTCACATTAATCCATTAGGATATTTATCCTATCTCAAAACGTAGTAGGATTAAACGTAGGCCCATTTATGTTTTATTTTATCTAGTAGGTACTTATTGAAGATACTCGTAAATACGTTAGTGCCAGTTTTTATATCAAATCCCCATATCATGTGGATTACTTTAATCTGAATAGAAATTGTAAGTACCAAAAATAACTTAACATTTGTTTATGGGTTGAAACTGAGTCCTCCCGATTGGAAGGTTCCTTTAGTGCCATTTGCATTCCAGGGCCGAACATCGTCGAACGGACGTCTCAGGAAAACCTCCCGGCGTTGACGCGGGCATGCGGACTAATATAATTATAAATAATGGCCGAATCGGGCGAAACGAACAGCTGTGCGTTGATCGATCTGTTAGTCAGCCAGTCAGTTTCATATTTTATTTTATAATATAAACAAATGCATTAAATATTCAAGTCATTAAGTTACCGCATTCCTCAGAGAAACCTAATTTGATTTCTGTCATTATAATGATGACCGTGCAAGATTTTTTAATTAATGAAATGACAAATATGGATGAAACTTTGTCATAATATGCAATGTGTCAATGAATGAATTGATAACATATCAAAGTTACTAGCTGTGAATTGGACTCTCTCTTGTACACAAAAGGTGTCTTCGTCATCATCATCATCATCATCATCATCAACCGGAAGACGTCCACTGCTGAACATAGGCCACCGCCACGCCGAACGACAATTCGCCACTTGCATCCATCGGTTGCCCACGACTCTCGCAATGTCGTCGGCAGCTAGTGGGTGGCGTCTTCCGGTCCTAACGGTGTCGTACCTCGAAACAATTTTGTTATGGTTGCAATAGGATTAACACAGGATATTAATAATAATCTATCTTAGTTCCTATTTTTAACCGTCTTCAAAAAAAGGAGGAGGTTATCAATTCGACTGTATTTTTTTTTTATTTTTTTTTTTTCTATGTTTGTTACCTCATAACTTGCGACTGGGTGAACCGATTTTCATGATTCTTTTTTTATTCAAAAGCTGGTGCTTCCCGTGTGGTCCCATTGTCACCATTTTAGGATCTGATGATTGGATCTTGGAGAAATCGAGGGCAACCCTCAAATTTTATTAGCTGACACATATTTTTTCGCAAATCTTATGAAGTAATTCAAATACTTGCGTATGGAAATCATCATCTCATGTAGCTGAGCTGATGATGGAAGGTACAACTCCTCAAGTAAGAAAATTATGTTTGAGTTCGCATATCTTCGGAACTATAAGTCCGATTTAAGTAATTCTTTTCTTGTTGTATTAGGTATCGTTCGACTTAGGGAATACTGCAAATTTCATCAAAATCGGTTCAGCAGTTTTTGAGATAGGGAATGAATGAAAGAGATGTTAACGATGTTATTACCGGTGCTAGGGATTACAAAATTCTAGTGCACATGTAAGAAAATGATGTATTTGACAAGAATTTTGGTTGAATATTTAAACTAAAAAGAGTAAAATAAAAACTTTTTAAAAAAAATGTGACCGCCTTCAAAAACAACCACCAAAAATCAGTAAAATAACCTACAAAACTTTTCTGTCGGAAGTCGGTGGCAAAAAAGACAATGAAATTAATAAAAAAGTCACCGACTTCCGACAGAAAAGTTTTGTAGGTTATTTTACTGATTTTTTGTGGTTGTTTTTGAAGGCGGTCACATTTTTTTTTTTAAGTTTTTATATATTCGTGTGGTACGATTTAAGTATACATACTTAAATCGTACCACACGGGCGAAGCTGACGGCCTGTAGTTTGATGTAAAGTGTGAAAAAATTACATTCTAACACTTGAAGTGGATCAATAAAATGATAAGATAAAACATGAAATGTAATTTGCATTAGACTTCAAAATTTACGGAATCTACCTGTTATCAATTTGCCCGGGTCGACGGCGCGTTGTGTTCCACGCGCGCCTCAGTCAGCTTCATGATGGGGCCCCCCTCTATAGGGCCAAAGCCTGCCGGGGTTGCGGGACTTATCTCATTACTGTGACCCCGGAACGTAAAGGGCTATCGAAGGATACCGTGGATTTTAGTCAGTACGAGTCTGACAGTCCCTCCCGCCCTGCCCGGGGTTGGACTCATTTGCTGATATTACCACGCTAAAAAAAATCTTACTGTTATCAATGACATGTTGGAAAGTTTTTTTCAGCAGAAATTTTGGAAATTCCAGTTTGTTACTTTTTACGGTTGAAAAGATGCAGTACTGTGATTGGAAGGTTGGAAGGTCAATACCATACGAAAAAACGTTGAGTTTTAAAAAAGGTAGAACCTCAGCGTTCTTTTTTGACACTTTTGGGTTTTTCAAAACAAAAGTGTGTTTACACAAAACTAGTTTTATTTTGAATTTTCTATTATGAAGAAGTGCTTTGTTTTGTTTTATCGTCAAGAGATAAAAAAAATCTCAAGTTTATTGAGCTTTTATTTTGATTTCATTACTCTTTGAAAAAATATTAATATAGTAATATTAATGAAAAAAAATAAGACATGTTTCAGGATTTTCTTCGGCGTTTCAAAAGAAAACATTTTCAGAATTAAATGTCGAAAGTTAGCTTCCATTATGGGTATCTACCGTTTTTCCTCACAATTTCATAATTTTCCGACGATAGATACCTACGAGTACTATGTTAAATCAACGATAAGGTAAGAGTTAACCTTTATGACGAAAGTCTTTGTTATTTCAAAGTTAGATGACTACAAAAGAGCATAACTTCGGGCTTACCTATATTACGTTATGTCTGTGACAGTACATTACAAAGAGATACTGTGGTACCACAAAAACTTTTGAACGTCCCTTGAACACAATTAAAAAATGTTACGTTGAAATAAGGTCCGTTTTGCAGTGACACTTTTTTTAGACTAGTGTTTAACAGATGTTTAAGTGTTTGTTGTAAGGCTGTTAAAGTTCTAAAGTTTGTTTCCTGTAGGAAATAATCGATGTCATCTCTGGAATACTGAACCGTTTTTGAAAATTCTTTCACCAGCAGAAAGCGACATTATTCTTGAGTCAATCGCTAGTATTTTATACGTATGAAATAATATGGATAACCTTTGTATGACACACCTCTTTCAGTTTACACTGTCGATATTGATCGATTTACATAATTAACTAAATTGCATTGTCATGATGCATCCCTGTTAAAATATATTTGTCATTGTTGCGCTTTGGACCTAAGATTACGCGGCAAATAAAGATTATAGCAGTTTAAACCATATATAATAATTATCTCTAAAGTAGAGCGTAAAGGCCGCCGTTCAGTCGCGCGATACATTCAGTTTGATCGCAACGCGCATGCCGTGCGCAAGAGCACGCGCCACGCATCTCTTCACACTGACTTGGCGTGCTCGCAGTTAAATGATAGGAAAATTTAATTAATTTAAGTTATAGTAATTTAATTAAGTGATCGTCAAAATGGGTGCAGAGAAAGAAAAAAACGGAGGAAATGTACCCCCTCCAAAAAATGTGCCCCCTCAGAAAAATGTGCCGCCTAAGGAAAAGACTGTGCCGCATACGTTATTGAGGACATTTTTCTGTTGGATGCTGCCTATATTCTATTATGGTAATACAAGGGACTTGGAGGAGCACGATTTACCTCCTCCTAAAAGCATGTATCAGTCGAAAAAGGTCGGAGATATACTGGAAAGGTGAGTTCAAAACAATAACTTGTAGATAAGGTAACCAGTTTCAATTTTAGGGTTTCGTGAAAATGATACTGACATTTTGAAATAAGAATGCATTACATTTACTTTTTAATAACAAACTAATATTGTACAATACAATGATTCGGCGTAATACGATAAACAGTTTACGATAAATGTCGCGTGAGGTTTGATAATGCGTTTGTAATTTTTTATCTACCATAAATTGTATTTCCTGGCTTTAATTTGACCTGAAAATCCAGAGAGGATAAGTAATTACAAGCCAACCTATGCAAAAATCTCGCGTATCGGTAAGTTTTGATTGCACTCCTCCGAAACGGCTCGACCTATTTTAATGATTTTGGTATGTACTTTTCACCCTCTTATACCCAATTATTAAAATATTTGACGCCCAGAGAACTAGTCGTACGCAATTTAGTGTATTGAGGTTTAATTTATAAGTAGGTCAATAATAATTTCCTTGTTGGAAACGATCCTTAGTAATCAAAGTATTTAGTAACAACAAAGTCTGCCTTTTCTAATTGAAATAGACCTTGCTGAAAAACAATAAACCAAAATCAAAATAAAAAAATCATAACATCATCATAATTCGTTTAGCTTTGTTGCAAAATTCGCGGTACCACATTTTTCTTTCCGGATCATTTTCTCGTTATCTCAGAAGTCATCTCCGGTCTATTCATTTCATCCTTTACACAGTAAAAACAATTTCAAAATATAAATGCCAATAATATAATAATACTATCAATGTAATATTTGCATTCTGTTATCACGTAGAGCTGAAGCAAGCACATGTTTACCCAAAGCCACATCTTCGTATTAAAGTTTCAGCGTATGATATTGAAAAGAGTATGCTCGTATCCGATTCGCTTGCATTTTGCGTGCGTAATATGAAATTCTAATACAAAGTCATAAAGAAGAGTTTCGTTTAAAAGTGAAGAACGTTGCGCTTCGCCGCGTACATGCCCGTTCTCCGACCGACTCATGTATGCACATAGTATCAATAAGTTCTATTTGAGATTCAGTTTGTTTATTGAAAAGTTTTTTTACCCGGAACAGAAAATGTTCAAAAACAGAGCAAGATGGAGAGAGAAAGAGTTGCAAACTTTATAGTAAAGGTAAATTCACGCGGAGACTCAATGTTCCGCGCTTACTTCAATAGAGTGCAGAGTGACTCAAAATTTAACTTAATTGAAAATATATACACATTTCCATCAGTATGATCGTGAAACGTCGCCTCGCGTCGTTTTAGTGTGAACTGACCTTATGGGTGCTTCTATGAAATAAAACACCATACATCTTTCCACCTCAGTAGTGTAAATGAAGGCCGCGGTTGCCCTACAAAGTGCGGAGTTTCAACCAGCCTTATATTTTATTGTTAGTGAATTGGGACGGTATTTTGGTCATTCAACGTTTTTGTTTCAACTTTGTTATGAGTTTACAAGCTTTTTGTGTATTTTAACCAGTTTAATAATGAGGATTAATAGATAAATAAACAAGGCCACAAGGGTCTCATTTACCCCAACAACCGGACAAAACAGCAAATGTATTTTAGTCATTCAATCGTGATACACTTACACAGCCTGATTAGAGCCTGCAGCCAAACGGCAAGCGACAATCGTTAACGTTCAGCAGTCGCTAATACATTTTCAACTTTATACCCCATCGCATAAAGTTGAAAATCCAGTAAAGACTGCTGAGCGATAGCAAACGATACAAACGAAAACGATCTATAATCTTTGACTATATGCAATGGAGTATAAAGTTGAAAATGTATTAGCGACTGCTGAACGTTAAAAATTGTCACTTGCTGTTTGGCTACAGGCCCCGTTGTTTTAATTTAACGATAGGCACGCGTTTGATCACTATCTCGCCCGATGGTAAGCGATGATGTGGTCGACGATGAAGCACACTTGCCTAAAAGTAACCTTTTCAGTAAACCAACTTCAATTTCACCTTAATGGGCTGCGGTCAAACTCGTATAATACTTACTAGGCCAGCATGTCCCTATAACCTTAGACTATGTGACTAAAGGTGAAACTATTGATTTTCTCCAGTTATTACATTAATGCGCATACTTACATCTTTCGCGTTGTAATTTCGTGGTATGCCAATTTATTTTTAATTAGAATTCCATTACAATACCGAGGGTTAACATAGTCGTCGTGCTGGCAATGTTATGCCTAATCATTGCTTTTAATGTATGTTTAAGCATACGCAAAATGCGTTCTGAGGGTTTTCTTATGTGGGTGTAATTTATCTATAATATGTATGTATTTAGAAATATATAAGTATGTATATCAGTTGTCTAGTACCCATAACACAAGCTCTGCTTAGCTTGGGACTAGATGGCGTTATGTGATAGTTGTGGAATGTTATTATTTTTATTATATTATACGTCATTTCAATAAGCAAACTTAGAAGTTAAATGTAAAGAGGTTATTCCACCGGATTCGACCTATTTTTGATTCAACAGTAAAGAATCATATATTCCTTTTTTCGATATAACAGAAATACAAGTAACTCATAACGTTTACCTAGCTAAAATCTTCACTTACGTACGTACCCCTTTGATATAACTCGTAGGTAAGTATGCGGGATGTGAACATGTTTAGTTATAGAAGCCGTTTCGAGCGAACAAAGCCGAGAGCCATGATATACGATTCAGTGCAGCCCAAAGGCTTCCTCTAAGAATATAGGAGAAAGTCTATTACCTACGTCTAACATTACGCTTTTAAGAATGTCTTGCACTTTTGAACTGATTATACTAGAGTTTCATTTGGACTACTGTTTTGTTTTTTTTTTTTTTTAAATAAAATTTTGCTCGGCTCTAAGAATTTCTTCTGTGCGTTTACAAATATTAAAATCACACGCGAACACTCAGACCATCATCATCAGCCTATAATGTTCCCACTGCTGGGCACAGCAGGACACAGGCCTCCTCTCTGTGAGAAGGAGTGGGCCATAATCCACCACGCGGGCTCAGTGCGGGTTGGTAAATGTCACATGTCTTCGAATTTTTGGCTCTAAGACATGCCGGTTTCCTCACGATGTTTTCCTTCACCTTTTTTAGAGCAGCGATGATGAAATATATTACACAATACCACTGGGCCACCACTGCTCTCCCAGACCGCAAACAATTAATTGCATAATGTATGTATGTTCAGAGGCCTTACCACGAGCTCTTAACGCAATCCAGTTTAGGCTGTGGGAAAGAAATGGCGCTAGACGACTTGTATAGCTCTGTCTCTTTCCCACAGCCTAAACTGGCTCGCGTTTAAGTGTTCATGGTATTGGTAGGCCACTGCGAAAATCAAACTCGCGAGATGCAACTCAGCAGTCAATCACTCAGCCACAGCGCCAACCGTGTAATACTTAATTTGTTGAAAACCTTGTTCTGAATACCAAAAAATTGAGGCTGAAATGCTTTAAATAATCAGGCATTGTTTCAAGTCAAATAAAATCAAAACATTTATTTCAACTAAGCCAATTACAGGCACTTACATAAAATAAAACTAGTACCAACTAAAAAATAGTTATGGTGTTACAGTCCCAGTCACAAGACATAAAAACTGTGAAAGTACCGTAAGTGTTCAATCCAAAGCGGATATCTCTATAGAGAAGAATGAGCAAGAAACTCCATGGACACTCTTTTTTAATCGTCGAAATTATTACAGATCTTTTGTTACATCATTCATCATCAGATGGTACATTATGTTGAGAGAGTTCAAGAGTTTGTTATTGTTCGTTAGATTGTCTGAAATTTGACGAATCTGAACTGAATATTAAATTAATTTATTGAGTGAAAGCCCAATTTTGCAAGGTAGAAAAAGAAAACCTGCGTCAGTGCACGCTGTTCATGGTTTTTAAAAACTAAAAAAAAATGTTCTTGCCATAACGGCAGAATTTGTGTCTTTGCGAGCCCAACAGAAATTGGTGAAAAGTTCGTTAGAAAATTCAACCGAAAAATGCTCAAACCAAAAAACTGCGAAGTTTTTGAGGGAATGAAAACTGTAGATAGGTACTGTCATTCTGTTCGCTTGGCTACGCTATAAATAATTTTGGGATTTTTTGACGAGCGCATGCTGTGATTTCCATTCGAGCACATTCTGATGGACTGTAATAAGATTAGATAATTATCATGTTACATTATGATAACTTTAGTTGCATCATCTGACGCGATATCGGCACATTTTTGTTTTAAAGATTATACACTAAATAATTTGTTTTCTTATGAAAATGTTTGTTTCTTGTCTCAGAGCGGCGAGTGAAAGTGACAGAGCTATACAAGTCGTCTAGCGCCATCTCGTTCACTCACTGGAACATGCTTGGTTTTAAGACGTTGTAATACCCCCCCAGGGCAATTTAATTATTATGAACTCAATTTCTCTCATTATTTTGTGGCTTTTACATTTACATCTCATGCCTCAGGTTAATAAAATACATAACATATAACTTAAAACCCCCGAAGGGTTTACTAGTTAGTAAGTACGACTGAGTAGGTAGGTACCTATTATAACACCCACAATTCGCATGTAATGTCTGCAGACTACAGTTCGACAGGTGGAAAGTAAAAAGAGTTATACATAAAACAGCTACTTTTCAGGAGAGAGCATAATGGGAAGAAATGTCCCCATTTTGGTTATTGTAAACGGATAGTTTTTTTGTCAATGCTTCATTATTTAATACATTATCGACATATGTATTTAATTCCTTCTAATTATGATTAATTTACGGGATATAGTACAATCAAAGAGGCATATAATTATGTGATCCGACATATTTGATATTTGGCATACGATGAAAGAAGGTGGTGGTTTTTTTTTCGAGAAGACCAAAAGTTGCAGGTTTGTTAACTTTTTCAATTTTAAACATCACTAGCTTCTGCCCGCGACTTCGTACGCGGATCCTGTTGCTTATGCCAGCGACAACGGGGTCGACAAAATCGAAGATCTAAAACGTCTGATGTGAAATTCTTAGAGCCTGGGGACGGAAAACTAACGGGACGCGCGTGACGATTCCAGACGTTCCAGATGTTTCATTTTTTTTACGTCAACAGAGAGTGCTCATCAGGCTGAACAACTTTGCTAAGACGTTATTCCTGTATATGTTATAGTGTAGCTGGGCTCTTGGTGTTCTACATCAGGTGTTCCAGATCTTCTATTTTTATATGTCAACAGAAAGTGCTCATCTGGGTGAACAACTTTGCTGAGACGTCATTCCTGTATATGTTATAGTGTAGATGAGCTCTTGGAGTTCCACATCAGGTGTTACAGATCTTCAAATTTATTATCTCAGCAGAAAATGCTCATCACGTGGATCAATTTTTGCTATCGCACCATTTTTGTATCTATTATAGTTTAGCTGGTCCATTGCGGTTCTGCACCAGGTGTTCAAATTTCCAAGATAAATTATAGCCTATGTGTTGGCCAGACTTGATACCTATACAACAAAAAAAAATCATTCAAATCCGTCCAGTACTTTTTGAGTTTATCCCGGACATACATACAGACAAACAGATAAACAGACAAACAGACAAAAATTCTAAAAACTATATTTTTGGCTTCGGTATCGATTGTAGATCACACCCCAAGTATTCTTTTAAAAAAATATTCAATGTACAGTTTTGACTTTCCTACTATTTTATTATATGTATAGATTAGTTGATTGATTTGACGTCAAATAATTATAATTATACTATATAAAGCTCGATTTGATGTTTATAAAGGATAAAAGTTTTGGTTTACTTAACAAACCTATGTACCTATTTCAGGATAAAAAATCACATAAAAATCGGCACAACAATTTTTTGTGACTAATTTAGGAGTGACACTGAAATCAAAAAGTTGGATTTTTATACATACCTTTTCTAATACATTTATATTGTATATAGAATATTGAGGCTGAGAAATTTTTCACAGACATTTTATATTTTTCACTTCAGTAGCTCAAACATGTAGGTTTTGCTGCCTGAAATCAGTGAGCAAAATGCGATTTTGCTCACTAGTGAGACAAAGTAGCTTTTTAATTTTTGTTTTAAAAAAAGCCGCGAATATCATATTCAGCCTTGAGTTAATCATACAATTCGAAACATTAACACTCTATCTCTTTCCCGCCAATAGAAAGAGAGAGAGACAAACACCAGCCCTTTTGAAGTTCCGATTTTGAATTTGGTCTCAAAGACAAACACGTTCGGAAATTTATACTAACCAAAGAAATGCAAAAAGATAATAATGTCTTCGAATGTATTTTATTGAATTTTTAACTTATTGCTGTATTTAAATGAAAATAAGCATTTACTGTAAATATTTATTTCTAGTTTCAATTTATGTTAATAAATATTTTGAATAATAAAATATTATGGGTGCTATTTCCGAACACGCCTTAATTTAAAAATAAAAGAGCGGGAATAAAATTTCATGGCTGGCGTAAAGAGTTGAATAAGTTAAAAAAAAAAAACATGCGTAACACTAGCGACGAGAACAGTACTTATTTTAACATAGCCATTTAAAACAACAAATTATTAATGCAGAATTAAATTTCCTAACTCTAACTAAATATCTGAAACCATACCATGTCTTCAATGAATGGAGACTTAACAAAGGGCGCAAGCAGTTTTTCGGAGACGGTGTTGCTATCTTATTTTTTAGATTTATCACAGACGAGACGATTATCTACAATGCGGAGTATTTATTTATTGTTGAAAGCTACTTCAAAAAAAAAGTTATTTTAATCTATTCCTATTTATTATTTTATCTCCTAAAGTGTTCTCGCTGCTGAAGTGAAAAGTTATGTGTGTTACACGAGAGCAAAGTTTTTTGCATCTCGTGCCTTTGAATCTCTCGCCACACTCAGGATTCAACTTTAGAATCACTCGCTACGCTCGTGATTCAATCCTTGAATCCTTCGCTTGCTCAAGATTCAAAATCAGCACTCGCAGCAAAAAACGACTTTGCTCTCTTGTTGCACAAATAACTATTATATATGCAATTTTCAGGTTCAAATAAAAAATATCTTACTGAAAAAAAAAGATTTATTGTGACACATTTAAAATAAACTGTTGAAGTAAATAAAACCTGTTTCTATAAAGAGATTAATAGAATAGACCACTTGTGTGCATGTAAAATGTATCAGAATCGCTAAGAAGCCATATAAATATTTATTGACTGTCGGCGGACTACTGTGTTAACGAATGATTGCATATAAAGGTTTATAGTGAAGATTACGTTAGGTGGAGGCATAACACTTTGTCTAAAATTATAAAATATTTATTTTATTGTATGTTTTTACCTTTATAACAGAAAAACTCAAAAAATGCAAAAAAAGACTGTTTTATTTGTTTTAAGTAATATAGAGAGTTTCCACTGACATTTGGTCGAGTGCTGAAAAAAAAATGTTTTGTAGTGTGATTTGATAAAAGCGGATACATTAGCGATAGTAGGTGCTTAACCGCGTCTGTTGAATTCTAAGGTTTGAAGTTAAATATTATTTTGAATATTTGAACTTAAATGCTGTTGTTAATTCTAATTTTCAATTCATGCTGACTTATAAAATATCACTTTGTCGCATTACGGTGATAGGTTAATCTCACATACCGATTAAAGTGCGCAAACAGGTAATACCACTCAGATGCTAAATTTTTCAATGATATCTCCTTATTTGTAACCAAATAAGAATTGAAATGCTCCGCCAGCTGATTGTTTTATTTTTTTATTGACATCATATTGTAATCGTACGTTTGTTATCTGGCTGATAAATAAAACGTTTCAATGATCGATCGTAAATGAACATGTCTTTAATCACTAGTTTGGAATCTGATCGTTGAGCGTGGTTTGTACCGTCGTTGTTGATGGAAATTTTGTATGCAATAATTAATTATTTGGAAGAGATTGATAGAATTATTGAGACGAGAGGTTTATTGATTAGATGCGTCTGTAGTCTGCAATTATATTAATACACAGATCAACATTCTACCCTTTTTCATAACGACAATAGTACCTACTTTCAAAACTTTGGGAAGGTTTATTTATCAATCTTTGTTTTGCGACTACTAGATTTCTGACGTAAAATGTACGGGGCTTTTTTTCTCTGACTCACTCCGCTGATAATTTTTTGTTGTAAAAGTTTTCGCTACAAGTATTTGAATTTTGAATAGGATCCATATTATTATGGTAAACGTTTTGACGATGACCAACGCTAGTAGAGACCAACCCTGGATAGGAAATGTTTGCTGATGAATGGAAGACGATAATGTTATAATATTTGGGGTTCTGTGAGAGTGCAGAACGAAAAGAGTAACTTCGTTTAGTATCAATGTCATAAGCTGTTCTATATTTATTAATAAATACACTAACATTATTTTAAAGATAAATTGTCCTGTAAACTCAAGTGCATTTGGTAATTGTGTATAACCACTGTCTTGGAAATAAAAATCGAAACATCTGAATGATTAAAGAAGGTTATTAGTCCATAATCCAAGGAAAAATGTATCTTGCTGACTTTTGATTGGTGGAAAACATTGAAGTAGCGTGTTGTTGGTCAATCGATGTTTTATGATTCATGCATGTTGCTTCTTATCTTTCTTGATCTGTTTTTTTTGTTTGTAATCTGATGTCCCAATTAATCATTCGATTTGGCGTTCAGTAACAAATTCACCATGCATGCATGCCTGAGTTTTGAAATCTATGGATTTTATACTGTCCCAATATAAAATATGAAGTGGTTTGTAGTTTAGATATGATCGGCAAAACTCGACTTTGTTTGCATACAAACATTCTGCTGTACCCAAACTTGTTTTCGATCGGTAATCATATTGAAACATTTGTTATAAAGAAAGATATTTTTAAAGACTAAAAGTATTGAGATTGCAGATCATAGGTATTTATGTACTAAAGGCTCCTGGTTTACTTGAAACAGACTGAAGAATAATAACATAATTGTTTGCCATTTAATCGCAATAACCAAAAGGCATTCAACTCATCTGCTAAGAATTTGAAAGACTGATCGCAAGACGTAAACGTAGAAAAGAACCCAAGAACCATTTTCTATGGTCGCAATGAGAGTTCCCGTTTTTTGGCACACCTTATTATTTAAGAAACACAAATCTAATTAAATTAGTGATAGCTAAAAATTCTCCCGTGCAGGCCACACGTAAAAAGTAATTATTTGACATTTCGGAGACCTCACGCTACACTAATATTCGTTTTCATTAAATTGATTCGACAACCACAACACGTTTACTTTTATCACATAAAAAAATAATTGCATACAATTCGATTAAATAAAACAAAGAAATTTAATATTGATAAGATAAGAAAATGAAGTCAGTTAAATAGTAAAACCGGCCAAGTGCGTGTCGGGCCACGCACAGTGTAGGGTTCCGTAGTTGCCCATCAAAATACTTATGCGAACTAACTAAACTGATTCGCTTAATTTAATTTTAAAAAGTAGAATTTTCAAAATCGGTCCAGGAGTCTGAGAAATCGGGGATAATACATAAAAAAAAAGATTACGACGAATTTAGAACCTCCTCCTTTTTTTGAAGTTAGTTAAAAATAGTTGACGATTAAAACCTACCTATCCCCAAAAAACATACCTATAAAAGCTGTAAAAATAAAGTTGACAAACTTACATTTGCAGTTGTCTCCGATACATTTTGTTTTAGAAAATATGATATCCAAGTACATTTTATAAGTTGGTCGACTATTACTCGTAAAGTTGTAAAGCCTACTTAGTCATGATAATTTTCGTTTAAATTTCGTTATATATACTACTATTGTGAATTTTTTCACACCCCCAAACATAACCGTTTAGCTGGTAGAGGGGGGGGACACTCGAGTCGAGCAAAATTTAGCACTTTAAAGCTTAATACTTCACAAACGAATTTTTAATCAAAAAACTGTTAATGGAAACTCACATTATTTTTTAAAGACCTATTTAATGATACCCCACACTAAGGGGTACGCGAGAAACAAAAAACACATTCCCACTTTACGTGTACAAGAGGTACCCTAAAAAAAAATATTTTTCGAGATTTTATTTTACCACTTTTTTGGCACAACAAATCCATATATTTACACCAAATTACAGCTCTCTAGTACTGTGCGTCTCTGAGCTAAACTGCGGACAAACGGACGGACGGACGGACGGACATAGCGAAACTATAAGGGTTCCTTGTTGACTACGGAACCCTAAAAATGCGGTATTTACGAGATAGATTATAATTTTTAATCTCATTTAAATTTTCTATCGAATGAATTAGAACACTGGGTTCGTCGTTATAACCTCCTAAATACAATAATAGTACATTGTTATCCGAGGGGTAAAAGTCACTTATTTAAGTCCCGAGACGGGTGTTTGGCGCCCGTAACTTAGTGAGGGCGCTAATAGCACAGATTACTAATAGTTCGAGGGACTAAATAAGTAATTTACCCGAGGTAAACACTGTGCTTTTCATTACGAATACGAGGAAAGTAAAATAATAACATAAAATATTAGCTAAAGAAAAAATTACTGTTGATCGGATTGTCGCATTCCCGCTTATTTTGTGTTTTTTTTTTATTCCAGCCAGTATTTTTCATGTTTCTATTTATAGAGCGGGAGCCCGTAACAGATGTCCGTGACCAATTTCCTCTCAAGCGATAATTAGCAGACTACATGAGGGAGTCGTATCATGAACATTCGTGGAAGTCAGCTGCGATTCCGTTGGTGGGATAAGCAGCAATCGCCGTTCAAACACGTAGAAAAAATATATTTTTTTAGTCATTTCCTCTCAATTGAAACCTGGTTTATATTGAAGATTACCTTGTATCACGAAGAATAAAACCAATCAGCCGACGGTACCATGGTGGAATACACGTCAGCTGGTCACTCGAACATGTAATTTTTTATTTTATTTTCAGTGATTTCCTCTCAACCCAAATTTTGCCTGATGAAAGTTTACATGAAGATATGGCTAAAAACAGACGTCAGCTGGCTGTATCTCGGTGGAAAGGTCGTCAGCTGATACTTTGAAAATTATTGTACAAGCAGGACTAAGGGCTAGTACAGACTTGCGGAAACCGCGCGTTCATGAATCGCGCGGTTCGAAACCGCAAAATTGTTATGCAATCAGACTCCGGCGGTTATATGTGATTATCGTACAGGGATAACGTCCGTTTGAAAAAGGAGATCAGCGAAAAATCGATTTATTTATCATCTCCACTAACTCTTGCCAAGCTTGGTTATGATAGTTTTATTTGAGTAATCCTCACATTGAATATCCCATATTGCATTTCTCTTCTCCACTTCATCAATAAACAGTTCAGTGTCGAAACGAACCGTGCCAAACTCACGAGCTGTGATGTGCTAACCGCGCGGTATCCGCCACGCAACTGAACGCAAAGTAAAGACTCCATAGTAATAGAAACGCGCGGGAGCAGCGCGATTCCATTTTCTGGCGGTTGACTAACCGCGCGGTTATGTCTGAACGATTACTTAATAACTCATACATATAAGACTCTCTCCTCTACTCCGCTTCTTTATACGCGCGCTTGTATCATCAATCCAAACGCAATAACAAATCAGCGTCTACGGCGCCGAAGAGGCGCGTTCCTGAAACGCGCGTCTTCTGCGCGTTTAGAATACGCCGTATGCGATGGGCCTAAGGTTCTCTGCCCATTCTTTGCACGAATATGCAAAACGATCATAATGAACTCTTGAAAAAACGTATAAATGGGTCTATTGATTTATTTTCTCAATTAGTGAAAAGTGAAATAAAAAGCTTTTCTATAAAGAAAACCCCCAATCATTGCTTGATTCATTGTTTGATGTTATTGTCATTTACATTTTTCATTTACATTACATATAAAACAATTAAAAATACAAAATAAACATGTTGTTATGAAACATATATCAATGGATATCTAGTTCGGACCTCAAAGATAGGAATTTCTTCATAATGCAAGCCGGATCGAGAAGCTCTTCACGTAATCTCCAAGCGAGAGCCTTGTCTCATCATTGAAGATCGTGCGGGAATCCTTCTGATTCTGTTGAACCGGTTAACGGACCTTCTTGATCAGGGTGTCAATTACTTATTCACTCCAGTAAGAACAGTTCCATAACTTGAACAAAATAACGAAATACAACAACAAAATCATTTAATATTGATTTGAAACCTTATGACAGCAGAATGATTTGACAAGATTAGACATTAAGGATGACACAAGTTTTTTTTCCAAATAATATTTTTTTATGGCTTCTTCTATGTGTCATTATGACAGACACTCGTTTCCCTTTAAGTCCGTTTTGATATTGCAAATAAATTACGTTTAGTTATTCAGATTTAATAAAATATTTGTTTCTTCATATTTTATTTTACGATCTTTCCACCGAGATACAGCCAGCTGACGTTTGCTTTTATCCATATCTTCATGTAAACTTTCATCAGGTAAAATTTGAGTCGAGAGGAAATCACTGAAAATAATATAAAAAATTACATGTTCGAGTGACCAGCAGACGTGTATTCCACCATGTTACAGACAGCTGATTGGTTTTATTCTTCGTGAAATAAGGTAATCTTCAATATAAACCAGGTTTCAGTTGGGAGGAAATGACAAAAAAATATTATTTTTTCTACGTGTTTGAACGGCTATTGCTGCTTATCCCACCAACGGAACAGCAGCTGACTTCCACAAATCTTTATGATCCGACTCCCTTATGTAGTCTACTAATTATGGCTTGAGAAGAAATCACTAACGATATTTTGGTCTGGCTTCCGGTCTATTACAAAAATGGCAAAGATTTTTCCGAATAGAGAATTAAAAAAAAAAACAAATAATGCCGTCAAAATAAACAAGATGAATGGTTAGCCAGGAATTTATTGGAATTTGGAAATATTGATTAAATCGTGGAGCGCATTTTTCAATAGATCTATAAAATAAATGTATGGGAAATTTTCATAAAATAATTTTAAGACTGTGTTTTTTTTTGCAGGAAATGGTTGATAGAAGAAAGAGAAGCAAAATTAGCTGGACGAAAGCCGAAATTTACAAAAGTGATTATCAAAACATTCTTCTGGTCATACTTGCCAGGAGGTATAATGCAATTCATTGCAATAGCACTACGGTAAGAACTAACTCAATCTGCTTATCAAAACGAAAGATATTTAAAATAGGACGAATGTTTTATTATTTTAAAATTATTTTTGATATTTTATACAACGTGTAACGCCAATAGCGCAAAACCTCTCGTGGGTAACTCAGCCCCGTTTACTGAACAATTTTTGTTCTAAGACTTATGGAAATTGGCAAAAAAAAAATTGATTTTCATGCAAAATGAGAAATTGGTCGGGCACATCTGTATGAAAAGCCAAATTATTTTTTGCGAATTTCCGATAGTCTTAGAACAAAAATTGTTCAGAAACCCGTCCACGGTGCGCCCGCCCGCGCCCGCGTGTGTTGTTTCTTGGTTGTTTCATACTACAAACACACGCGGGCTCACCGTGGACGGTGCTATACCGCGGAGTGCGCCACGCCTGATTAAATTAAAGTGGTCAAACGCGAACCTTTCATTAATAAAAAAAAGTAAAAGAGTATCAGATGTCTAAACTGAATTTTCTTTCTAGAACGGCATCACCATTGTTGTTCAGCCGCCTGCTCCAGTACTGGTCAACTGAGACGGCAATGGAACGTGAGACGGCCATGTATTATGCCATCGGTATGATCGCTATGAACTGGGTGTCGGCCTTTATGAACCATCACGGAGCCCTATTTTGTCAACAGTTTGGTATGAAGTTGAGGTGTGCTGTCGGATCTCTGATGTTTAGAAAGGTAAAGTGAATTTTATTTGTTAGAAGATACTTTTTCACGGTCTTTTATCGTTATCTGTTATAATAAAACTTATCTCTTGCTGACAATACAAAAAAAAAAAACAATACCTTAATTAAAGGACTTATCATTATTTTTATTTGGAAAACCGTGGCATAGTTTGAATTCAATATTAAAATACTTTCTTTTTCAAAATTAAATTGCTTTCTTTTTAACCTTGCCCACCTGAATATTCTAGTCAGCGAGACGGATTGCAGATAAAACCTAAAGAAAAGTATCCACTCTAGTTCTATGGTTACGTGGATCTTCTTTAATTAAAAGGACATTTTCTTTTCTCTTCTAGATAATGCGCATGAGCAACGGTTCACTAGGAGATACTACGGCAGGTAAAGTCGTGAATCTTCTGTCAAACGACTTGCAGAGGTTCGACCTGGCGATGATGTTCCTTCACTATGTATGGATTATACCGCTTCAGATCGCCGCTGTGGTGTACCTTGGGTACCTTCAGGCGGGGACTGCTGCCTTCATTGGATTCGCTGCCTTGATCATCATTGCACTTCCCCTCCAGGGTAATCTTTATTTTCTGTCTATTTTTTACCATTGTTACTGTTTTTAGGTTAATTATTCATCCATCCATCCGTTCACCCTCTAAAACATTCGCAATCATAATATGAGTACTGGCACGCCGCAATCGCGGCGGTAAAGCCGCGTACAGACATCGCGAGGCGTGCGACACGAATGGTTCGTCTCGCATGCCTCAACCTGAGGCATACGATGGTACATTTATACGTGCGTCCCGAACGAAACATGCTCAAGCTGAGCAAGCAAACAACACCTGTCCGGAGCGCACGGCTCGTACTGAGGCGGCGTTCGCAACGATCGTATGGCGCGAATGCTCACTGTGAGCACATGCACACGTCCACACAGCCCGAGGCATGCGAGACGAACTATTCGTGTCGCACGCCTCGCGGTTTCTGTACGCGGCTTAAGATCCCTCTTTGAGGAGTGTCTGGAGAGACGTCACGGCATCCAGACCTATCGGATGACCCAGGTCCTCACAGGACACGGAAGTTTCGGGAGGTACCTGTGTCGGATAGGGAGGGAAGATACGCCTGGGTGTCACCACTGCGACGATCGCCCGGAGGACATAGTAAAGCATACGGTGCAAGACTGCCCAGCTTGAACAGAGCACATGACAGAGAAAAAAAAACATAATATGAGTAAGATAAGATGTATCATCGCCGTCATATGCCAAGTCATTTAGACTTAAAAGTCTTACCCGATGCATCAGAGTACCTGTATTTTCCATGGGGTGGCTGCCCCTGCCCCTTCAGTACTCAGTTGCTTGGTTGCTTTACTCTTTTACTTCGAAATTATAACCGTGACGTTTGTTAGATTTCGATATAGTTATAGTATAACAATAACCATAAAAAAACGCCTTGCATAATTAGAAATTTAAATTCACTAGAATAACAACAATTCACTGATTAAACAATGCACAGATCGAAGGCCAAATGTTACATATTCTCGTATAACGGGGTTAACAAAACGTTCGTTCATTTTGTAAAAAAATCTGATTTATCTTTTGTTATAGTAGTGACGAACGACATATTTCATCACAGCCAATTCTGTTTCATGGATATGATACATTAAGAGGATTTCTTTTTTTTATCGTGGTAAAATCATCAAATGAGTCCTCCCACCCCGGGCAGGGCGGGAGGGACTGTCAGACTTGTACTGACTAAATTCCACGGTGTCCTTCAGTAGCCTGTTATGTTCCGGGGTCACGGTAAGGAAATAATCCCGCGACCATTAAGAGGATTTATTGACTAAATATAACAGCCACATAAGTTGATCTTCAAGTTTAAGCCGTATTTGCCACACTCGGGCTGTGTTTCATCGATTTTTATCCGTGCCTCGGAAAGTCCATAAAGCTGTTAGTAACATTTGTACCGGGGTCGCGGGACTTATATTATTACCGTAACCCCGGAACATAAAGGGCCATTCTTCAATGGCCTTTATGTTCCGGGGTCTGGTCCAGGGTCTTTATGTTCCGGGGTTACGATTCTAAAATCCACGGTGTCCTTCGACACCGTGGATTTTAGACAATGCAAGTCTGACAGTCCCTCTCGCCCTGCCCGGGGTGGGAGAACTCATTTGATGATTTTACCACGCTAAAAAAATTTCCCATTAGTAATGTTTGAAAAGAAAAAAAAAGTCATTACTGGAAATCAGTGGCACACAAGTCTGGCAACCAATCTTTGGTTTGATTAGTGGAGGTCATGAACTTCTATTCAGCTGCATCCACTTAGACTGGAAGTCGACGCCCAACATAGTTGAGAAAATGCAAAACATGAAACTCTAAACTCTAAAGTAACTGCATAAGCAACGTACTTCCAATCCCCCAGAGGTTCCAAAATCGGAAAACCGCCAACATACCGCCAAGTAAACAATACAATGAAGCTACAGAGTATGTTCCACGGTAATAAAAGTTTTAAAGCATAATATGTTTCAGGTGGTTTGGGTCAGTACCTCGGGAAAGTTCGACTCCGCACTGCTGAAAAAACAGATAGCAGAATTAAAATAATGAGCGAAGTTATTAATGGAATACAGGTGAGTAATTTTAGACAATGTTTGCGTATTAAGCACGTATTGTGTTAATTAATGTACAGGGTGTCCCATGAAGGGTTGAAACTGAACAGGGGCGGGCATGGGTGAGGGAGGTCATTACCAATAATTTTACCTCTGAGGCATAAGGTGCTATTTAGTTCAAAAGTTACGACCATTTTTTGTGTTCAGGAGCCTCGGTGGGAAAGAGACACAGCTATACAAGTCGTCTAGCGCCATCTCTTTTCCACAGCCTAAATTGGGCTAAGAATGTATAAAAATTGTAATTTAAATTCTCAGCATTAATATAAACCGCCTTGTGATGATAGAGTGTCGCGTAGTTCAACGGTGCTCGCTACACTAAAGTCAATTAGTTAGGTCATTAACACAAAATAAATTGTCTATTAATGATCATATTTAAATTGGATCATTATTGCACTGGATTATCAATGATATGTTTACACTAACACTCACAAAAGTTTTAAGACTAGATTCTGTCAGTGACTTCGTTCGTGTGAAAAAATCGCTCTATTATGGTATTTATGATGAAGGAAAATATCGTGTTCACTAACTTCTGATGCAAAACAAAATATGAACAAAACTTAATCAGTATAATAGCTTTTGGCGAGATACGTCAGGGCGGAAGCTTTATAATTCATGAATATTGTTTTTTTTTTTTCTAGGTAATAAAAATGTACGCATGGGAGATTCCGTTTCAAAAGGTAGTGGGGCAGAAGAGAGCGGATGAGCTGAAGGAAGTCAGGACGGCTACGCTCCTGAGGACAGTGTTTATCGGTTTCATGGTGTTCACTGAGAGATCTGCTCTGTTCTTCACTGTACTCACATACGTCATGCTTGGAAACGTTATGTCGGCTAATGTGGTAAGTTTTTGAATGGCTTTAATTTTTATGGTAATTTCATTTAGAGGAAAGTTTTTGAGGAAGTCCCTCATTGAAACGGAAACGAAATGGATGTCTTTCGGACTTTTGCAGTATAAAACGAACTGTTCCTATCAGTGTAATGTTTACAGGACAACTCTTTTCTTGATACGGGGAGAAAAAATCCTTTATGAGTACTTGTTTCTGGAGAAAGGGGGTATGTCGGATTTCTATCAACTAGGAATAAAAAACCGACTGTTCCTACCATGTTCCCACCGAGTTGAGAGTTCGGGAGGTACTCATACATCGAACTTATCATACACCTTAGGTACTACAATCAATAAATTACATATAGGTATTACGCAATGAGGCGAAATTTTTTATTGAAATGAAAAATTATTTCACGGAAATAACGTTGATTACGCTTTGTGCATTAGTAGAATTTTATACAACTTTACGATGCATAGAATAGCACTTCTTTTTGTTATTAATTCTAACAAAATTCACATTTAAACTGCTTCTATTTCGTTTACGTCTTCTCATGTTCAAGAACTTCATTAGACTAGCGAGTGATACATAATTGCTCGTTGAAGTGTTGCCAACCTCGGCTATGTCTGTGCTCTTTGTGCGGATAACATTAACCTCATGCAGAGGCATTACAATAAAATAACAAATCCCGTTGAAACATAAAACGTTATCTGTGGTACATTCGCATTCAAGATTGGCTGCATTTTATTGTCTCCACGTTGAAGCGGCTTCCCGAATTTTGGCAACGGGCTTGTTCGATTTTGAACATGCATTTACTCAAAATGGATAACCCCAAATTTGAATGTTTTGCTCATCGCTTTATTTTGTTACTTGCTTCGAAATCCCCAGCAGTTACTTGTAAATCACTATCTTTCTTTGTGCTGCTCCTATACTAAGTATAGTAGTAGCGTTATATTAGTTGGTCAATATTTTTTTCTTTAATCATAATCCGTAGTACTGATTTTTCAGTTTAGAATCAAATTTTGAGTTTAGAATTTAGTTGAGGAATATGAACTATTAAAATATGTAGTAATAACAGAAATATTTAAACAATTTTCTGATTAATATTTTTATATTAAACGCATTAACGCATGCGTAGCGAATTTCAAAGATTTTCTTTGGAAAGGAAAAATTCGATTCGCGGGCAGGATTCGCTGCGACGTTAGATATGGAAGGACAAATTCGCCGCGGCAGATAAGATCCTCGGTGGCTCGGTTGGAAATGAGCGTCGGATGTACTGAATCCGAAGGTCGTGGGTTCGAATCCTGCCCGCGAATCGAATTTTTCTTTTCCAAAGAAAATCTTTGAATTTTCTGATTATTCAAGTTATCATCAGCCTATAACGTTCCCACTGCTAGGACTCAGGCTACCTCGCTTCTGTATGAGGGAGTGGGCCACCATAATCCACCGCGCGGGCCCAGTGCGATGTTTTCCTTCAACCTACCTATGACTGGATGCATCTAAATCCCAGAATTTTACATGAGTCGACTCCCTTTCTTCAATCCGGAACCCAGTTAGACTTGGCTATACGTTTTGACAAGGTTGTCAGATCTCCTGGCGACTCTACCTGTAGTCAAGATCATCGGCTTTCTATAGATATCCAACTGCTTTTTTTCTTCCAGTTCTACCCGTTACAACAGTTCATGAATGCTGCTCAGATCAACATCACACTAATCCTGCCGCTGGTGCTAGCCTTCACTGCAGAACTAATTGTGTCTCTGGGAAGAGTTCAAGATTTCCTGTCTTTACGTATGTATTACTATGAACTTTGTATCAGGCTATTTGACAGTATCAATAATTTGCAAGTCAGTTATTTCTGATTTTAAAAATGGAAACGTATTGTTGCATCAATGAATACTTTTATTTTTGCGTGGTAAAATCATCAAATGAGTCCTCCTACCCCGGGTAGGGCGGGAGGGACTGTGGTACTCATACCGACTAAAATCCACGGCGTCCTTCAATAGCCCTTTATGTTACGGGGTCACGGTAATGAGATAAGTCCCGCGACTCCAGCAGGCTTTGGCCCTCTAGAGGCGGATGGAACACACGCGCCGTCGACCCCATATTTTGCTTTTTGTTTTGTCAACACAATATTGGAAACAATTTATCAGTCGCCGACGCCGTACGATTCTCTAAATCCATATTTTATTAGGTAACACAAAAATTATATTAGAACTTTTGAGATCATTACCCTTTCTTCGGTAGTCCAGTGGAAAGATATCTGCCCTGTGGTATCGTAAAGCAACTTGAGCTATTACTGCCGAGAAGTACCTAGGCAAAGAATTCATACATAAATAATACTAAATGTACGCAGTATTATTTATTTTATTTATTAGGAACGCGTATTTTGTAACTATTCAATTAATATCTTAATGGCACAATCATTATCTTATTGCCTAATGTTTAATTTTTATCACAAATATTATCTCTGTAGGTTAGCCTAATCTTGGTTTAAATATACGAGTATATAAACATGAATTACACTTTGCACCAAAATAATGAAGAATCTGGACAGGTCATAAAAATGTTAAGTCGTTACGAGGGTTCACACTTAACCGTTCCATGTTTTTTGTATGAGATTTGACCCATATTATGAACTTCAGACGGTATGCGTCACTGTAAGACCTGCGTGCCACTGAGGCGGCATTCCACGAATGTTGAGAAAATATGAATTCGTAACCTTGTTGACTGAAATACTTCTCATTAAAGCTAATACATTTTGTTAGTTACGTACGTCATATGGTTTTTTCACCTGAAACTTGAATGGTTATTTTATTAAATACCAAGGCACTTATTGTTATAAGCATACGCAAACAAAAAGTTCTTGTTAATTTCAATTACGTCACCATAGCGTCATTAAATGACGCAACGAAACGAATACTTTCGCGTCAACACTATTAATAAAGACACGTTACAAATTAATCGCCTGAAAAACTATTGAAGTAAACCGAGATTCGCGGGGATGCGGGCGGCGAGTAGGTAAAGGGCAACTCGCTGTCCAACCATGGACCATGCCCGAAGGACTGGATTTTAGTCAGTACGAGTCTCACAGTCCCTCCCGCCCTGCACGGGTGGCAGGACTCATTTGATGATTTAAAAAAAAAGTAAACCGAATTTTACGTTACGCTGTAGTGGCACAACAGCCCAAAAATCGCGAAGAGCTGCCAAAACGATATGTTTTAATTTACAGAGGACAGGCCAGACTTGGCGGGGATGTCGGAAGAAGTGTCGTCCAACTTGTTCCGCAACTTGCCGGTCAAGAGTGACTTGGAACCGAACCCTGTCATCCGACCGCTCTCCTATCATCGGAAATCGGATGCTTTGCCTCCCGGTAAGAGTTGTCCGATGACAAGAAAATGACGAAACCCCTTTTATCATTATTATTTTTTTATCAAACTACGACTTACTAATCGGTTGGATCACGTTATAACTTTTATCAATTACACTGAAACATTATACCTACGATTGAATATATGTATTTTACAATGTTTGAGTTAACTTATTGGATGAATTATTTTATTTAGATTATTATATCCACAATGAACGTGAAATTTTGTCAAATAGTAACGATGTTTTTCACTTGTCCGTACACTCTCGAAATCACTTTGGCTCTGAGTATCTCGGGGAGAGTGTCAGCAACCATAAAGATTAGACTTGGCAATCAAATTAATCAGTTTCCCGTTACATTCACGTGCACATATTTATCAACAAAATTTTATCAATTTAGTCACTGTTGTATGTACCTGTTGGCTCGTGAAAACTTTTCAAAGGTCAATAAAGAGTCCAAAGTTCAACTCAAATGTTTGTAGAGTTTGGATTTGGAGTTTGTACAAAATTTATTTTGGATGAATTACTGCATGCACAGAATATAGAAGGTTTAACGAAGCGGAATTAACCCTCGATCTATACATATAGTAGGGTCATGTTTGATGCCCTTTCCAAAGCATTTCGATTTTGATTGCAGATCCATCTTTAGGTGCTCAACTCAAAAAGTCTGGAAGTCCTAAATTTTTAAGGAGCGTGTCACATCAAGATGATTCAGCCTTGGTGTTACATGACGTATCGGCCAGTTGGACAGGGGACCCCAACGCTATGGCCCTCAAGAACATTTCCATGAGGTTGCGCAAGGGAAAACTATGCGCTATCATTGGCGCAGTCGGATCTGGGAAGGTAGGTTTCAGAAATTATGGCCTTGTTCAAATTCAGTCGTTCATGATCAATACCAGATAATTCTACAGTTAATTGTTGAAGTCATATCCTCTGATATCGTGACAACAAATTTAAGTGATTATAAATTAATAAAGTATCAGATAAGATAACAATTATTTGTTTCTTTACGATATGAATGTCTCCGCTGTATAGAGACATTATTCCTAATCTTTCCAACTATGATATTTGGAAACAACTTGTTCATATGATTGTTTTTCATTCTCAGTCTTCGATTTTGCAACTACTACTAAAAGAATTGCCTTCGGCGACTGGCACTGTTTCAATATACGGCAAGATGTCGTACGCTTGCCAAGAGGCGTGGTTGTTCCCCAGCACCGTCCGAGAGAATATACTTTTCGGTTTGCCTTTTGAACCCGGAAAATATAAGAAGGTACGTAAATAAATCTGATTTGAATGTATTACGTATTTTTTCTCTTATTTGTTCACTTTATTGGGGCCATCGATGGTTTATAGATAGGTGAACTGTGTCATTGATACGCTCATAGTTTCACCGATAAAAACATAATTAATCATAGTAATAAAGGTTTCAAATAGATTAAAAATATATTGTTATGTCTGTGTTTGTGGCAGCATTCCAAGAGAAAACAATACGAGGTGCCATATTGCCGCTTAACGCCCCGAAAAGCAATAGCGTGCTGAGTTTTAAAATTGTAGTACCCGGGGGCTTAATTGGTGGGGGTTTCAGCGCTGCAATTTTTTCGAAACCCAGGATAAAATGAAATTCAGTCCTTTATATCTAGCAATCGCAGTATTTGTGGTTTACAAAATTAGTTTTTTAGGCGTTTTTAAATTAAATTAAGCTTTTACAGTTGAGGAGAACTTAGCCGTCTCGTGTTTATATTGACATGGGTCGTTTGCTTACATGTGTGTGTAGGTTTGCCGGGTGTGTGCGCTCGAGAAGGACTTCAAGCAGTTCCCGTATGGCGACCAGACGCTGGTGGGGGAGAGGGGGGTGTCCCTCTCTGGAGGCCAGCGAGCCAGAATCAATTTGGCGCGCGCTGTTTACAGAGAAGTAAATTGATTTCTATTTTGTTGCACAAATATTGAACTCATAACATCTGGGAAATGAACAATTTGGTCAGCCACCGGCTCTTCAATTTTTTATGAGGTTGTTAACTTTCTTTCGTAATTTAATTTTCATTTTTTTTTTTGGAAAAAATTTTGAGCCTTACCTACTACAAAAACTTAAACATCTTTTAAACACTTGTCTAAAAAGTGTGACTGCAAAACGGACCTTATTTCAACGTCATACATAATCTAACATTTTTGTAGACAAGAGAGTTCAACAGACGTTTAAAAGTTTTTATGGTACCACTATGTCTATCTGTCTTCTTGTCTATTTTCTGTTAATACAAAAAATTTTCTTAATTGTTGTCTGGAGTATTTTAGGGCGGAGCTTCCCGTAGGTATATTGTGAAAAAGTTGTTTTGACTTTCAAGATAGGCTTTGTTTGCAGTTCCCTAAAGCTTAAAGACCTTGAACATCTACAAACAAAAGAAACATGGAAAGTATCCATTCAAACTGAAACACGCTACACACATGCAATTTGTCATTAAAATATTCAGCTTGAATACCTTACATAAACCCGTACTCACTTACTAATTTCCGAGTTCCGACCCGTACTCACTTTCCGAGTTCCATTTTTAAACTAGCCTGGCCTAGTATGGACTATATCACTATAGAGTATAATGCACTATCTACACACTACATTTTCTGCATTCAGTTTCAAATTCCCACGTAGAGAATTCAAAGAAACTTTTTTCTTTTGTTCTCTCACAGTCTGCAGAGAATTCAGAGCATTTGTGTGTCGGCACTGAGGGTGTGAGTGCCAAAAGTTAACTACGGCATAAATGTAACGAACTTTAAGAAATAAAGGAGGAAGGAACTAAATTTAGTTGCTGAAAAAGATTCATACATCGCGCATCACACATATGGTTTGTTTAGTTTTATAGCTACTTATATTTTCTTTATTTTTAACCAACGACGTTTCAGGACGTTTTCAGTTCGAGCTGTATGTTTTTCCACGTTTGTCTCGCTTTGGGCTGAACCGATTTTGATGCGGTTTTCAGAAAAGGTTTAAGTATTAAGCAATAATGGATATCCCATGAAGTTGACCACATAGATACGTTATTGCTAATTTGAATGGCGGATTTTCAAAGACACCGATTAAACGAAGATTAATATTAATTACTAAAGTAAAAAGGGTAAAATACTCATAAATAAGTTCAAAAATAAAAACAAAGTCACCAACTTCCGAAAGAAAAGTTATTCTACACTTTTTTGTTTGTTAAAGAAGTCGGTTCTTTGTGGAAAAGTGTGTTTATAATGTCTAATTTGAATGCTTTCCAAACAGCTTTTAACACAGATCATTTTAAAAATGAATGCAGCTACCTCAGCGCAGAATTCGTTTCCTCAATCGTTTTTAATTATTTGTACCTGAAAATTGGGAAAAAACACCGTGTTTTTATGTTTTTAATACGGTTTAAGGTCTGAGCTAAATGTGGGGCAGCTTTACTATTGCATGTACGCCATGGCATATTCATAGTCTTGAAACATCGTAATTTTTCGTTATTGTGGGATTTTTTCGACCTCTATTTCAACGTAGAGGTAATTAACTTTGATCAATCACCGAACAACTTTGTTAGCAGGCTTTGCTTTTCGACTGTGGGGTACTAGACTAATTTTACAGGTCGGATATACCTAGTGATATTAGATTTTCCTCTCAATTTATCATTATGTATCTTAAAAACATTCAAAATTTGACAACAAACACGATGCTATCGAATAATAAACAAATAAACAATAAAAAATAATAAAGTAGGTAAATAGAATAAGACACAACAATAGATAGAAGGTTCTGGGTCTGATTTCATATTAAATTAGAACTAGACCAGCAAAGCCTTCCGTATTTTTTGATGTCATGAATTAATAGTAGTAGATTGTGTCGCGAATTCGTTTCAGCGGGCTTACAAGACAACTATCTAAGTGGTTAAGCGATGTTTGTAAACATGTCCACGACACAGAAGGAATTTTAAAAAAAACACACATAATAAGACTTCTCTTCTTTTGTTTAGGCAGACATTTACCTTTTGGATGACCCCCTATCCGCCGTGGACGCTAACGTGGGTCGTCAACTGTTCGAGGGCTGCATCAACGGGTACCTGCGCGGGCGCACGCGGATACTCGTCACGCATCAGATTCACTTCCTCAAAGCTGCCGACTACATTGTTGTTTTAAATGAGGTTCGTATATTTTATTTACTATATTATACGGTCATAAAAAGTATGGAATCAGTTATTTCGATTCCGTGCGATCTTGAGTACTTAACACCTAGTTACCATTAGTAAAAATGTTACAATTTTAAGGGTTTAACTAAAGTGATAGATGAGAGGTGAAAGTTGTAAGCTTGGTACTCACTTAGCAGTATTGCAAGCAAAGCTAGGTACTCACTTAGCAGTGTTGCATGTAACGTATCACGTGCCGTTGCCGGTGCCGGTGCCGTGCCGACTAATGGGAAATCGCCCATTGAGTCAGTCAACTCTAAATAAAATATTATGAACGGTATGGTTAATTTGCAAATTATTTGTTAAAGGGTCGCATTGAAAACATGGGTACATTCGACGAGCTGGTATCATCGGCGAAAGATTTCTCCTTGATGCTGTCTCAGCTACAAGAAGGCAAAGAAAAGGACTCGGACAGTCTAGGATCACGGGTAAGTTATCAGAAAAATCTTATACAAAACCAAGCAGATTTTCTAAGGGAACGATTTGAGGGAATCTAACTAGGGTCCTTTGTCCAAGTTTATGTCCAGCAGTGGACAGTTGTAGGCTGATTATGATGATGAAAATGGTAGTTATAAAATTCCTGTTAAAAACAAAGATTTAAAATAATGAATAGCTCTAACTTGAGCTATTCCATTATAGGGTTTCAGCCTTTGTTCTTAGATAACAACAATCAAATCGTTGCATTTGTAAAACTATCTGAATTATGCATTCCAATCAGTACCCAGTTGGTACTAGTCTATCGATTGCTGTGAGTGGACGGCCATGATATCGACCCACCACTCAACTGCTAAACTGCTAAAGCTACGTTCCATTATCGGGCAAAATATGGTAATTTATGAAATTGTAGTCTCTTTTTTTCGCCCAGTAATACTGAAGAAGAAGTGTTTACGAAGCAAACGTTCCTACACAGCACCGAATTAGCTCGTAGTATCACATATACTGTTTATACCTTAATATTTTATGAGCATCTCACGCCGCACTTCGTAAAACAAAATTGATCCCCAAAAGGTCTGAGGGAATCCCTTCATAGTGGCAACCAGCTTCTTCAAATATGTAAAGGGTATCACATACCTATATAAAAATGAGCTTGGGTCATTCGTTTACTCGTGGAATCTGACTTTAATATTTTTCGATATTTATGTGAATTTTATGCTCGCATTTCGTCAAAGGGGTTGATGCATCATAAGCGGTGATAAACTATGAAATGATTCATTTTTGCTAATAGAAATTCTTCAAACATAGCAGGTCGTCGAGCTTTTGTTTGTTACCTTAGTACACAGACTGATATGTAGGCTTTTACTTGATATTATCAACTAAAACGAAATCTCTTTAGAATCAATACAAGAAAGTTTAAAAGGATTTTTTTGTTCAGTGCTCGTAGAAGTCTAGCTATTAAATACGCTTTCCAACCTCTTCAAGTTTATTTTTTCCCTCTTTATTGTAGCCAGCTTCATGAGATGAGTTTGGGCGATTGCCCGAGGGTCGAGACTTGAAAAAGAAACAACACAAAATAATGGGCGACCGTAAAATTCATAAAAACCGTTCATCCTTGCTAAAGACTGTATATTGCTCGTACGTTCAGTTTCTAAATGTTATGTTTGCAAACCCAATTAAAATATGAAACCGTATATAACAGTTTATAACTGGTAAACTCGGGTTAACTGGAAAATGCTTTTCATAAACCCTTAGGGAAAAATAAAAATATTACTTTGTAAAAAAAGAGAAAATTTCATTCCAACTCAGTCATGACATCAAATTGTATGAGAGAGGTTTCGATATTGGAAGATTCTACAATGTTGTTTGTTTTGACAGAGTGTGGAAGAAAAAGACAGACCTGCCCTTAAGACCATGGTGAGCGTGACTGATGGCGAGGAGTTACAGGAGTTCGAAGCTCAGAAGATGGAGGAGGAAGAAAGGCAGTCGGGCAACTTGCGCTGGGAGGTTATTTCCGCGTACTTCAAATCGGGAGGAAGCTTCTGCTTTATTCTATTTGCGCTCTTGATTGTTGTACTTTCTACGACTAGTGCGGCTTCTATTGACTACTGGGTCAGTTATTGGTGAGTATCATTTTCATGTAGACATGTAAAATTATTTCATAAGATAATGTATTGGTTTCTAAACGGAGGTGAATTTAAATATTTAATTTTAAAATACTGTGTTGTATGTGAAACTTTCTTTCGACAGTAAAGCTTTAAAAATCGTGCGCAGGGAAAAAGAGCCCTAGATTTTTTTTTGCTCAAAAACTAAATGTAATAAATTTCTTATTTTTTTACAGGACAAATCAAATGGCCATATACGAGGAGTCCCTCAACGGTGTACCAATAGGTACGTACAATTTAATACAGTTCCTAATTTGATTGATCCTTGATCCTATCAAATAATTATCCTACTTACTAATATTATAAATTCGAAAGTTTGTGAAAACATATGCAAAATAACCCTATATACGCATATCTTCATTTGTAGATTACATGCATCCTACGAAAGACGACTGTTTGGACAGTAGGCCTAAAAGTTGATCACTTACAAGCAACAATAGCAGCCTCGCATAACATAAAAGCCCAAGCCCAAGTTTTCCATAATCACATAAATACTATATAACGAGTACACTGGTCCCAAGTGGCGGGTCCTAATTAAAGTAGCTAACTAACAGGGACCACTAATTAATACCAAGCATCGTTAGGTAACTTGATTCGTGACATAAATCCTTGAGCTCGTAAGAGTCAAGCCGGATCGAATGTTAAACTGTTATTAACACCTTAATGGATAGGGAAGCAGTTTATATTAGTTAGAAAATAGGTATGAATTATGAAATATCTTGTGATTTCTTTATGTATAATTTTGAACAAAATAGCGTTTATTGCCCGTGGTATTGCCGTTAGTACTATCTATCAAGCGGCTTAGTAGTATCCACCACGGCAACTTTTTATTTACGCATGCTATTCTTTTATTTTAAAATAAATACTAAATTATATAAGGGAACAGTGTATACAGTGATTTCATCACGCACGCAGGATTGTCCCGCATGCGGAACACCCGCAAGTGTCTTTTTCATACAATTATTTATTGCAATGCGTGGAATACTAATTATTATAATAAGGAACGAAGAAATTGTCATCGTACTACTGGTTAGTACTACCTGTAGCCATAGGCAATAAACGAAAAAAATAGTCGTATTGAAATAATAAATCATTTAGAGAAGTTAACCTTTTGTGCCTCAGTATTTAACGTTCTTAAGCCATTTCTGTTTGTAATCTATTCAAAATTAAATGCAGATAACTGTCTTAGAATCCCCTCAGAAAAATAATATTTTATTATTCTATATACCTACTGTGTAAGCATTTAAAGCATTAAGTTTTTTTAAATCTGTAACAGGCCTTTGCACAGCTTTGCAGACTGTGCTACCGTATTTCGTAGTAACTGACAATCAATAAGAAAATAGTTGTTTAATAGCTTATACGACACCAATAATTGAACTAATAACTCCGTGGGATTCCGCAACTGTGCTTCACATTGCTCGCATTAAATATTCAAAGTGTAAATCGTACGTAATTATACAGTTCTACCAACACGACCCAATAACTCTGTCCTGGCGTTCTGGCAAAAGTCTGGGAATTTTATTTTATTATTTATACGTACTGACCAGATGTTCGAATGACTTTTTATACGAAAAAAGACATATAGGTCACAGGTGGTCAGTGACACGAAGAGAACACAAACCGACGAATCAATGTTGACTGTAGTCGCCTACTTTGGAGTCAAAATGCAGTACTTTTTCCAAGGTAAAGACAGTTTTAGCAATCAGATATCATTACTAGGAGGACACGTCTTCAACACTCTCTGATATTTCTCTGAAATCAGTCAAAAATCTCAGCCATCTTTTTCCATTTACAATTTTTAAAATAATAAAACCCTAATATTCGCAGTATAATGTAATTACATTAGCTACTAAGCCGTACAAAGCATGAAATTCAAATAGCCTCAAGGAATGCTATGCCAAATCTCTACGAAAACCACGTACAGACTATAAACAGACTTACACCACATATGCAGCTGGTATTGGAATGCTACGCAAAACTATCTCATGATCACGAAATATGCTAACCAAAATCGGTAAATGTATTTTCGATTCTACAAAAGTAAAGTACGATACTACATGTTTGATTTTATTTAATGATCGCATGCAAGCTAGTGGTCTGCTAAAAATTTGAACCCCGGATTTGCTTTGATTTTTGATTGATTAGAAATTCTCTGCAATACCACTGCCCCGAGCCGACGCGACGGCGCGTTTTTCCACGCGCTTTTCCTCTTCCTCTCGGGGACTTATCTCATTATCGTGACCCCGAAACATAAAGGGATATTGAAGGACACCGTGGCTTTTAGTCAGTACGAATCTGACAGTCCCTACCACCCTGCCCGGGGTGGGAGGACTCATTTGATGATTTTACAACGCTAAAAAAAACCACACGGCGGAAAAATGCTCTATTTTTAAAGGGATCGCGAGACTGTTTAAAGTAACAGTGACCCTGCATCGCAAAGAGCTATTGAAGTATTCCTTCTCGTTGATTTTTGCCAGTACGAGTCTAATAGTCTTATCCGCTCCACCCAAGGTGGGAGGAATCACTTGGTGATCTTACTTCGCCATAAAAAAACTTGCTATATTTTATGTGGCTCGGTACACAAATGACTAATTAAATGTGATAGAGATATTTTATATTTTTAACCGACTTCAAAAAAAGGAAGAGGTTCTCAATTCGTCGGAATATTTTTTTTTTCTATTCAGTATGTTGTAATTTATATCAATGTAGGGTAGCGACAGTTTAACAATTTTAATCGCTTAATGTTTACACACAAAATGAGATATTTTTATCCGAAATTGAATATAGCAGGAAGAAGTCCTCCCAGTACCTAAGTAGTCTAAACTTTTATGTAACCTACATACCTACTGAAGCGGATTACGGAAGTAGGATGCGAATGTTTCGGCAACCTAATTAAAAGTTTCAGTATGGAAAGTGGATTTTAATCAATTAAGAGACAAAGGAGGGTGAAACTTGATAGTCAGCTGTTTTTTGGTAGGTAGGTACTCTTGAGTACCAAGAAAAGTCATGCTAGAGGGAGCATGACTTTTCATGTCTTGTGACATAAGGTTAACGGGAGCTTTCACGTTATTTTGAAGGAAAAAAATAGTTCCGCGTTCGTATATTAGAGGCGCTATATCTATCTTCTATAATCTTCTATATTTTTTTCTTCTATCTTCTTTAATATAAAAATGGATCACAAAATGTGTTGCTAAGCTCATAACTCGAAAACGGCTGGACCGATTCGGCTACTTCTTTACATACAATCCCTTTTCTTGCGACAGACAGACACACATACAATAAACATTGGAGAGGCATATGATCAGCAATGGACTGATATGGGCTGATGATGACGAAGAATTTGTTTAGGTATCTATACACGTGCCTACTATAAGTTTGCTAAATAAAGATCATCTTTTCATACTACAATCTTCTCCCCACAGAACCAGGTTTGGAAGTACAAGTAGGCCAGTTCACGGTGGGCCAGTACCTGATGATCCACGGATGCCTGGTGGTGGCCTGCGTTCTAATAGTGAATCTGCGAGTCTTTCCATTCGCCTACCTCTGCGTCTCCGCCTCCAGTAAGCTGCATAACACCATGTTCTCGACAATGCTGAGAGGAGTAATGCGCTTCTTTGATACTAGCTCATCAGGTATGTTGGAGGTTTGAAGGAGGGAATAATAATATAGGAAGGAGGTGTATTTATTTTATGACAGAAAGGAAAAATAAAATGGAAAATTCCTTTGACCTTTCTAAGGAATTTTCCATTTATTATTTGTTATGTTTTTGTTACAGAGGAGTTTTTCTTTTGTAAATACGAGTAATAAGATTTGATTTGTAATGTTAAAGGTCGAACAAATAAGTTCTCGAACTGTATTGAAATCGACGAAAGAAATTGTTATTAAGTATTTTAATTATGTTGAAAAACAAAGATTTATAATGAGGTATTTAAATAATTTTGTAATTATTTCTTCAGGTCGTATATTGAATAGGTTCACAAAAGACATGGGTTCGCTCGACGAGATCCTGCCTCGAACCCTACTAGACGTGCTGCAGATCTACGGAACCCTGTTTGCTATCCTGGTCCTCAACGCTATTGCTCTGTACTGGACGCTGGTACCTTCGGCCGTGCTGCTCATCCTGTTCTTCTTTATTGTCAGGATTTACATGAAGGCTGCTCAGGGAATCAAGCGATTGGAGGGCACAAGTACGTTAAAATTAATATCTTTTTTAACCGACTTAAAAAAAAAAGTAGATTCTCAGTTCGAACTGTATATATGTATGTTTGTCCGCGATTATCTCGCATCCGACTTCCGAAAGAAATAACTTTTCTTTCGGGAGTCGGTGGCCATAGTAAATGAAATAAAAAACAAAGTCATCGACTTCCGAAAGAAAAGTTATTGTACAGTTTTTTTGTGTTAGATTTTGAAGTCGGTTCCCTTTTTTTTAAGGTTTTTATTTTTCCCTTTTTAGTTCAGATTTTTTTTTATTTTCAATAGGTCTTCAAAAAAGAAAGTGCATGGCTTTTCCAAACGTTATTATTTTTCGTCATTCTAAATGCTTAGGCCTTATTCAACCCTAGGCCCTAACAGGCATTTAGGGAGGGGGCCACGGTCAGGTCTTTTAAGAGTGTCCCATGTGTTGATGGTGACCACCCGGGGTGGTTTTAGTGACGTGAAAATCCCACACTCCCCGGTGTTTTTTCCAAAGTTGTAGCCTTTTGAAGGTTTCCCCCCGTTGACAAAAAAGGGTCTCATTCAAAGTCACGAGGCGCGTCGGGAAGCGCGGTGCAGTGTAGTCCACCGGAAAAACAAACATACCGCGGTGTATAAGAGCGTTCAAGGAGCTTCAGTAAGACTTGATGAACAATTATAGCCCGCGCCGCCCGATTTCTGTTTGAACAAAGCCTAATGACTACCACATTCGACGCATCTTCAAGCTTTATAGGAGAAACCAAGCAATAGTCATATTGTTTAAAAAGGTTCAGAAATACTTAAACTTATATATTATTATTGAAATGTCGTAATATAAAACGATGCGATCTGTCGTCGTCCGGACGGCACGTAAAATTTTTCACGACGGCGTAATATATTTGAGGGTACGAACCTTTTTCCTTTGACAAATTATCTCCAATCTTTTCAATCGCTAATGTTACTGCCTTTTATCTACGTGAATGGCAAATATTTTTCATGTTTTCAATGTGCTTTAAGTATGATTGACGATTTAGGAACTTTAATAAAAACCTACATATTAGGGTAAAGGGAGATTATTTTAGTGAGACAGGCAACTCAGTGATAGTCTTAAAAGTCTCTCAAAATGCACTCATGCGAAAGGATGTGTCACTGCATCTTGTCCACTTTAGTGGTGAACTAGTTGCATCATTTCGCATTACTGCATGCATAGGTAACGTTTTGAGAGACTTCTTACACTATATCACTAAGTTGCCTGTCTCAGCCAATAATCTCCCTTTACCTTATATTGCCATATTATCGTGTTGGTTCAGTAGTCATAAGAATGACATCTGAGGATCTCATTCCTGAGTACTATTTGTTGCGTGTTTTTCTCAGGAATTTCTTAGTAGCAGCCATGAAACCTTTATTATTTTATTATTCCACTGATGACAATAATTATACTCGTTCCCTTTTACTAGGGAAAATTGACAAATTTGAATTATGATCCACCATAAGCTTATTTTCCTACAGACATTCAAATACAATTACGAGTAGGTTACATTCGCGAAAAATATACATATAAATGGTAACTACTTTGATCGTTGTCAATTTGACGAATTCAAACGATTTATTGTCCCAGTGGATCATGATTCAACTTTGTCGATTGGACATAGACACAAACATAAATGTATTATTGGTTAAGGCCGCAAACAAATCTACAAACACCTCTATAATATAGACATTAAGATTGAAAGTTTCAAAACATTTACTTTTTTTTCAGCTAAGAGCCCTATGTTCGGAACAGTGACGTCATCCCTCAGTGGTATATCTACCATCAGGTCAGCCAATGCGCAACAGAGACTCATTGAACAGTTTGATAGTAACCAGGTAATTAACATTTAATTTGAAAACCCACTAATTAATTTGATTAACAGGAGTAAGATGAACTAAAAAGTTTGAATATAATTTATTAACATAAGTTAAAAATTGAATTATATACTCGTACATACACCGTGACTTAATTGTAGTCTTCTTACAACGGCAGCACAGTTAATGTATCCAATGGCTAGTACAAGTTTATAATAAAAAAATAACAGATTGACACGGATTGACTATTTTTAACCAAATTAAAAAGGCGAAGGTCATTAATTTGACTATGTTTTTTTAATGTACCTACTTCAAAATACCTGCAGTAAAGAACATGAGTTCAGATTCACATAACCGTTCAGTGTTGTTGGCAGCCATCCAAGGCAAACCGCGACATACAAACTCATCCATTTACTGTAAAAGCCCGTTTCAGTCGCTGAACGTCGAATCTGATGATAGCTGTTATGATTTTTAGCTGTAAGTAGAAAAATTGAGATTGCATGTGGGATTCGAACCCGCGTCTTATGGATCCTCCTGTTCAAACGAGGAATAGATAAGGGCCTGTAGCCAAACGGCAAGCGACAATCGTTAACGTTCAGCAGTCGCTAATACATTTTCAACTTTATACCCTATCGCATAAAGTTGAAAATCTAGTAAAGACTGCTGAGCGATAGCGAACGAAACAAACGAAAACTATCTGTAATCTTTGATAGATAGAAATTTTTTTTCGCTCTTGTAGATGCAAACGAACTTTATGCAATGAGGTATAAAGTTGAAAATGTATTAGCGACTGCTGAACGTTAGTGAATGTCGATTGCCATTTGGCTATAGGGCAAGGTCTTTTTTCCAGTAATGGGCTCGGAGTCTGAATTTGTTACCAGTTGATGACAATAAGCTCGACACCTTTTAAATTAAAACGAAACTCATTCAAAATGTGGTTGTCTCCTAAAATTTTGTGATGAAGTGTACTATTTACAGGGAACTTTTTATTGATTGAGGTATGACAGACTGGGGTAGCATTCATCATCATCATCAACAGCCGGAGGACGTCCACTGCTGAACATAGGCCTCCCCCTTAGACCGCCACGCCGAACGACAATTCGCCACTTGCATCCATCGGCTGCCCGCGACCCTCACGATGTCGTCGGTCCACCTAGTGGGAGGCCTGCCTACGCTGCGTTTTCCGGTCCGTGGTCGCCACTCGAGAACTTTTCTTCCCCATCGGTTGTCAGTTCTACGAGCGATGTGGCCTGCCCATTGCCACTTCAACTTGCAAATTTTATGAGCTATGTCGGTGACTCTGGTTCTTCGCCGAATATCCATGTTCCGGATTTTATCCCGCAAAGAAACTTCGAGCATAGCTCTCTCCATTGCTCGTTGAGTGACTTTTAGTCTCTCTAAGAGGCCAGCAGTCAAGGACCACGTTTCGGAGCCATATATCATCACTGGCAACACACACTGGTCAAACACCCTTGTCTTGAGACACTGTGGGATTCTCGATGAGAAGATATCACGTAGCTTCCCAAACGCTGCCCATCCGAGTTGGATTCTTCGGGCGACCTCTTTCTCGAAGTTGGACCTACCTAACTGAACAATCTGTCCAAGGTAAGTATAATGGTCTACAACTTCGAGAGTATCGCTCCCAACAACAACCGGTACGGGTGCCACATGGACATTCGACATGACTTTCGTCTTGTCCATGTTCATTTTAAGGCCGACCCGTTGGGTAACGATACTGAGGTCGCTGAGCATAGCATTGAGGTGCTCCAACGATTCTGCCATGATGACTATATCATCGGCAAAACGAAGGTGAGTGATGTATTCGCCATTGATGTTGATGCCGAATCCGTTCCATTCTAAGAGTTTGAAAACGTCCTCCAACGCGTTCGTGAATAGTTTCGGAGAAATAACGTCTCCCTGTCTCACGCCTTTCTGCAATTGGATTGGTTTCGTGCTCTCTTCCTGAAGTCGGATGGACATGGTGGCGTTTCTATACAAACACTTCAACACTTCGATATACAGTCGAATTCCAAATTCCTGGGTCAATTTCTGAAAGCAATAGCCTGACGCTTCGCTGTGACTTACGACCTTTTATTATAAGTTGTTTTAATACTATACAAATCAAAGGAACTTACGGTATACTTCATAATTTCAACCTTTTCCTATACAAGTAACGCTGGCGCAGTGGTTAACGTGCTCGGATGTTTCCATCACTGCTGGCGAAGGATCGATCCTCACTTTTTTCTAGTAGTGATAATGTTATTTATTTGCGTGCTTCTATTTCAGTAAAAGAACATTCATCCTTAAATACCTAACTTTTTTTAAACAACCTGTTTCTGGACCTTGGCCCTGGAACGCAAAGGGCAACTAGCGTTTTGCGTTCCAGGACCGAAATACCATGGGACGTTTGTTTGAAATAGTAACAAGGCACCGCGGCCTTGGAACGCATAGAGAAATTGGCCTGCTGAATTATTACTATTTCAAATGGCTTTATTATATAGTCATATCTTTAATATTTCTTTTGTTAACATAAAGACAAAATTACACATTAATTTTTTATGGGATAACATACTAAAATGGCCGCACTTTATAAAATAAACCCTATAATTTCTTAAATATAATTAAACGTAATTTAGTCTTATAATCAGCTAATTAAATTGGATAATATTGTTTTATCTTCACTTCTAATTTTTTAATTTACTTATTTTATTACTGATAGCTGTTGAGCTAAGTGGAGCTATATCAATGAGATCTGAGTCTTATAATGTGTTTAGCTATTGTTTAGTTTTTTTTGAAATCATGATCTTATTAATCAATGTCTTGTTAGTTATTCATGTTAATTTACAATTTTTCATGCTTATTATTTATTTAAAAAAAGTTAAATATTAGTTTAATGTTTTTTTTTTGGTCTTGGTGGAAATAAAAAAAGTCATGCTGAATTAAAATGTTTATTTTGTTTTATTTATTTATGTAATTAACAAACTTATAAATTATATTTTTGATATAACATTCATACGAATCTGACAATCCCTCAGTCAACAGTCAACTCATTTCGACACCCGCTAAGTAGACGTATGTATCTGCCAGATACACGAAATGGTTTTTATTGCATTTTTGGCATCTATATACATAACTTTACCACATATATTTTTTTTAGATTTTTTCTATCAACCGAACATAGTTTTTTCTCAAACGTATAATTGTGTATCTGCATAATCTGACAAAGAAGCCCAGCGTCCAACCATTTAAGTTCCAGTTACATACTTATAAGTGGGAGGAAAAGAGCGCGCGGTGCGGGTAACTGCCTGTCACTTAATTATTCGGCGGGCAGCGAGTTGTGCGCAAGAGTGTTGCGTTGTTTAATACCAAGTCGAGTGAACGTTATAAATTTTAAACTACATTAGGGGAAGATGCAATTTAAAGACCAAAAAATGCTGTGGACTAAATATTAAGCGCAACATCAGACCTGATAATCTCGCCATCCAGGCAAGGTAAGTAATTTTAAGTAAATATTTTATAATTATTAAATTATATATTTTAAGTGCACTCATAAATTGAAATTTCTACCTATACTGTAAATATTTGAACACGTCTTAGAATGAAAATCTATCGTCATGACGATATTTCTGCAATTTATTAATTCCCGATACTTAAGTATGTAACTACGCAGTTACACGTTTTTACGCCGGAAATTAGGTGGATTTAAAAATTTATCTAGGCACTTACATACTTATTCTAAGAAATGTATTGAAATTAAAATCAGTTAACTAACACATACATTGTTTTACATTGGATTTTTACTTGATTATTGTTGTCTATCTGTATACTTACATAGTTTTTTTTATATGAAATGATGTTGATTATCGTAGATAATTTAATGTTTTATTGTGGGTTTGATTCCAGGGCCGGACGGACTGCATAATTTCTGGTTAAAATGGCTACAAAGGTCGCACGCTAGCTTAGCTTCACAGTTTCAGTCATCTTTAGAGACATGGTCGCTACCAATGTTTTTTACCACAAAAGTTACCCACCTGCTCTATAAATCAGGTAGTACCGCGGACCCAAAAAACTACAGAACAATTACGTGTTTACCGACGGTCTACAAAGTTATAACATCCATTCTGAGAGCAAAAACTGCATCATATCACATTAATAGCAATTAAGTTATGTCTGCCACTCAGAATCCCGCGGTACTAAAGAGCTGCTCCTTATTGACATGGCCGTAAACCAAAAGGTTCGTCGATCCCGGAGGGATTAGGCGACGTGTTGGATGGATTATAAGAAGGCCTATGACTCTGTGCCACATGCGTGGCTCATGAGTGTGTTGGATTTATATAAATACATGCAACACTTCGCACCTTCTTGTTGTCCTGTATGCGGCAATGGAGAAGACGAGAAGGAACATCTCTATCCAGGATATCGGCAGATTCTTGGGAACGATGAACCGATTAGGATTGACCGAGAAACATTCTAGAGTGTCCGTTTGAGCCCGCTTTGGCATACTCAAATGGACTCAGACAGAACATGACGCCCTGGATAGAAAAGTCCGCACACTGCTGACGGCAAGTGGGTGACTGCGTGGGTGATACATCCGGAATCACCCACGGTCATCTGTGATGAGACTGTACATACCGCGGAAGTGTGTGAAGGCCGTGGCTTCCTCAATGCTAAGACCTTGCACAACTGCGAGGTACGCAGTCTCGGGGAATACTTCCTTGAAGTCGACATGGGGATACATCAAGATGTAGTCTCTGTGGATAAAGACCTTACCCCGCTCTCTTTAGCTAACGGGAACTAGCGCAAACCTATGATATTGGATACTAATGATCCCAGGGAGGTATGGCAGAGCAAGGAGCTACACAGACGGTTTAAGCGGGCCCTTCACGGGCCTGATGTAGGCCTTTTTACGTCTATAGCCTAGCTACGTTTTAGTTACCTCTTTGGGGAAACCGAAGGTTTTAACTGTGCGATTATGGATGAAGTTATCATGACGAACAATTACCGGAAATAATTATACTTGTCAAGGACGGTACGGTTGATATTTGTCGGGCATGCTACCGAACCAGTGAGTCGACCAGACACATTGTTCGTCGTCTTGCTAACAGCGAGTACTTGCAGAGACACAATCTAGTAGCTAGGACCAGCAACTTGCCCTGGAATACAACCAGTTCTTGAAAACGGTCATGCCATATTGCATTGGGATCAATCTATCATCACTGACAAGACTGCCTGATATAGTAGTGGTAGATCGCCGAAAGCGCCGTGCAATGATTGTTGATATAACTATCCCTCATGGCGAGAATCTCGTAAAAGCTGAAAATGATAAGAAAATCAAGTATCTTGATTAGACACACGAGATTGTCGACATTTGGGACGTGAACCCAGCAGTCATTGTACCGATAGTCGCTGCGGTCAATGGATCAATTGCGAACACCTTAAGAGGCTGTCATTGTGCAGCTGGCTCAAGGTCCTGATGCAGAAAGCAGTTCTCTTGGACACGAGGCGCATTGTGGGGAAGTTCCTCCCTCTAGAGCCCTAATATAACCACCGGCATCTTGGACCCTGCTCCCAATGCTGGTGGGCCACTATTTTTAATTTTTTTAAATGTTGTTACCATTTTTTCTTATAAAAAATTTTAAACTGTAAAACAATAATAAAAAAGTGATAATGAAGAGAATAACAATATAATACGTTACTTTATGATACGTGAAACGTTTGTAATTTATATTTTTGTGTTTTGAAAATAAACATTAGATAATTCGAAATATATAACCACTGCTTTTATTTAAAAATACCAAAACACATGATGATTTTTACAAGTTTAGAATTCAGTTACACAGGATATTTCAATTGACTTTACCAAATAAAAGAACGTATCTGGCAGTTAAAGCAACAAACTGCCTGAATATTCCAATGAAGAAATGTGTATGTGCCAGTTAGGATATTTCGTTTGTTTTTTACAATGAAGTATAAGTATGCATGTGTGATAAAACAAAAACTTGAAGGTTTAGAAACAAAATATACTCTTAATTATAAATTTCACTTAATTTTAAACCCGCTCACCAAATATTATACTTCAATTCCATATATGGGCTTAGATATGGCGATTTAAAAAAATTGAAATCTTTAAATCGCTCTCCTGTAAAATTTGCTTTTTGCAGTTACTTAGTTGTACTTAGGGGGTGTCGATTTGATGAACTTCAACATGACATTGCAATAATATTCGTTCTTTCCTCAATATTGATATTCGCCGGCATTATGAGAATACTTAAATATATCGCTATCTATATAATCACACGTCACTAACCAACAACCACAATCTAACGACAACTTGATTTCGATCAAGTTAAATATTCCTAAAACTTGGTCTACCTCACAGAAATTGTGAACAAACGATTATAATCATATTTCTGTCCCATTACAATATTTAACAATTGAGTAAAACTTACAAAAAGAATATCACTGCGAGGGGATCGAACTCGTGCCTTGCTGTTCACCGCATATTATGTAGTGGAACGCTTAACCATTAGGCCAACTGAACAAGTATTATATACGTTGAAATTATGAATCCTATACAATCAGAAGTTAATGATGAATGTGTTTCTTAAAAATAGAAGGTCGTAAGTCAAACTAAACGTCAAGCTATTTCCTTAAAAGTGTGTTTGACGACTTTTGAACCGCTACTGTACCTATAGTCGATATGACATCGTTGGAGGGACTGCAATACTGCCCAGGTTTCGATTGAATCGAAGGCTTTTTCATAGTCCACAAACGCTAAACACAATGGCCGATTATACTCCTCTGTCTTCTGTATAATCTGGCGGAGCGTGTGTATGTGGTCTATAGTACTAAAACCTTTTCGGAAACCGGCTTGTTCGGGAGGCTGGAAGTCATCAAACCTGCGTTCGAGACGGTTCGTAATGACTCTTGACAACAGCTTGTATACATGGCTCAGAAGTGAGATTGGCCTGTAGTTCTTCAACAAGGTGTTGTCACCCTTTTTGAAGAAAAGAACAACCACACTCCTGTGCCATGCTTCTGGCGTAGAACCTTCGAGTATGACGGAATTAAATAACTTCTGGAGGACTAGAAGTACCGGTTTTCCACCCGCTCTCAGAAGTTCTGTTGTGATTCCGTCCTCACCCGGCGCCTTGTTATTCTTGAGCTGTTTGAGAGCCATTCTAATCTCGTACAGGCTGATGTCCGGGATATCCTCAGTGTAGTGTCGAGTCAGTTTAGCTCTTGCGTCTCGAGCTGTACCGACACTGGGTTGTCGTGTTGATGTGTATAACTGTCCGTAAAACCTCTCAAGCTCCCTTAGGATCTCCGGTTTCGTCGAAATGATGCTGCCATCGTTAATCTTCAGCTTTGTCATTTGGCTCTGCCCAATAGACGAAATCTTTGCGAAGACTTTTGAGCCCTGGTTCCGCTCGATTGCCTCTTTGATACGTGCGCACTAAAGGAGCGCAGGTCACGTCGCATTGATTTAGAGATTCGTCTATTGAGTTTGCCATATTCCGACATATCAGCTGAAGATTGCAGCCTCATCTCGGTCCGGTCCTGCATCAACCTGATGGTTCCGTTCGAGAGCTTTTGAGGTTTATTGCGGCGCGGGGTCTTAAAGAACTTGGACCCCACAGCTTGGACAGTTTCCACCAACCCATTGTTAATCTCGTCCACAGTTTCGCATTCGGTTAGGCACTGGAAGCGATTGTGCAGTTCAAGTTGGAAGTCTTCGGGGTTCCGGATGTGGGCAGGACCAGGTCGGAGCGTGGACTTCACCAGACGAGACCTTTCAAGCTTGACATTGATATTCAGTGTGCCTCTGACAATTCGGTGATCGCTACCGGTTTTTACCTTGGCGATCACAGAGACATCACTGAATATTCGCTTCTTGGTCGTCATGATGAAGTCGATCTCATTTCTGGTAGTACCATCGGGGCTCATCCACGTCCACTTCCTGGATGGCCGCTTCTGGAAATAGGAGTTCATCAAATGAAGTTCTTCCTTTTCCATGAAGTCGACCAGTCGCTGGCCCCTATGGTTTCGCTGCCCATACCCAAATGGCCCCACTCTCAACTCATCGCCATTCCGTGCGCCCACCTTTGCGTTGAAGTCCCCCATAACAACGGTGAAGTATGTTTCGGAGGTATGTATGGCCTCGGATATCTCCTCATACAATGCCTCTACTTCATCATCAGAATGTGTCGAGGTCGGCGCATATACCTGTATGACCTTCAACGAATACCGATTGGTTATTCTGAGTATAAGGTATGCTACCCTACTCGACACACTGTCGACTTTCACAACGTTGTTGATGAGGGACCTGCGGACGAGAAATCCAACACCACCCTGGGATTTACGGTCTCCTTCCCGGTAGAAGAGCATGTTGCCGGAATCTAGAACTATCGTATCCTGACCCTCTCTTCGGATTTCAGATAATCCCAAGATATCCCATCGCATTTTGCTCAATTCTTCCTCCAGCTCGATAATCTTCTCATCGGTCCTCAGTGTGCGGATGTTGTGTGTTGCCAGGGCCAAAGTCCGTTGGGGGTGGTAGCGGGGCATCTGCCGGGGATTCTTAGCACCCCCTGCTCCGCCGTTACCCGATCCGCTACCCAGACCAGGAATAGCGGAGCTGCCGGGGACTGGGGGCCGTGTGCTTCTATTGTCAATCATAATGGAGGGGGGGGGGGGTTGCCATAATCCCCACGCTTGGCAGGCGGCTTGGGGATCGCAGTAGGGTCACCGTAAGTTTGCAAAGGACGCTGCTGCCCGTCCTTCGGTGGCTGGACGTAGTTTAAGGACGTACCCGGGGTAGCATTATTATTTATTTATTTATTTATTTAAACTTTATGCACAAAATCGTACAAAGGCGGACTTAATGCCATAAGGCATTCTCTAACAGTCTACCTTAGGGTGATGCAGAGAAAGGAATAAGTAGGTGTAGCATAAAAACTATATTTGATAATAACAATAAAATACATACTTAAATACATACATACAATATATATATATAAAAAAAAGAAGTGAAGAGAAATAAAAACAGATGGGGAAACTCTCATTACAATGTAATTCTAAGCCGAATCCGCTAACTCCCTGAGTAAATAGTAGTAGTATCCTTTGAGTATCATTTCTAAAATTCCAGGCATGATAGTACGTTATGTAAAATACCTACTTGTGTTTGTTGTAGGACTTGCACACAACTTCATGGAACTGTTACTTGGCGGGAGGCACCACGTTTGGCTTCTACTTGGATACAATGTGTCTGGTGTACCTCACTACTGTGATATTCGTCTTCCTCTTCATTGACTTCGGTATGTATTTATTCATTCAATAATTTTAGTTCAGAAGACGCTCATTCCCAACTGCTCAACTAAACTGCCCAACTGCTCGAAACTGCTCAACTAACTGCCCAACTGAGTTGTGCCGTTTACATTGCCAACTGCTCAACTACAAACTGCTCTACTCGTAGGTATTTGACAAGGGGCCTGGCCTTATAAACAATGATAATAATTTGAACTCTGTTTTCCAAAGACCAAACTATTTCATGTAGGTACTAAGAACATATGTCAGTATGAATATCACCGAGTAACTATTGATCGTAAAAAAAACGTAAAAACGAAGTCGTGGGCAAAAGCTAGTATCTAATAAAATATATCTATTTGTTTTAGTTGAGCAGTGGGGAAAAGAAAATGTCTAAACTCAAAACTATGAAATGATTAGTTGTGAGGAGTTGAGATCCTAACTGCTCAACTGTTCGTAGTTGAGCAGTTACAGTTGAGCAGTCGGGAAAAAGCGTCAGAAGATGTGCATATTATACGGGGTTGTAGAAACCGGAGGAGGCGCAAGTAATTCGTGGCGTCGTTGTAAACTAAAACGTTTTTGGTTGGTTATGGTATGGAAGTATAATTTTTATCTTTCAGAGGCACTTAGGTGTAAAAATACATTTTAAATATTTAAGTGAATATTAACGAGAAACGAAGATTATCAATTTAAAAATCGATGTATTACACTGTTCTGTTTTTCAGAGGTAAAAAATCTGTCCTCTCGGCGGAGGTGAAGCGCAAGGGGCTAAAAGACTAGTACTGACTAAAAATCAGGGCCGCGGTACCCTATTTACACAGACGGAAACATCCAAGTGTTAAGATTTTCATCCATCCATCCTTACAAACTGTCACATTAAATAAAAGTGACATAAGATACTGAGTATCAAATTACTACACACTAAAATTGTGTTATAAGGAATTCGCGCTTCACTAGGCTACTTCTAAGTAATACCTGGAAGGGCTTTCAGGTCGACTTAATGTAATTTTTCGAACAGCCGATTGTTAAGACGGGGTAACAAGGGAAAAGATACAGATCTACTTAAAGGATTTTATCTGAATTCTGCCTACGCACTATATTTTACTTTGTTTTTCTTTTGTATTTGTTGTACTAGCGGCAACAAAAATAACATTATCTGTGAAAATTTGAACTGTTTAACTATAACGGTTTATGAGATACAGCCTGGTGTTAGACGGATAGACAGAAAAACGAAACGCGAAGTCTTATTTATTATTTATAGGATCCCGTACGTTTAATTTAAGTGTATAATATAGTTTTGCAGAATAAAGATAAAATAGCATCCTGACTCGTGTAACTTATGCTTTTACTGATGTTATTAAGAGAATTTTGAAGAGAGCTAGAAAGAGCTATGACAAGAGTTCAATTGGAGCTTTATGGCACATAAAAGATAAACATCTTTTGTCTCACAGCCTTACTACAAAAACTTAAACATCTGTTGAACACTTGTCTAAAAAAAGTGTGACTGTAAAACGGACCTTATTTCAACGTCACGTAATTCTCATAATCTGAAATTTTTTAGACAAATGTTCAACAGACGTTTAAAGTTTTTGTGGTACGACGATGTTAGTTTAAAAGAACTGTCAATTTCAAAACAACACATGTTCAACAGTTGTGTAGTTTTTTGTGGTAAGGCGGTTTCTGTTTTTATTTTTATTCCAATCATTGGGGTACTTTGGGGCCCCGGCTGATACGACGGTAGCTACGCCTCTGTTTCCGCGGCATTATTATTTCTATTTACCTTCATCTGGTACACAGTTTGTTTCGGTTGTTAGGCGACGCGATCCCCGTGGGCAGCGTGGGGCTGGCAGTGACACAGAGCAACACGCTGACCGTGATGCTGCAGCACGGCGCGCGCATGCTGGTCGAGTTCCTCGCGCAGCTCACCAGCGTCGAGCGTATCCTGCAGTACACGCGCATAGACACCGAGCCCGATCTCTTCGAAGGAAGTGAGTGAACAACGAACAACATTTTTTTTAGCGTGATAATAATAATCAAATCAGTGCTCGAACCCAGGGCAAGGCGGGAGGGACTGTCAGACTCGTACTGACTAAAATGCACGGTGTCCTGCAGTAGCCTGTTATGTTCCGGGGTCACGGTAAGGAAATAATCCCGCGACCCCGGCAGGCTTTGGCCCTCTGAGAGGGCCGTCATTATGCCGACGCTCTTTGAGGCGCGCGTGGGACACAACGCGCGGACATGAGATTTGTACCCAGTAACCAGGGGCCTTACCAGAGTTACCACAAACTCCTAACGCGATCCAGTTTAGGCTGTGGGAAAGAGATGGCGCTAGACGACTTGTATAGGCCACCAGTCAATGGATGCCAAAGTCATCGACTTGTCGGAGGTATCGAAGATTTGCGTCGCGTTGTGTACGAAGGGCTTTAGTTTCAGTCACTTTTTGTGATATGTGTCTAAACACAACCTACAGTTTCCTAATCTCTGGTTATGTTTTCAGAAATCGCTATGCCTCCTAAATGGCCTTCTCAGGGCAAAATCGTATTCCAAAACGTTAGCTTACGATATGCACCGAACGAAGACCCAGTACTCAAGAACTTGAACATTGTTGTCGAAAGTGGACATAAGGTATGCACACATTCGTCGTCTAACATTCAAAACTTAACTGCATATTTAAATAGATGTTAGTAATTATGATATTTTCCGCACAGGTCGGGATAGTAGGGCGGACGGGCGCCGGCAAATCTTCCTTGATATCAGCCTTATTCAGATTCGCCTACATCGACGGAACAATATCGATTGACGGACTCGATACTTCCATGGTTTCGAGACAGGTACGAATTTCACGGATTCAGTATTACTGGTATTACTATGCGAGTCCGTGTAACCGGCCATTACTTTCTAACTTATGTTTGTTTGCAGGGGCTGCGATCGAAAATTTCAATTATTCCACAAGAGCCGATTCTCTTCTCCGCAACAATCAGATACAATTTGGATCCGTTTGACATCTACAGCGACGATGACCTCTGGAGGGCTCTCGAACAGGTCACACTCTACAATGAAACTTACTTTTGTTTAGTTATTGATTTATTGCGGTTTTTTATAACATTTAAATATTACAGGTTGACTTGAAGTCGGCTGTTCCTTCGTTGGACTTTAAAGTAACTGAGGGCGGCTCTAATTTCTCAGTGGGGCAGCGACAGTTGATGTGCTTGGCTCGCGCCGTACTGAGATCCAATCAGATATTAATTATGGACGAAGCCACGGCGAACGTAGATCCTCAGTGAGTATTCGGAGAATTACATGTAAGGTTCAGGCAGTGTGGCGGTGAGTGACGTGTGGGTTTGTGTTGCAGGACGGACAACTTCATCCAGGAGACGATTAGGCGGCAGTTCGTGTCGTGCACCGTGCTGACCATTGCGCACAGACTCAACACCATCATGGACTCGGACAAGGTGCTGGTGATGAGCAGCGGCGAGGTGGCGGAGTACGATCACCCCTACGTGCTGCTGTCAGACCCCAACAGCCACTTCTCCGCCATGGTGCGCGAGACCGGCGAAAAGAACAGCGCCAACCTCTTCCAAGTAGCCAAAGATGCTTACTTCCAAAGCAATATGAAAGAAAACGTGAGATAAACGTTAAACACGCATTATTAATGTAAGAATTACTATAAGAATAAAGTTGTACATATTATTTGTTAATAGTTATCTATGTTATAGCAGTTAGCATAACCGGAAGTTTAGTACAGTATTGTTATTATGTTTACATTTAAGGACAATAAATAAATGATGGAATGTTGTTACTATAATTTCTATTCATTTTGGTGTATTGATTCGCCCCTTATGAAGGGGCGAGTTGAAGATTGACATTTAAATAATTATTTTGATGTATCGACTCGCCCCTTGCAGTATTTACTTTGAAATTTAACCAAAAAAAGTCCAGTCAGACAGAAAAATGCTTACAATAAGAATAACGCTACGTTTGATTACTTTAGTCAACTATAAATAACACTTCGTTATGACAGGTGTATCTTTTTGTGTAGGAAAAAGAGTTAGATTTTGAAAAGCTCTCTCAGAAAGGTGCGCGGAGCGTCATGACTCAGTCTGAGCTGACCCTAAGGGGCAAAATCCAAAGGAGCGAGCTGAGCCTACATTTGAGAGATCTAAGCGTACAAACAGAAGGAATCAACGCTTACATTTTTTATAGGTTCTACTTAGAGAGATTAATTACCTGTTATTTTTCAAATTAACCAACACCTGCTCCTGCTTCGACAGGGATTTCGGCATCGATAGAGTCTGTAAGCTAACACTAATGTGATTAATATTAGGACCAGAAAAAATCCATGAACTTTGTGGTCATCGTAGAACACCTCCCATCCGGTATCGTCACAGCCGTAGCAACAACTACCCATTTTACAGTATTATGCTTCATTGTTCTTGTCTATTTTGTTTGATTGTTATTTGGTTACGTTCTTTCATTATGTTATATTTTACGGAACAGAGTTTTGTAAAGATGTGGCTTGTATTTTTGTGACATTAACCAAATGTCACAAAAATATGACAGAATTGTTTTTTTCTGGTAGGAATTCTTCTCTTTGGTCTAACAAATAAAAAGAATTTATAATTTACAACACATTTCGGAATAGCGTTTTGTAATCAATCTTATTTCTATCAAACTTTTTGAGATTGAAGTCAAATAACCAACTTTAGTCTCTTCTAACAACATGCTATCGTTTTCCACATAAGTTTAAAAAATGTAAATATTACTTGCTTGGTAGAGGCGTTTTTATGTAATTGGAGTTTTATTTTTATCATTTTTTTTTCATTTCTTATCATTACATTGTACACTGCAGAACGTATTCGAACAGCAAGATATACGCTTGGATATCAGAAACTTGTATCTACATAGCTAGGAGAATGTAGATATTATATGTTTTATTCCTTTAATACAATTCATGAAAATTGTGTTTTTTCGTTCGATTCTCAGTGGTGCAGCTGGCACTACTAGAGATTTGAACATTAGATAATAGCTTAAATCTAGCAGGATCTTAACAAGATGAACATAAATGGTGATAAATAACTTATGGGTACTTTGAAACGATGGTCAATCAAACGAGCTGAGCTAGCGTCAGGTCATTTGGCCACGTGCATTATTTGGGTTTTTTTTTATTATCTCTTTTAACCCTACCTACCCTCACCAATTAACATCTGCCCTTAACACCTGCAAGGCAAACCAGGGGGGGTATTACAACGTCTTAAAACTAGGCTTATAAATATAGGCGATTGAAAGTGACAGAGCTATACAAGTCGTCTAGCGCCATCTCGTTCACTCACTGAAACATGCCTGATTTGAAGACGTTGTAATACCCCCCCTGGAGCCTTATCACGAGCTCTTAGCACGATCCAGTTTAGGCTGTCTGAAAGGGACAGAGCTACACAATTCGTCTAGCGCCATCTCTTTCCCACAGCCTAAACTGGATCGCGTTAAGAGTTCTTGGTAGACCTGCACCTGATTGATAAGTAGTGGGTTAGAACCAGATATTTTTAAAGAGGTGCCTTCAGCTCTTCAGCTATGTAGTAGTTTACACTTAAATTATATTGGAAACGACATGGTTGGTGCACTGTATGTATTTGAAAACGCACCCACGATACAGGATGAAAGTTTTAGTGCGGGGAAATGTTTAAAGAAAAAAAAAAACAATGCAAAAGAAATATCGCAAAAGATATTAGATTTGGTTTGGACCATATTTGCCTTGTAGAGTCGACTAAAAAGTACAAGTTAAAAAAAGTAGTTCTCTTTCAAATATTACTGCACTGATTATTATTTTCTCTTAGATACTACTGAATATCACAGGAATGGAGCCCTGGTGGCCTTACATGAACTCTTAACGCGATCCAGTTTAGGCTGTGGGAAAGAAATGGCGCTAGACGAATTGTGTAGCTCTGTCCCTTTCACACATTGCTCGTGGTAAGGCCTGTGAGAAGGCTAGGCGGGGTTGCGGCAAGCCTAGGAGAAGATGGCGGAACGGTTTGGAGAAAAAAAAGAAACCTATTTATTATTTTAGTCAACTCGGTGAAGACCGTCTGGCGGGTGTAATCACAGCAATTAAATGAAAAAATGGTTCATTTAAACTGTTAAAACTAAATTTTTTGACGTTCGGGTTGTCTTGCTGTGGTTATTCAGACCTTGTTGTATTGCTTATTGTACGGTCCTACCCGCCAGACGGTCTTCGCCGAGTTGACCTTAAATGGGTCGATTACACCTAACGAGTACAGCGGCGAGTCAGTGTCCTCGGCCGAGTGCTCGGTTGGTATAAACACTTTAACGAGTGCTCGGCCGAGTACTCGGTCGAGAAGAGAGGCGAGAGGGTCACTAGAATCCCAATTTGTTTACTAGGCCGAGTAGCCGGCCGAGAGCTTATTTACTGACTCACCACTGTACTCGTTAGGTGTAATCGACCCATTAATGACTTACTATTCAGTAGTGTTAACGACGGGGTCTGCAGCACGTAGACGGTTTGCACCGATACAGGGCCACAGATAAATACGTAATGATTAAAAGTAAGATGATAGTCGCACCCAGCACGCGGGGGTTACTGAACATAGAATCATCACAACAAGGCTCCAGATCAAGATCCTCTGTGTATTTCATCTTTGTGAATCAATATAACTTATTTACGTTATTTCAAATATACGCTATTTAATCTCATGATCTCATGTTGTATTTAATGTGAGGAAATATCACTTTTGAATTGTTGTTTGTTTGTTTTGTTTTACTGTTGAATTTTGGTTTACTTTTTTGACATTCTGCCACAGTTGTTGTACGGACCTATTAATAAAAGTAAAGTACCTACTCTGTGGTTCGGACGCTACAGATTGTCCTCCATATAAATACAAATGTACTCTATGGTGTACTCTATGCGCTACAGCATAAGATCAGTCGCTCATTTGTAACTTTTTCTCGTGGCGACTTTTTGAAGAACACAATGGAGTGCACTGATTACTTTAATCTATATCTATGGTATAGTGTGTGTAAGTAACTTCACGAAAAAAGCGGGATCTCAGGGCAGTATGGAGGGAGCGACTGTCGCAACCGAGGTCTGGGCACGCCACAATCGCGGCGGTAGACCCCTCTTTGAGGAGTGTCTGGATAAGCGTCACGGCGTTCTGATCTACCGCATTACGTAGGTCCTCACCGAACATGGAAGTTTCGGGAGGTACCTGTGTCGGATTAGGAGGGAAAAACGCGAAACCTTGCGACTGGCTAATATTCATCTTTGATCGGGTCTGTGACTTTGGCATAATCAGCTTATTTCCATATAATCTTGATGACATTATAAAGGGATACAAACAGTTATATCAGTGAGCGGCTGACCTAAGTTTATGACAGATCTTTATGGTATTTTCTTTATTTATTTTCTTATATTATTATGACCATATACCATAGATTATTACAACCTATTTAGATATAAAAAATTCTTCAATGGCAATATTACATAATCATGATCCACGTTAAGAAATTAAACAAGCCGTAGACGTAGAGAACAGCATGTGGCCGACGATGGACCATGCCCGATTCGACGGCGCGATGTGTTCCACACGTGTCTCAAAAGGCTGTCAGCAATCGGGCCCCCTCTCCTATGAGGGCCAAAGACTGCCGTGGACGCGGGGCTTTATGACCAGGTAACTAGATGACGGTGGATTTTAATTAGTACAAGTCTGACAGTAATGGTTTGGGAGGACTCTGGCGATGAAACGCTACCACTCATGAGTTATGACCTGCGTAAAATTCGTGGTCCTATTTTTTATGAAAGAAAGAAATAATAAGTTTTGGTAACGTAATTTCATCGACACTAGCGCCGCGTCAAAAGGACTTGAGTGGTGCCGACTGCCGTGGACTCTAGAGGGAAAGAGTTTTGCTAATTGTGTCAAAGTTCATACAAGTACCGTAAGCCATACAAAATAAAACATTACACCTTTAAACGAGTACGAAGTTTGTGCTCCTGCGTAACTGAAGCAGGGAAAGTTAGATTGTATTTACAAAACAGTTTCAGGGGAGAACTTGCGCGGGTGCTTGAATACTTCCTTACCTACTAATGTAGTAAGAGTACGAACTGCCATTCGTTAGGCACATATAGCTACGTGTAAAAGCTGACCTCGTTTTTAGCCTCGTTATACTAAATGCTAACCCACTCAGGGTCATTTAATTCTTCAGATACTTAACTTTTAATCTAAGGAAAGATCGTCAAAACGTTATGAAAATATAAGTTTGAAACTTGCTACTAAAAAGAAAAAAATCTTTATTATAGAAAGAATTCCAATCCTAAAAACATACACAGCAAAATTTAAGTTTCCTCAATATATTGTTATTTTTACAACTCGCTTTTAATTGTTGCATTGCTTCTAATTGTTGTTTAAAGATACGATTGGCGCAGTGGCCGAGCGACCGACTGCTGCGCAGCGTGTCGCAGGTTCGATTCCTTCACGGAACAAATATTGGTATGACCTACAAGTACTTAGTTGTTCCGGATCTGGGAGTTTGTATAAATGTGAGTTTCTATGTTTGTATACGCACCCACGACACATGAATTCCTAGTGTGGGGCAAAGATTTCATAAAAAAAATGAAAAAAATAGAAAAGATAATCACAAAATATGAAATAAGTATAGTGTTAAAGCATAGTGTACGGGGCTCCGCTACGCAGGGCTCCTATTTCAGTCTGTAGGCTTAACCCACCATCGAACTAAACCTGCCCAAATCAAGGTGCCCCTAAGTTCCGAGTTCAACTCACTCGCGCCAAATAAATGACACAGTCACCGTTTTGTTACTCAATAAAGCATGTTTTAGACCGAAAGATGTAATCCAGTGTCCACAAACCTTGCTTGATGCCAACTTGATGCCATCCTTCTAAACGGCAGATTATCCAAATACAATTCGCGGAGGGAATCTAAGCTGTCTCCAAAGTGGGGTGACCTTTGTTGGGACGTTGGACCCTACCCTGATATCCGTCTAAAGAATATGATGAATAACCTATATCTCATATCTATTCTTGTATATTTATTTATATATAATCAGGATCTCGGAAACGGTTCCAAGGATTTTCATGAAAGTTACATATTAGGGGTTTTTCGGCTCAAGGAATCGATTTATTAAGGTCCCAGGTTCGAGAAAAGCTCGGTTCTCAAGAAATAGACATTTTAAAAACCGCGTTTTAAGAAGCGCCGTCTATAACGCCATGACCGATGAGGGCTAAAAACAAAAAACCGAGCGAAGCTCGGTCAACGAGATATTATTTTATTATAAAGGCTAGTATTCAATAAGTTAATTTGCAAACATCGTAATTGGTTTCGTGTTTCTGCATCTGCTTCTGATTTGCTTGCTCTGAAGTTGCTCATAAGCTGGTCAAGAGTGAAGTCCTGTCACACTTGTTAGTGATATCAAGGAAAATTGTGAAATGAAAACGCCAATGAAAATATAAATAGTAAAAATATATTACACACTAGGTTAACTAATAACTTATTAAGCTTCCTTACTATCGCTATCATATTTCGTTTTGGCGACTTCGTACAAAATCTTGGACATGTTATCTCCTGTTTCTTTAACCATGGAGGTGAACTTGCTGTTGGGATTGCTGAGTAAGATGTGGGGGTGGTCGAACTCTGCGGCTTCACCCTGGTCCATGACCAACACGCGGTCAGAGTCCATGATGGTGTTGAGACGATGTGCGATGGTGAGCACCGTGCACGAAGCGAACTGCCGACGGATTGTCTTCTGGATCAAAGCATCCGTCCTGTAATAGAGAAATGCATTATTAATCGCGTGGTAATTACATTCTCCAGCAGCACAGAGATGTAGTAGCTGCTTATGAATAAAAATAATTTGATACCCATGTCAATAAAGTGCGATGTTTTTTCCCGATATGACTTTACATCCCCAAGAGGGCACCATATTGGATGTGGTGACACGTCATCTACCTTATAACCAGCGGACACCTGAGACGCTTCTAACGACACCTCATTTGTCATGTAATGATAAGTAATTTAGAAATTATGAGGAAACAAACAAACATACATAAATACATACCGGTCAAAATCATAACCCTCCTTTTGGCTTTGCCGTAGTCGGGTAATAAGTAAGAACTTCTTCGATTAATTTATCACACGTCTTAAATAAGGATATATTTGTATGACTTCACACGGCGCGGACGGATCGCGCTCGCAAAGGAGCGGGCGGGCTCTAGATTTCACGCGCCGTGAGCACGGTGCTATATAGATTTGAGATACCTACGCTACATTCTAGCTAGCTACCATAGCTAGTAGGTTACCATATTTCAAAATCGATATGACTACATGTTAGGTATTAAAGCAGTATTTTCTTTAATAAACTTACTGAGGGTCGACGTTAGCGGTAGCTTCGTCCATGATGAGAATTTTATTTGATCGTAGGATAGCGCGCGCCAGGCATACCAGCTGACGTTGTCCCATCGAAAAGTTGCTGCCGCCTTCAGACACTTTAAAATCTAGTGCCGGTATTGCCTCTTTCAGCTCCACCTTAAATGATAAATAGAATAATTCGTTCAGTAATTAGTTTACTTCGCAGGTGCCGAGTTCCTGTTCAAAATTAATTAAATTAATCATACCTGTTCCAACGCCCTCCAAATATCATCGTCACTGTAGTCGTCGAACGGATCCAAATTATACCGGAGTGTAGCTGAGAACAGGACCGGCTCTTGTGGAATTATTGATATTTTCGATCTCAAAAGCTGGGAACATAAAAAGTTATCGCTGCATTAATGTTCCAAATTAAAGAATAACTTACTTTCTTGAACTTCATAATGGTCCCTGAACAAAGCTGTAGTTGAATATTTTAAAATTCCATTAATAGATATTACTTTGTGGACCTTCGGATGATTAATCGAACGTTTTTGAACATTGCTTGAAGAATATTATCTTTGTAGGTACCTTTTTGGCTATTCCTTGTGTATCGAGGCCGTCAATTTTGATGCTGCCCGTTATATCACTAAGTCGGAACAGAGCCGCTATTAGTGAAGATTTACCAGCTCCGGTTCTGCCTACCACACCGACCTGTAACAATATTTAGTTATAGAATTAATTAATACGTTATATTTCAGTTAAATAGTAAAATAAAAGATGGATGAATTGTGTACTCATGATTTCAAGAAAAACGAGGAATAATTAAGAGAAGACGTGTTGCATTAAACCCAAGCAAGGTGGACAGACGACCTTATAAAGGTCGCCGAAAGATGCTGGATGCAGGTTGCTTCCAACCGGTATATGTGGAGATCTAAAGGGGAGGCCTATGTTCAGCAGCGTACGTCCTACGGCTGAGAGATGATGATGATGAAAGTGGGATAAGGGAGGGTAAAGGAAAATGATGATAATATTTAATTTAAATTGAATGGCACTAAAATACAGTATTGTTGTTACCTTCCACCCGCTCTTAATTTCAAAGTTCAGATTTTTGAGGACTGGAGGGTCTTCGGGCACGTAATTGAGGAAGACGTTGGAGAAAACCACATTACCAGCACTGGGCCATCCTTTTGGTGGATTTATTGCTGGAATAGATAAGTTTCAAATAAAGCACAAACAGTTATGGTGTGAAGAAGATAGTAGAGAAGGGCTTTGCCTTGCAATGGGAAACCAGAGGCCAATAACAATAAAACTAGACGGCTAGTAATGAGTGACTCGCTGTGCGATCATGGTCAATGCCCGGCTCGACGGCTCTTCGAGATTATGAGCGCCTCAAAGAGCTGGTAAGCGTTTGGCCCTCTATGAGATTGGCCCGCCCGAGTTCATAACAAAAAAAGGCTAATTTAAATCATAATTATCTTATAAACAACGCCTAGAGAGATCCTTACGTCCGTGTTCCATATTTTCCTCTGTGGGTAGCTTGGTGTACTCCAACACCCTCTCGACTGCTGTCATCTGTGCCAGGAAGTCAGCGGTGAACCTCGCCGCCATTTGCAGCATCATAGTGAGAACCATGGACTGGCTGACAGCCAAGCCCACGCTGCCCACCGGGATCAAATCACCTGGTAAAAAAGATGTCATGAAATTAAGCTCGTGCTTCCTGATCCAGTGATTCCTAAAGCTTTATCACGAGCTCATAGCGCGATCCAGTTTAGGCTGTGGGAAAGAGACAGAGCTATACAAGTCGTCTGGCGCCATCTCTTTCCCACAGCCAAAACTAGATTGAGTTAAGAGCTCGCGGTAAGGCCTCTGATCTGGTTTTTACCGACTTCAAAAAAAAGGAGGTCATCAATTCGACCCGTATGTATGTAATATTATCAGAACTGCCCAGTTTTCGTATATGTTAGTCTATATCAGCGTCTGAACAAATGTACCAAATTTCATAAGTGTATGTATGTATGTATGTATGTTTTTATGTTTGTGCACGCATATCTCCGGAAGTACAAGTCCGATTTAAGTAATTCTTTTTTTGTTGTACTAGGTATTGTCCAACTTAGGGTACACTGCAAGTTTCATCAAAATCGGTTCAGTAGTTTTAGAGATATGGATTTTTTCGTTGCGACGGATTACAAGATTAGTGCACATAATGTAAGAAAACTTTGTATTTTACAAGAATTTGGGTTGAATATTTAATAAATAAACTAAAAAGGGTAAAATAAAAACTTTAAAAAAAAAGTACCGACTTCAAAAACAAGTACAAAAAAGTTTAAAATAACCTTTCTTTCGGAAGTCGGTGGCAATAGTCAATGAAATAAAAAAAATTAAAGCCACCGACTTCCGAAAGAAAGGTTATTTTAAACTTTTTTGTACTTGTTTTTGAAGTGGGTACTTTTTTTAAAAAAGTTTTTAATGCTGACACTTTTATTAATTGGAATGTTATTGAATGTTATTGGATTTTTGGGAAGTTCTACAATAAGTTTTAAGTATTTGCGTTACTTTCGTGGTCATTTTATTTTAAGTGTAATATCTTTACAATCACTTCTGTTGATTTATGATAATATAAGAAAATAAAGCGAATAAACGAAACAGTAAAAAAAAACAATATACAAACCATCAAACTTTTTTTGTAGATGTTGAAGCTGTATACTTTTATTAGACCTAGACCCTAGTAAAAGTTTATAAAGACTTTATCATTGTTCTAAATAATTCAAAAAATCTCTAGTGTATGTCCATGTTTTACAGGTAAATAATTAAGAAACAAGATCAAAATACATACCAAAGTCACCCAGAATGAAGATCGACATAACAACTCCCAGGTAAGCCAAGCAAAGAGTATCCAAATACAATCCGAATGCAGTGGAACCTCCGAGGAACGTGTAGAAGGCACTTGTGTGAATATTCTGTAACAAACAAGGGAAGACTAGATAATTATTAGAAGGAAATGTAAGGTTGCGATTTGAAGAAGAAAGCATTAAGGCCTATCCGCACACAACAGTGCCGACCCGTTCCGTACCGTTCCGTGACGTGATTCATATATTATACGAGTGAACGAACATCACTGAACGGCACTGTCACTGATCAGTACGGATAGCGTCGTACGAGTATATATGAATAGAACGTCACGGAATGGTACGGTACGGAACGTGTTGGCACTGTTGTGTGCGGATAGGCCTTAAGCTGATGTAGGTATTATTATTTTTAACTTACGGAAAAACAATAGAACTAGGTACTTCATTGTTTTAAATTCGAAATCTACATTTTTTAATAAAATATAATCTCTTAAGAGCCTATACTACCTCAAATGGCTTAGCAGAAAACCGTGATACGTCGAAAATACTACAGCATTAATTTTGAAATAAATATATGGTAAAGTTGAGGATTAATGTTAGGTCTTATGTTTGGCGAAAACATGATTCCATAAAATTTTCTCGATAGAAAAAAATCCCAAAGTTACCTCTAAATTGAACAATAAAACGCTGGCAATCAGATAATACTTAAAATTAGATCATGAAACTTTTTATACTAACTGAACTAACTATAAAGCAGGTCTTATGTTATTTACATTTTTGAATTTCCTTTTTTTTCGCCGTAAAATAAATAGATTTGCGTGTAGACAGCTAAAAGAAAGAGCAAGCAATAGTGCGTGGTACGTGCAAGTGCGAGCGAGTAAGATTATGCTGAGGTACTATAGACCCTTAAGACGCAAAAATCATTTAAATAGTAATTAGCTCTACTCAGGGCTGGACTCACTTGACGATTTTACTAGTCAAAATTTTTTTTATACTAGTAAATTAGTCGTTATAGTAAAGAAGAAGAATTGAGCAAAAATAACATAATAGTGAAGTTGCCGACCCTAGACGGCCATTGTCCTAGTTGACTTATTTTTTTTATCTTATAGCTATATCGTAGGTCATTTAAAAAACCCTGCATACTGCTCACCTGTGCTTCATCAAAGGTTTTGAGAAGTCTATGCTGTGAGTCCGAACTTCTGATGGTGGAAAGTCCCGAGATAGTTGAGTTGATCATTCCAAATACCGGACTTTTAGCTGCGGGAAAGATTACAGATTACAAAATGTTTTCGAAAAAAAATCGGAGTAACTTTGAGATTGAAGATCAAAAAGGTTTTCGTAATAACGTGCTGCACTAGTGGAAGGAAAGAGGTAGGAATAAATCCGGCAATGGAGCAGTAAGTTTCAGCGCACATTGCCCCACTGCTGGGCAAAGGCCCCCACAAAGTTTTTCTAGTCTTCTTGTCCGGAGCGCCTCTTCGAACCCGTAAAAAACAGTAAAATAAAATAGTGACCAAAAATCAGAGATATAAGTACTTACTAGTTCCCTCCAATCGCTTGACAGCCTGAGCCGCGTTCAGGTACCATCTCAATAGGAGAATGAAGACCACCATGAGCGCAGCCGTAGGTATCAACGTCCATGGTAAGGCAACGGCGTTCAACACCAGCACACTGGTCAGTGACAGGTACATTTGAAGAGTTTCCAGAGTACTTCTTGGCAGGAGCTCATCCATTGCACCCATGTCTTTTGAGAATCTGTTTAGGACACGACCTATAACAGAAACCATTTTGATAAGAAACTTGCTAGACAGTTCCCGTCTTACCACAAAAAAGAAACACCCGTTGAACGCTTGTCTAAAAAAAAGTGTAACTGCAAAACGACCCCTATAATTCTAAGAGAAATGTCATTTTGACGTTGTCAATTTTTTAAGACATGTGTTCAACGGGTGTTTAATTTTTTTGTGGAGACGGTTTATGTTTTGAGAAGAGTGCCGGCCAGAATTTTGTTTTATAACTAGTTGTCTGTAGAGAAAAGGAAGTTTTTTACGTTTCTTTGAAATGTATGAACTCAAAAACGACTGAACCAATTTAAAACGTCGTTTGTAGGTCTAGTAGCTACTACATTAATAACTAGTAACGTAGGCTTTATTTAAATAACACCCAAAGCATTGGGCAGGGCACTAGTTTTAAAAATTTTACCTCGTAGAAATACGTTCTGCAAAGTACCTATAATTATGGTTGATTGTGACTGCACCGCAATAAAACCTAGCCAGAACAGTAATTGAAAAAGAAAGTATAGTTCTAACCACTTTAGCATTGCACTCGTTTTGCATAAAAGTTAATGTCTAATGACCGTAACCTTGGCATAAGGCCAGTCATAATTACTGCTACACAATACTTAGGCCTTAAAACTACTGAATGATAGTACCTATTGCGGTCTGTTGTGTGGCCTATGATCAATCGTGGCAGTGCAAGGATTCCGTAGGTATTATTTTTGACAGTAATGTTATTGTTAGGCCGATTGGAATTTCATGTCAAAATATTTTACACTCTTATGGCGTGACAAACTGGATAGGTAGATATACAAATGGAAAGAGAACGCGCGATTTCGCGAGAACCGGAAGGCTATTTCCGAGCACGGGCTGCTATCCGAATTGTTAAAGAAGACTGAGGCCTCTTGTACATGTAGAGGCCTGAAGAATAGACTAAACTAGCTTTTGCCAGCGGCTTCACCCGCTACAACTCGAAAATTATCCCGCGGGAACATAAAATCGGGATAAAAACTATCCTATATGTTAATCCAGGTTATAAACTATCTGTGTACCAAATTTTAGCTAAATCCGTTCAGTGGTTTTTACGTGAAAGAGTAACAAACATCCATACATCCATACTTACAAACTTTCGCCTTTATAATAGTAGTAGGATGACATAATGTAGAAACATTTCTGTCATAATGTAGTAGAAATAGCTTAGTCTATTCCTGGATAAAATTGGGCAAAGCTACGCGTGCCAGAGTCGGATGGAAGAAGCTTGTAAAAAAACCGTCGGCAAATTAGTAAGACGGATAACACCTAGGAGGTTCACCTTTCCCCAATATTGATTATTACTTACCCGAAGGGTTGGTGTCGAAAAATCTCATTACGGCAACTATCAATTTCTCATAAATTATGTTATGAAGATTCTCCGATGCGCGCATAGTCATCACTACGAAGGTGAATATTCTAACGTGTGTTAATACTATTATTGTTAATATCACTGCTCCGTAGATGTAGACGTACTGAGCTGTTGTGAGTATTCCGATTTGAGCGTGTATGTAAGTATCTGAAAAGAAATAATACTTAATTAATCTTGAAACTTCATTTCATAAAAAAATCGGAAAGTCTTCTAGTTGGATTTTGAAATTCTTTAAGCGGTCATGAATAACTTGAAATCTATCTATGTATGATTATGATATACACATGAAATATAAACAAATAAATCAATAAATTCCTTTAACATACCTGAATCTTGTCCTTCCGGCAAACCTTGTTCATAAGAGTCCACTTGGTTGGTCCTAAAAGTAAAATGTTTAAAATTGTAAAAACATTTATTTTCTTTCTAATTACAATATCTAACACTTTTCTAAACACGTTCTGCAAGAGCCCGATGGCGAATGGCCTCTAATTGCGTCCCTACTGGTTTCATAGGAGGCATATTTGTAAGCAATTAGTTTTTTTTTAATGGTGATTAAATCATCAAATGTGTCCTCACAAACTAGGGCGGGATGGGAGTGACTGTCGTACTGACTAAAATCCAAGGTAATCCTTCAATAGGCAATTACGTTCCAGGTTCACGGCAACCTGATAAGACAGTTCCGCGACCCTAGCAAGCTTTGAGTCTCGATGGGCGCCCCGTCAGGTTGCTGACAACTCTTTGAGGAGCGCGTGCGCAAATCTTTAGGTAGTGCTGTCTCTTACCAGAAACTCAACCAATAGTCTGCGGTGGTGGCTGCGGCCTGAGTAATGAGTAGGGTTAAGAGGGCCAGGAACACGATGCACCAGGAGCCGACCGAGCTCATGTAACTCTGCAGTACCTCCCACTTCAAGTTGCCAGACGCTCTCTCTTCAGCCTCCAGGACTTGAGCCTTCTCCTCGCCGCCTTCTTCACTTTTAACTGAGATCTTCGATATTCCTCGCATCATTGCTGGTCTTTCCTGTTGAGAGACACAACAAATTTCATAAAATTGTGCTTTCAATCTACTTTATAATGAAATAATACTGATATTATAAAGCCAAAGAGTTTGTTTGGCTGAACGTGGTAATCTCAGGAGCTGTTGGTGCGAGAAGAAAAAATATTTTTGTGTTGGATAGTCCATATTTTATCGAGGAAGGCTTTTAGGCAACGTGAAACTACGAGGAACAGCTATTCCTACTAATATTATAAATGCGAAAGTTTATGAGGATATATGACTGTGTGTATATAGGGTGACTGGTAATTAAGTGTACGATACTACCGCCCGATCCCCAATGGCACGTTTTTGTGCCACCAAAAAATAGACCGATATTAATCCTTTTTTTTGGAAAAATAAGTCTTAAAATCGATCAGTATTTAGTGGAAAAACATTTTCCTCGGGGGCTCGAGAGGTTAAGGCGGCGCTAGTCACGAGCTCGAACTCACTGGCAGGCATGATCAAAAACCATGATATTTCACCGTGTGCGCGAGCGTCATCCCCCCGTGGAGAAAACAGGGGAAAACTTATTCAGTGAGATGCACGATCATTCAGAGTAAAAGGTGCGCGTAAAAAAATACGAAAAAGCCTTTGGCTGTTGGGGTTTTATGAAAAAACCACTGCACCAATTAATTTCAAATAAAATTTATTAAATTCTTCGATAAATTTGCTGTGTCGGTACGGACTTCGTTTTGGAAATTTGATGCTTCTTTAGCTTCTAATTTACACCTAAAGTTGTATTAAAATTAGCAAAAAAAACGAATCTTTAGAAGCTCGTAACTTTTTAATAGCTTCATATTTTACAATTCTGCTTCCGTACAGACAAAATTAATAATGAGACAAAACGATACCATGTTTAATTTTGGATGTACTTTGTCAATTAATGGAGTAAAACCCCAACGAAGTTTCTATGGAAAAAAAGTTGACTTGTTTGCTCTTAAACACGTGATTGTGCCCATGATAACAAACAACTTTTACTATGGGAAAAAACCTGAAAACGCGAAAAAAAATCAGCTGTTCAGTACATTTATGTTTGTTTAATGTACTGAACAGCTGATATTTTTTTCAAGATTTCGGCTTTGCTCCCTAATAAAAGTTGTTTATTATCATGAGCACAATCACGTGTTTAAGTATCGTACACTAATTACCAGTCACCCTATATGTATAGGTATGTTTGTTACTCTTTCACGCAAAAACCACTGAACGGATTTGGCTAAAATTTGGTACACAGATAGTTTATAACCTGGATTAACACATAGGATAGTTTTTATCCCGATTTTATGTTCCCGTGGTAATTTTCGAGTTGTAGCGGGTGAAGCCGCTGGCAACAGCTAGTCTATATATATAAAATTCAAAACTGACTGACTGATCTGACAACGCACAGCCCAAACCGCTGGGCCTAGAAACGTGAAATTTGGCATAAGCTCTCCTTATACCACGTAGGTGAGCACTAAGAACGGATTTTGCGAAATTCGGCCCCTAAGGGGTTGTTTTTGGGGTTGATAGTTTGTATGAAACTTCGTTACTACAAGTGCTAGGAAGTTTAAATTTTGAATACGGGTTCTTTTGAGGACGTAAGAGTTACCTATGACAGGATTTTGCGAAATTCGACCCCCCAGAGGGGTTTGTTTTTGGGATTGACAGTTTGTATGAAACTTTGTTATTAGAAGTGCTAGGCGTCTCAAATCTTGCATGGCGGTTCTTTTTAAGACGTTAACGCTCACTATGGCGGAAATTTTGTGATATTCGTCCCCTAAAGGGTTGTTTTTGGGGTTGAAAGTTTGTATGAAAATTTGTTACCACATGTGCTAGGAGCCTCAAATTTTGCATCGGGTTCCTTTTTAGGACGTAAATGCTCACCATGACGGGATTATGAGAAATTCGACCACTAAGGGGTTTGTTTTTGGGGTTGATCTTGATAGTTTGTACGCAACTCCGTTAGGTATTACAGGTCACTACAAATCTTGCATATTGGTTCTTTTTAGGACGTAAATGGTTACCAAGAGGTGGAAATTTTGTGAAATTCGTCCCGTAAGGGGTTATAATGGTAATCGTACAATGGGGTCATTTGTATTAGGCGTGGGTACCACCCAAGACGGGGTGATAGAATTTTTGTTAAATATTGATTTAGATTTTCCAAAAGTATCTCATAAAAAGTGGGCTGGGCTGGAAGTCGAAATTTAAAAAAGCAAAGTTCGAAAATCACGCGGACGAAGTCGCGGGCGGAGTGCTAGTACTCAATAAAATTTCCTTCAGACTGTAAATAAGTCTACGTAGCCGCGTAGGTAGCTCGTGTCAACTTACATGTTCAAATTTTTGTTTGCTTGTGTTTTAGATGCATGTTCAACGATGTAGACAAGATAATGCCGAAAGCTGTTTTCTGGCAAACGTTCAAGTCGCCAGCTGAAAGGAGAAATACTAGATTTTGAGTGTATACTTACATTTTTCTCGCTATCTTCACCAGCGCTGGCTTGGTCGGATAGGAGATTTGAGAACTCGGTACCAGATTTGACCAGCTCATCATACGAGCCCATATTTTCGATTGAACCCTGTGAAATTTTCAAACATTTGTTATTTATCTGTTACCAGTTAAATACCCTCTAATAGTCGACAGGATTCAATAGACAAATAACAGTCAGCCGACAGGTGACAAGTATGATCACCAAAGACAAAAATACGAGTATACATAATACATATATTATCTGATGTATGAATTAATTTATCCTTTCCAGTAAGTTACAAATAATAGAATATTATTCAAAGACGCCGTCAAAAATCATTATTTACAAGGTCCAATTTCGTATAATGCCATTAATCATTTCAGGTGTTGAAAACTTGCTGCGTTAGAATGACTCGGTTGTTGATAACAGTTTTTATTGAAAAGATAAGTTAATATCACATACTTTGCTTATCTTTCCTAATGAATTTTTTCTACGTTGTTGTCTATTCTTTCATTCAATTAAGTAGTAGGAAAAAGAAGTTAGTGAGCCAGTGTGGAAGACTCGTTCAAAGTCCAAACAACTAAACTGTGTATTTCTATTGCTTAGCAGCATTGCTGCGCTTTGAGGTCTATAGTAAGGTTGAAAAAACGAAAACAAATGAACAGTTTAAATATTAGCTGCTCAATTTCATATAAGTTGTAATCGTGAATTTGGGTTGAATTGGTCATGTCTGCTGCAGAACCGACGAAAGGTGGAGTAGGAGGATCAATCTTCAATGTTGGGGCATTTTGAGGATAATGACGCCCTATACTTTCATTTAAGTTAAATGTAATTAAAATAAATTTGTATTTTTGTATTTTGTCAATGGATGGTTGCATTAGTAATAAAAATACCGGGCGTCATTATCCTCAACGCAAGCCTCAAAATTGAAGATTGACCCAGGAAAGCCCCCCCGCCAAGATGGACCGATGACCTGAAAAAGGTGGCTAGCAGTGGGTGGATGAAAAAAGAGGGAGATCGTGCGCTGTGGCGCTATCTGGGAGACGCCTTCGTCCAGCGGTGGACTGCAATAGACTGAAATGATGATAATGATGTAGTTATAAATTCTATTAGCGCTAACCTCATTTAGAACAACAATATAATCAGCAGCTTTGAGGTAATGGATCTGATGGGTGACCAGCACACAAGTACGTCCGCCAAGGTAGCCCTTGATACAGCCGTCGAACAGCTGTCTGCCAACGTTCGCATCCACAGCTGACAGCGGATCGTCCAGCAAGTAGATATCAGCCTGAAAAAAAAAATTAATTAAACTTTATTATGATTCAATTGTAAAATGTGATTCATTTGTGAATGGTGATTCATTCGTAAAATATGATTCATTTTATATTGAATGGGCATGTTAACAGGCTATCAATAAATTGTAAATCTAGAAGTAATTAGTCCGTCGTAGACTTTTGTAAAATAAAGGATATAATTATACGTATTTTGTTAAATCAATGTAGATTTACGAAGATATAACTCATCAAAATTCGAGACCCATAATATATTTTATCTACTCTCATATCGTAAACTTCGAAATACAAAACTCAAAACGAGTTTATAATGACATACTTTATACCATAGAGTATCGTAATGAAATTAAAAAATTAAATTATAACACTGTTTCTCTAACAAAACAATGTTATAATTTAATTTTTTTTCATTATGATACAGATTACTGATCATAGACACATCTTTTTACTTTTTTATCTGTGGCTGCGCGCGCTTTCTAAGGGAATGTTGGAATTTTGACGTTTGTGTTTCGGTGGATGACAATGTGGATGATTATTAGTGTTTATTAATTTTTATCTTTTATTTGATATGTTCGTGTTCAATGAGAGTAGATAAAGTAGTGTATGCAACTGTACATAACTAGGTATTATACCACTCGTGTGATACTATTAAAAAACTCGCTTCGCTCGTTTTTTAAACTCACACTCGTGTATAATACCCCTCATTATGTACCAGTTACATAAACTACTATTACATATCTCTTGCTCTGTAAGTACACCCTTACACCCCTGAATGCCGGGGTGTATGACTATCATTACAGCATAGGTTTTGGAATTTGAAAAAAGAACTGTCATACTCATACTGCACGAAGAATATTTTTAAAAAGTTATTTTTTTTTTCTCGGTATCGATTAATTACTCGAATCGGAATCTATTTTATAAAGATTTTATTTTAAATATGGAACTACATATTTGTTTCCACATCGTACCTATGTTATAAGAAATCGATTTGAAAATTAAACTGGCCAGCAAGATTTGACGCGCTTGAATGCGTGAAAAAAAAAGGCAGTCTACTAGTAGGCGCGAAGGCATCGCGAAAATAATTAATTTTCTTGTTTGAGTTCTTTTTCAATAGTAGATTATTAACCAAGTGAACCTCAAGTCACTCAAACTCAAGTCTTATCATCACAAACTCATATTCAAACTATAAATATACCTAAAAAGAACGTGACCATATCTCTTACAAATTGTAATAATTTTACTATTAATTTTAATTAAATACACATTTTTTTCTTCTTAATAAATGTTCATTGAAACCTGCTGTCTTGTTGTTTACTTACCTCACAATCGATATGTAAAGCAGAGTATTTATCTCGGGCGTAAGCATCAATTGCATACTCGGGTTAATTAGCGCCTTCGCTTCGCTCAGGCGCCAAAAACCTCGTATGCAATTGATGTCATACAGCCCTTGGTTAATAATCTACTAATATTGGTATTGTGTTGCTACTATTGTGTTACCTACATTCTAAGTATACGTACGCTATTGTGTTATAAACATACGAAGTGTAACACAATAGACTGTAAGATAATCAATTAATTACAGTAATAAGATAAATATTTAACAATGAGCTTTTTATCAATATTTCATATCTTCGATAAACAATTCGAATGTTGAAACAAAATGATGTAATTTGTCATCTTTTAAAAGAAGCCTTTTTCGATAATACGCTGAACAAAGGCTCACAGAGATTTTTCACTCAAGTGGTTTATATGCAACGTATTACTCGTACCTAAGTATAATAGATATTAATAAATAAGTTTATAGATTAACCTTATCAGTTAATACCCCAACGACTAATCTTGAAAAAAAGATATCAATGAAATATAGCAAAAACAAATATTTCTACATATTCTCTATCAAATCGAACTAGAATGAATTAGATAAAAACGTAGTTAGATTTCAAGTAAATGTTTTTTTTTTTTTTTTTAGCGTGGTAAAATCATCAAATGAGTCCTCCAACCCCGGGCAGGGCGGGAGGGACTGTCAGACTTGTACTGACTAAAATCCACGGTGTCCTTCAGTAGCCTGTTATGTTCCGGGGTCACGGTAAGGAAATAATCCCGCGACCCCGGCAGGCTTTGGCCCTCTGAGAGGGGGCCCCGTCATTATGCTGACGCTCTTTGAGGCGCGCGTGGGACACAACGCGCCGTCGACCCGGGCATGGTCCATGGTCGGGCTGCGAGTTGCCCTTTACTCGCTGCCCGCATGCCCGCGCCTACGGTGGCCGGAGATCGTCTGCTGACGTCCGACGCGGGCGCCTACCACTGCGGTTGGGGCGGAGGGAGGACGCTGTCCTCTCTCTCTCGCGGCCCGCCTCCTCCTTCACGAGCATTACTGCTTCGCAGAAGGAGGCGACCGCTTCCCACTCCGTCTCGCCCCGCAGCATGGCCGCAACCAATGCCGGGCGCGAGAGGTCTCCGCCTATCGCCGCCGTGAGGACACGTCGGTGCACCGCCCAAGCTGGGCAGTCCTGCACCGTATGCTCTACTGTGTCCTCCGGGCGATCTTCGCAGTGGTGGCACCCGGGCGTCTCCTCCTTCCCTATCAGACACAGGAACCTCCCGAAACATCCGTGTCCGGTGAACATCCGTGTCCGGTGTTCAAGTAAATGATAACGTATTTTTGTGGGTAAATTACCTCGCGATAAATAGCTCTGGCCAAATTGATTCTTGCTCTTTGACCTCCTGATAGAGAAACTCCTCGCTCTCCAACCAGAGACAAGTCACCATACGGGAACTGTTTAAAGTCTGGCAACAACGAAGAAGCCTTGCAAACCTGCAAGAAACAAAAAAAAAAAACAAAAAATATAACAAACAATGCCAGCTCAGATTGGTGTGAATTAAATATCAGCGGGAAAATTGACTCTTGTCATAAAATTTTAATGGTCCTCGCACAATCTGTTTCTGGTTTTCATTTTTTTTTTTCATTAGAGTGCCATAGTTAATGATCTGTATCGTTATACAAACAGTTTTTGGTTTGTTTTTCTTTTAACATAAAATACATAATAATCTCTCAATCGAATGAAGGATACGTATTTATAATATTTAAAAAATCAACCCCTAGCGTATTTTTGTTTGTATTGAATAGGCCCTGAAACTACTAGAGATTTTCCAAAAGTATCCTTATAAGAGGGTAAGCTGGAATTAAATTCACTGAGTTGGAAGTTAGAAACACACGCAGACGAAGTCGCGGGCAAAGTGCTAGTATTACTATATCCCTGTTACCTACGGTTACTCTCGGAATATAAAAGTACCTCTTTGTATTTCTTGACGTCATACGGCAGTCCAAACAGAATGTTTTCCCGCACTGTTCCGGGAAACAGCCAGGACTCTTGACAAGCGTAAGATAATTTTCCCGATATGCTTAAATTACCACTGGTCACCGGTAATTCTCTTAAGAGCAGCTGAAGAAAAGATGTCTGAAATGGAAACAAAACCATTAATTTTTATGCGAAATAATGTAAACTAGTGGACGCACAGTGGTTAGAGGTCATTTTTTTAAATTTTATGAACCAATTATTGTTTACTTTATTTCTTATCCATATAACTTCCAACAGCATCAAATTTCATGCTCCGTCTTTAAGACAGACGAAAAGGGGTAAATACAAAGTGTTTGTTTTACATTTAGAACTAGCAAACCCGGCGAACTCCGTTTCGCCACCAGATGGTGTTATAAACCTCACGGAGCCCGAGACCTTTCCAACGAATGCAAAACCGTGGAAATCGGTTCATGCGTTCTGGAGTTATAGTTTCAGGATTTATTTTTATAAAGTAGAAGAAATTGATAAAAGCATAAATAAATTACCTTTCCGGACCCCACAGGCCCGATGACTGCACACAGTTTGCCCTTGCGAACACGCAGCGATATATTCTTAAGCGTCATCTCCTTAGCGTTCTCTTTACCGGTCCAAGAAGCGCTTACTTTATTCAGTTGTATAGGATAGTCAGACATATTCGATTCTTCAGTAGTTTCCTTTGGAGCAAGGGCTTCACTAGGAGCGTACTTTCGAGGTAGTACCAACTTAGATTCATCTAATCCTTCTTTCTTGGATTTAAACAAATTCGAATCACCTTTTTTGTTAATTCTTGGCGTCACTTGCATATCTGATCGCTCATCTATGAATAAAAATAAGTATAATTAAATATAAATAATTTAGTTGTACAGTAATGAAGCAATATTTATGGTCGTTGGCATTTGATGAAGCGGTGTACTAGAAAGCCAGACGACGGACGCTAGAAACGTAGTACCTAGTATATTTTATTCAACGCGACGCGTCTGTATTGTCAATGACCTTATTGTGAAGTATACTTTAACGTGATACTTACCCATTACGAGGAAGCTCTGTATACGTTCCATAGAGACCAACATCTCGGAGAAACTTGCTATTGCCATGGGCAAGATCAATGTAACGTTCATTTGAACAATACTGAAGTACTGCTGAATAGGGTAAATCTGAAAATAAAACGAATTTTGTAAATAACGTTGTCCTAAGGATTTAAAATTTGAATTTCTCAAAAGTTATCGTAATATGAAGGTACTATTGGCGCAGTTGCTGAGCCGTGAAAGCCGCGCTATTTAACGCTAGTTCAATTCCCGCATGGAACAAATATTTAATTTTGTAGAACCTACAGCTAGTTCTTGCTGTTTGAATTTAAATGTTGGCACCTACGATACAGGACAAATTACAAATTTGTGAAAAAAAAAGTATTTACGGTTGTGGCAGTTATCATATTTCCGGTGAGCGCGAGTGTTAATACTGTGAAGAACATGATACTTCGGTCAGTGAACAACATAAACCCGAGGAACATGCTCCGGATGAAGATGGACTTCCTGAGGGCACTCATCTCGTAGGCACGTGCCGCCTTCACTACCAACTGGAAGGGTTTCTCCCAAGCGTACATTTTGATGACCTGCAATGTGAATAATTTGGTGTGTACTCGGTCCCCGAGTCAGAGACTTCCGTGTCAGTAAGTTGACAAGTAATTGTAACTTCATAGCTCATTTTATTCATACTTTGGTAAACGACACAGTGAGTCCGGTTTCTACTACGGAGGTACTATGTTCCTCTACTGCATGTGCATATGCATGAGAGCGGGATGGTGGGATTGCATCCTGCACCAAGCCTGGATTATTGTAGCGAAATTAGAACTATATAATTTTCATGACATTTAAGATACCTACTTTTAGTTATAAATTAGCCCTGGGATTTTAATCCCAGTTGTTGTTAAAATGTGAATACGCTGAAAAAAGAAACATTTTATTGCATCGAAGCTCAAAAAAAATAATTAACAATACTTTTAATTTGCACGCTTTGTATTAATCGATATAACAATGGCTCCCATGCAGGGGGCTTTTCGACCTCAAGTATAGATATTGACAGAATTGAATACAGACCGAAACCGGACTCATTCTCTAATAAGAAAATATCAAACTTTTAATTACCTGTATACCGTTAATAATTTCACTCATCAATTTGATTCTTTTATCTGTCCTCTTAGCTGTAGAGCGCCTAATAACAGCAGTGAGCTTGGTCAAGCCAGCTAAAAACAAGACACAATCAATTAATACATTAATAAGGAATTAAAACAGAAATAAGGCCTAAATTCCTCTTACGCTGATGTCGCATGGACGCCTAGGGGAGGTAAGCCTAAGACGGGTAGCCCGCCTACAACGGGTAAGCAAAAGCATCGTTGTTAATTTTAAATTATGTGTGCGTGCAGGACGCGTCGCCTCTCTCTATGAGGAGCCGCGTCCTGCACGCACACATTCTCATTCGTTTTAGGCGGGCTACCCGTCTTGGGCTTATCTCCCCTACGTCAGTCGCACGTATGAATATTACTACGCCGACGACGTCAGTGGCGCGTCTGTTGCATTTTAAACAATTGCAAGTAGTTTTTGCAGGTCTGGGTGTTTGTGTATGCGAGTTGCTATGTTTGTAAAAGCACTCACACAAAAATTCCTAGCATCGGGGAAAGTTAAAAAAAAACCTTGCTTCTGACCGTACGCGACCGATATAAGCTTCAGAGGAATTTAGGCTTTAAAATAAAATAGATAAATTTTACAATACCTTGGAGTGGTAGAATTAATATGACAACTCCAAAGAGACCGACAAAAGGCGCATATCCAGCGGCTTCATACAAGAAGTAGAGTACGACAGCCACCTGGATGGGGACCACCCACAAGTAGTGCAGGAACATGAAAGAGTAGTCGAACCTTGCGACGTCGTTCGACAGCAAGTTCACTAGCTTCCCACCTGCGACTTCACCCACTGACACTTGACTCATGCGAAGTAACTACAACAAACAGGGAGACATGAATCCTTCATTTTATTTAACTAGTTCGTGTGCCATCACACAGGTGAACATCTTAAACCACTAAAGATAGGTAAATCATAGTTTTATTGTTCCTTTATATAACTTACTATTCACCTCAAAGGCCATTGTTTTCATCATAAATAAGGGTGCTTGTACATGGCGCATGTAACCCGCGCAAGTGCATCAACATGCTCAAGCTACATGCGCCGTGTAAAAGCTCCCCGCGGGGGTACCTTGATCAATTAGCTTGCGCATGTTACCTGCGCGGGTAAACTGCAAATCTGCATTGCACCTTTACTTGCTCAGGTTACATGCGCCGTGCACCCTAAATGTAACTTTTTCTGTGCGATCAAGTCTAAAATCGGAAAGAAAAGTTGCATTTATTTAGTATGATCAATCAAATACTGCAATTTAGATTCTCACCTTTCTATACAAAAGCGAGGAGCAAGCGACCTTCACCTTCATACTGAACCGCATCACAAACAGATTGTTGTGGTGCTGGCACATCATGGACACGAAGTTTAACCCCAGCATGGCGAAGGCATAGAGCCCAGCATCCTGCTGAGTCATTTCACTATCTACTGACCAGTATGACAGTAGCTGAGTGAACAGCAAGGGTTGAGCTGTCCTATAAACATAACATTCAATTAATAGGCAGTTTGACAGCATCAATCAATTGCAAAATGAACAAATGCAGGATAAAATCTACAGAAGAAATCCTATACTATCCTACTAATATTATAACTAGGAAAGTTTGTGCAGATGTATGTATGTATATGTAGGTATGTTTGTTACCCTTTCACGCAAAAACCACTGAACGGATTTTGCTAAAATTTGGTACACAGATAGTTTATAACCTGGATTAACACATAGGATAGTTTTTATCCCGATTTTATGTTCCTGTAGGATAATTTTCGAGTTGTAGCGGATGGGGCAACTGGCAATAGCTAGTAATTAATAAATAATGTGACAAACCTGGCTGTAGAGATAATAAGCACAAATATTGCTCCAGGCATATAGGACAGCCAGTATGCTCTCCGAACTGCCTTCCATAGCGATGGCTCCCGATCATTTATTGTTGCGTCTTCCAACTCCTCAAGCCAGAATCTAGAATACATAAAAAGAAAGATAACACATCGGAATAGTTTTTTTACAATGCACATTACATATCACTATGATCACTTAATGATCTCTTGGATGTCAATCCAACAGAAGATCTGTTTGTGGATGGATGGTCGAAGATTTTATTGGTATGCCAGAAGTACTGTGAGATGAATTTATGAGTGTTTTTCTTGAAAAGTTTTCTTGTTATGTTTTTATATTCTAATGTGTTTTTATGTTTTTTATATTGTAATTTATATTGTTTAATTCGTATTTCTAATTTGCACAATTGTACTTAAATTGCTGTAATTAGTTGTCCACACAGCCGTTGTAATTTAATAAATAAATGATAATGACGAATAACGTGGCTAATGAACACTACAAGTGAATTACTAAAAATATATTCACTTACAGAAAACTACAAGTTATCAACGATAAACATCGACTGGAAATTACGTTAAAATTGCCGGAGCCAGTAAAAAGATTAAAGGGGTTTGAAGATTTGTGGCATACCTACCGCCGCCATTTTGATTTTTTTTCAAAATCGCGGCCAGCTATGAAACCTTTTTAGATCGTTAGCTGACGTTAATGCCAACAAAAAGTATTATGAAAACAACCCGCGTAAAGTTTCAGGTTTCCGAGAAAATAACTGTGAAAGTTAATCACGTGACATTCACAATTCCAAGCTAGTGTATGTGTTCGAATGTATCAAAATGTTAAAATAATAACTTTTTGTACGTAATATGTATGTTGCATTATATCTGGATGTTATTTAAACATTATACGTCTGATATAATCTACTTTTTGAATTTAATAACTTAGTTTTAGACCGTCTACACTTGTTTGAATGTAATATCTTCATATGATTTAACTATCAATACGATAGTTATACGTTAAATAAAAGTATAAATATGATACAACTCGCCTCACCCACCTGCATTGTAAGTGTCTCGTTCGCACCTTTGAAATGTATGATGCGTAGAAAGAGAAGAGTATAAATTCATCTATGGTATGATGTATTATATTTTAGTGATGAATATACCTAACTATGGTACGAGTATGTCACCTTTACTTTTTGCAATTTTGGTAGGGATAATTAGATTTTGCCACATTTTTAAATATCGAATTTCTTGTTTGTACAATATGAAGCCTAACTTAGCTATTACATTGTATCCCTATCATCAACAATTATGACCACTACAGACTTGGATTGGCTTGTACCGGAAGAGTATTTACTTCGCGTGTAAAAAAAGGAGATATTTTGATTTCTTTTAACGAGTCTGCGCTCGATTATTCTCGCAGTCAGACGTAATACAAAAAGTAAAAAAATGCCTAATTGTGCCTAAATGGACGACTATGCCGAAGTTTGTATACTAAATTACAGCTGTACAGTTGTAACATCCAAATATCCATGCAAAATATGAGACGCTCGTCTCGATACAAATCGAAGAACATAAATTGCTTCTATCCAGATAATATTGCTGTGATGGCCACAGTAAGTAGAAACATCATGAGGCATGATAGGTACCTAGTTTTAATATCATTATCAATTCATCATCATCATCATAACAGCCGTAGGAAGTCCACTACTGGACTAAGGCCTCACCTAAGGATTATCCATTGGATGGTTATTGCCATACTCGCCACGCTTGGCAGGCGGATTGACGAGCGCATTTTTTTCAGCTTATTAGTCTTCCAACGCTGCTGCCCATTGAAAGAGTTTTAAGCTTAGGGGCTATGGATCTTACATTTTGCCATATCCCGCTATCGACTTTTACCTACGGTCTGCCCGGGAAGAGAAATAGCTGGCACATTCTACGTTTTTCTTTGTTATTCCGAATTAATGTGGTCAACTTTAACACTTTATATCTCAGAAACCTGAAACTTTACGAGGGTTGGTGTCTTAATATTTTTTGTTGTTATTGATGTCAGCTATCGATTTATAAAGGTTTCATGGCTGGCCGCGATTTTGAAAAAAAATCAAAATGGCGGCAGTAGGTATGCCACGCTCCATAGTAAAATCTTCAAACCCCTTTGTAAAATTAATAAACTTTCTTGAAAATTGTATTTGTATACATTATACAATCTTGCTTGAAATAAACACGGACAGATTAAATTTTTTGAACGTGCCACAAATACTTAACTGGTAAGTTATTTCTCGTTAATATGGCTAAGGTACAAAGCTTTTAACCAATTTACGAGGTCTCTCAACGGCGAAAAGAGATGGATGAAATATCTTTCTCCTCACTCTTATAATCACATGAGAAATTTCATTAGCTACTCACTATAATTTGCTTTGTTGAGACAAAGTAGCAGTAGCAATCTAAGGAAACTGGGGAATGGATGTTTAGTTTTGTAAGAAGTACATAATATTATTTACAAAATGATCTAAATGATTTAGGAAAAACTTTATTGGTGTGAGATTATATTTTTATCATTAGTGTCGAGTTTTGTAAATCGACAAAGTATACAAAAACAAACCACAATATTATAATAATGCTAAGGGCTCTTTCAAACACAGACGTAACGTGTCACGGCACGACCACCATGACGTGAATGTTTACGTCACAGTGCCATGACGTGCAAATAGACATCGTGGAAAGTGAATAATCACGTTATGCAACGTAACAAACGTCATCGTGAGTATTAGTGACGTAAAATCTCACGGTGCAGCTGTGCCGCATTTGTAATTCAATATTCAAAGATGACGGACGACATTGAAGTCGATCACTTGATATAATCCTAGTTCAGAAACGTCCCGTACTATGGGACAAAACATCTGAAGACTTGAATTGAAATATTACATGATTCTAAATTGAATACGTTTATGAATCCACATCGCGGTGCTATGTCGTGGTACGTTACGTCGTCACATGTACGTAAAGCCGTCACAGGAGACATGTTCATGTGTTTGCGCCCTAAGTCCTGAAATTTTATTTTATTTTCAAAATAGCTAGCACGCACAGAGCAGCTGTTTTAATTAGCCTGGTTGTAGCCATACAAACATCAGTCGAAATTACGACGCTAAAGATGATTTTGATAGCTTCATTTAAGGACACGCGGCGCGCAGGGCGGCACTTCGGGCGGTGCAAACTGCTAGAAAAACAAATTTACTATGACGACTATCTATTAGAGCGGACATGGAGAAGCGGCCCGACGCGCCGCGTATCCTAAATGTGGAAGGTGGTATTTAAATAGGCTTGGATTCATAAAAGAGAAAATAACATTATTCCATTACACAACATGTAACGTTAATAGCGCAAAACCTCTCGTGGGGTAACTCAGCTTATGTTATTGAACAATGTGTGATCAAAAACTTTAGGAAAAGAAATAATTCATACAAAATGAGAAATTGATCGAGCCCATCAGTATGAAAAATATTTTTATTTTTTTATCCAAAAGTTTTTGATCAAACATTGTTCAGTAACATGGGGTTTTACGCTATTAACGTTACACGTTGTATATAGATTCTTTGAAATCTGTTTGTCTACGTATTTGAGTGCAAATCTGGAATCGACAACGTGTTCATAAATTAAAGTCGACAGCTTAGTTCATTAGACGTCACAATGTCATCACCTTGTACAATCATCAGTCGATTACAAAACATGTTTTGCTTTACAATTACTTTTTATCGATAAAAACAATGGGCTTACAAATAATTGGAGATAATTTATTATCACTTCCTTAAAAAGCATAAAAAGAAAAATATTGTTATTACCTATATTATTAGTTTAAAAAAATAACTTGCAAACATTAATTATAAAAACAGAAGCAGACCGTTTTTCTGTCACGGTAGCCAATCTCAGAAGAGATTTAGGAATGTCTGACAATAGATATTTAATTGAAAAACATAGAAACAGTTAATTAATTCAAACCCTTTATGTGTTAAACCTTAAACAATTGTTAAACCTTTGTGGCTTTTTGGTTGTAACACATTACAAAGTTTACCCATTTTTTTATGCTAAAAAATCTTTAAAATAAGACCAAGTCAATAATAGGGCTGTCAGGTCATCTTAACTATTGTAGACTTTGACCAAAATTAACAATTATTGCATATCAATTGAGATTTCAAACTTAAATTAGCTAGTTGTTGTAGGTCTGACCGACGATACAGGACCTCACTATGTCACTTGTATTCTTTGCGATTTTTTAAGTCTTGGGTTAATAATAAAAAAGTTATTTGTTACTCAAACAAGTTAATCACGTCCAGGGGCGAAGCTACCGCCGTATCAGACATTAAATGGAGTACTCTCATAAAAAAAACAATATTGCTCTTAAATGAAAACTTATCGCGGTCCACAAAACTTAATTACCAAGCTAGTATTAGCGTAGCATTGCCAGTTAATTTCCAATATGGCTGCACCTACTTCGCTTTCCGCGCAGAACATTCTGTATGACCCACAAGTAGTTGTTCCGGGAATGAGTGTTTGTGTATGCGAATTTAAATCTTTGTAAACGTACCCACGAAACACCAAAAAAAAATTGCCCATGATCTACGATATGGCGATCAGCATTTTTTATCTCTCTTTTACATTCTCTGACATCAGTAATAGCATACGAGTTAGAATGCTATTTTCTTTATTTCTCTAGAGAGTTACATTAGAAGGGCCCCAAACAAGTTTTATGCGGGGTTTCTTGCCTAGCTACGCCACTGTTCACGTTTCTGCACTTTGTTCAGTGAATTTATCAATAGCGGAAAATACAGAAAGATAAACAGAAAGAAGAGGGCTTTTGACCTGAGATTTGCTATGCAGCTATGCTACGAGAATGTAAAAACTGAGCTAAGAAACTATGTAAACGTATCCACTGATGCTAAGCTATGTAACGATGCGAGTAAGGACGCTCTCTCACCGGGAGCATTTGCGTGTAATGTAACATTATACATAGATTCGACTTTAAGCATTACATTACAGTACTACCATTCGACGATCATTCGCGTACATTTAGTATAGATTGCGCATTGTGATGCTTTATTGTTCTCCCTCACTGATGCAATGAAATACTAGAATCTGTAACGTTACATTACAGGTGAAAACACGCGGTGAAGGAGCGCCTTAAGATGTGCCATGCCAAGATCGCTGCCACAAAGTAGCTGCTCAAAGAAGATGCGCAAGCTCGAACTGTGCGAAATGTATCGATAGTACGAGCCATAGCAGGTACCCATAGCAAACATCCTTCCATTTAAAAACCTATCTTAGTTGAGTCCGTTCACCAGTGCTAAGCTAACGCATCCATAGCAACGTAGCATAGCACATCTCTGGTGGAAAAGCAGCCTTTAGATAACAAGGCAGGCACAAACACATGCCACGTGGTGCTCTCTATACAAATATTTGTGCCGATGAAGAGCCGTATCAATTGATAGACAGAAAACACGACCATGTGCACTGAGCAATATCGATCCGTTCTGGAAAGATAGCCGTATAGGTTCTGTATTATCTAAATTATGACGATTAAAGGTTTTAGTTTCAGCCATTTCTTTTTTAATATTCATTACTAGATAATACTTACCTCTTATTGTGTTTTATTTGTATCAAAATATTTTTAATGGTAAAAAAATAAAAGTATTTACCTAGGTCAATAAAAAGTAAAATAGGTACATAAGAGTAAGTAATTCAGAATTTCTTACCTTTCAAAATATTCGCCTTGTTTTTCTGAATTATATCGTTTACTGGGAATTATTAGATCTTCTTCCTCCACATCTCTTTTGTTTCCATTTATTAGCACTGGACATATCCACCAAATAAAAATTCGCGATAAAATGTTAGGTTTATTATATTTTCTAGGATTGCCACCGTCCGATATAGTCGCTCCATTACTTGTATTTTCTTTATTCATGTTGATTTTTTAATAAATATTACTCACACACACTTATTACTATTTATACACATTTGTATTATTTTTATTATAACAATATTCTGAACATGACGCTGGCTTAATGTGAGCAACTACGGCAAACTAAATATTAAATACACCCGTCTTCCTACTAGGTGTTTAATCATGAGCTATATAAATGATAACAATCATAAAGATAGATGTAGCCAACAGCAGTTATCACTCTTTAATACCTAAATTTTTGAATGATTATAGCTTCATTATCGATTATTTATCGTAGTGATTAGCCTAAATAGGCAAATTGTAACTGCGCAAACGGGCTGTATGGAATTCATTATAATTCTCTCTTTGCACATTGCAATATGAGCGCGCTGTCCTAACGGCTGCGTTGTCCTATGTTTATTTTCAACTACATACATAGTTTCTGTACGCGACTCCCCCGCTTGTTTTTACATAAAACATATTATTATCACATCACGGCAATAGTGACGCCAACCATAAGTGACGCAATTTTGGAAATTGTTTCAAGTGTTCAGGGGATCATTTCCTAACATTTTCTTTTAATTTTGCCTGCAGGGAGATCAAAAATAAACACAAATATCTGACATTATTTGCAGTCAGCAATCGTAAATAAAAGGTAAAGAAAATATTATGTAAACTCAAGATACTAATGTATACATTATTCGCAATTGTAACAAGAAGATGTTCTTTTATCTTTAAAGTGTAACATTGTATTGTGTAATTAACGTGGTGTGTCTATCAAACTGAACCGAATTAAGTGAAAAAATAATCATGGATTTATAGTGCAAGTATGGTTAGGACATCTGCCAAACAATAAAAAATCGAATTTCGATGCAGTTATATTAACAGTTTCAATCAGTAGTAAGGCTAATATCATCCATTTTTCAAGTAAAAAAAAAACTTAATAATATCGGTGACAAAAGAAAAAGTAAAGAAATAAACACACCGGAGTTTTAACCTCCACTAGGTTAAAACTCCGGTGTGTTTATTTCACTGAACTAACTACCATGCTAATTTTGCGTATCCACGAAAATTTTTCTAATCTCTAGATTAGTTCTCCTAAACAGAATGGCATGAAATTGAATAATATAGCTACACATTTAGTATGCATTAAATTATATGGAATGTGATGTTTTATTGAACAACAAACGAGTATGTACACATAACCCTATTAAGCTTATTTTCGTACAGCCATTCAAATACAAGTAGGTCCACAACTACGTACACATAGGTATATTTCCCTGGTAACGATTTATTGATAGATATTGTCAAATTTGGTCATGATTCTAATTTGTCGATTGTACACAGATTGTATGCCCGAATCTCCAGAGGCAGTTCCCTTCCAGTTTACTGTTTACGTTTCTTTTGCTTGCCGTGCTTTTATAAGGCTATGTTTAAAGAGAATAACGCTGCAGGGACATTTTAACCGGTGTTCTACATGGAAACACACTGGGATTGTAATTTCGAGGGAGAGCTTTAAGGGTAAGGACAAATAAAAAGCAAGTCCTATGGCACCCGTCACTTTTGATGATGCATTCGGTAGTGCTGCTGATGACAGATGTTGGTAAACCCTAAGGTCTTCGGGGGATGACGAGGTGCGCGAAGCGGGCTGTCCGAAATACAAAGATGCGGCGACACTGCGTTCACGTAGAAACGGCCGCAATTAACGGATCAATACTACGCTAAAGATGATTTTTGAGGAAATAAAAATTTAGGTGCGATGAAACGTTCAAACGAGGGAATAGAAGGTTCAAGATTTATAATAGAAGATTCAGATTCTATGCTTCTGAACGTGAGTTGTGGTAGCCCATTTGATAAAGCGTCTGTAGTACCTACTTATCCATAAAACGCGGGTTCAAAGCTCACTCGCACTCTGAATTTTTCTTTCCTCGAAAATCATCTTTACGATGCGCGTCGCATACTTTATGCGTTTAAAAATAATTGATCAATAGGCTTTCCAGCATCAATAAACAAATAATTTTGTCACATATAATGTATTCAAAATTGTAACAATCGGTTTATCGGTTTTATTGTTAAAACATATTTTAAAAGATTAACCATGGAGTTACTTGGCGGTTCTTCTCCATGGAAACGACCAACCCGAACCGAGGACCTGTTGTCGATGTTTTATAAGTGCCCTCATAGGCCTATGTGAAATAAAAATATTTGATTTTGATTTTGAATCTAGCCCCGCAGTTAGTTTTGAAAAATAATGGACTCGTATTTTTTTTTTTGGTTAATTCAGTGAATAGGAGAGTTTGAGAGACGGGGTCTTGTGGCGTAAAGTTTAAAAGCGTCCTTTTTCAATGTTGGTTTACGTAACAACAGAATAGTCAGACGTATGTCCTTGAAGGAGGTCTAAAATTTTAAGCCTGCTACTCAAAGACATTAAACTATAAACGAGCAAAATAGACGGGACATCACGAAGAAAGTTGTGATCCAAAACTTTTTACCAATAGGTAAAAAGTCGCTCAGTCTAGTAGTCGCGTTGCTATGCAACGCTAGATAGTGCTACTGACGCACGGCATCAACAATTTTGTATGACAATTTTCCCAACGCCCGCTCTATTTTAAATCTCTTTGCTGCTACCTACCTAAGATATTTTAAAATTCTACCATAAATAATTTCAATTTAAAAAAAAAACAATTGGTGCTTGCACTTTTGTTATCTAGTTAATATTTGTTTGTCATGATGATGTGATTAATGACAAAAGTGGACTTTGGAATAATGTCGTAGTTTATTATAATGAATCAGATATGGACAGGCTTCTGAAGCCACCTTCAACGACCAAGACTTTTGATAACATGAAGTACGTATGTTACGATTTACGCTATACGTCATGTACGTTTTTGTTACACTTGCACGCTTTGAAATAAATAATAATTATATAAAAAACCGGCCAAGTGCGAGTCGGACTCGCCCATAAAGGGTTCCGTAGCACCAAATAACATAATATAAAAGTTCTTGTAGTCGGTTGTAACTTTGCAAGGTAAACTGCGGTTTACGATTTATGACATATTAAAAAAAAACGAATTACTCGATCTCGTTCAAACCAATTTTCAATTGAAGTTTGCATGGTAATGTACATCATATTTTTTTTTTAGTTTTATCATTTTCATATTTCAGAAGTTACAGGGGGGACACACATATTATCACTTTGGAAGTGTCTCTCGCGCAAACCGTTCAGTTTAGAAAAGAATGTATGGGTCAGGTGAATTTTTTTTATTTTGTGTTTCAACTCTAAGTACGGGAGGTACCCCCAAAATTGGTTTTTGTTTTATTTTTGTCTGAAAATCCTAATGCGGTTCACATAATACATCAACTTACCAAGTTTCAACAGCATAGCTCTTATATATACTTTCGTTTAAAAGTGGCTGCGACATACGGACGGACAGACAGACAGACATGACGAATCTATAAGGGTTCCGTTTTTTGCCATTTGGCTACGGAACCCTAAAAAACATAAATAAGATAATAAAGATAAGGAATCAATATTAATGAGAAAATAAGAATTCATTTGCACAGAGTACCTATGTTTTTGCTAAACGTATTTTTCAAGTGAGTGGCAGTAAGAAGAGTGTCGACAAACATAAAACGCGAAAAAAATCAGTACAATCGCAGTTAACATGTTGATTAATAAAGTTATGACAAGAATGAAACAGTCAAGGAAATTATGGCCCTGTTGATAAAAGTAGTGAATTATTTTTTGGATTAAATGTCAAAGACATTATCAGCATTACCAAAAAAACTTAAACATCTGTTGAACATTTGTCTAAAAAAATGTGACTGCAAAACGAACCTTATTTCAACGAGAAATGCTATTTTGACATTGACAGTTCTATCAAACAAGTGTTAAACAGACGTTTAAAAGTTTTTGTGGTAACACGGTATGAATCTATGCAACATAGTTCATGAACACCTGATACCGATATCGATAACTACATACTCATGAAAATGCATGAGAACAGAATATATGTATTTTTTCTTCTTGTGTGTGTTGGGTGATTGATAATTAGGTACATAACTTGAAATAAGTGATAAAAAATTAATTTGAATCAATTTTAACCCCGAGAACTTAGAGTCTTAAATGGTTTGCTGTTCATGTTGTAGAAATCGAATTTTTGAGAATATGTTTTTAGGTTTTTTATGATCCATTTTCATGTGTTTTGTACGCTTGATACAAATCATGATCCATGTGTTTTTCGTTATTAAGAGCAAACAAGTCAACATTTTTTCCATAGAAACTTGTTTGGGGTTTTACTCCACTATTTGACAAAGTATATCCAAAGTTAAACATGGTATCGTTTTGTCTCCTTATAAATTTTGTCGGTACGGAAGCAGAATTGTAAAATATGAAACCATTAAAAAGTTACGAGCTCCTAAAGATTCATTATTTTTTGCTAATTTTAACACAACTTTGGGCGTAAATTTGAAATAAAAGAAGCATCAATTTCCAAAACGAAGCCTGTACCGACACAGCAAATTTATCGAAGAATTTAGTAAATGTTTCTTGAAATTGATTGATGCAGTGGTTGTTTCATAAAACCCCAAATTCCAAAGGCCTTTTTGTATTTTATCACGTGCGCCTTTTACTCGTGAAATATCGTGCATCTCACTGAATAGTTGCCTTCGGTGCGGTGCGGGAGGGTGACGCGCACGCACACATGCATACTATGAATAGACATGGCGCCGCGCCCGGCTGTCTCCGTATGACGTGTACGTTGACAACCTATAATATCTATGGTTTACGATAATACTCTTTTGAACCTGGCTTGAATTTTGGATTTTGATTAAGCCGATATTACACAGGTCAATTTCGGTTCAATATTGCTTTCCATTCCATTGCTTCAATGGCATTGACGCATCTAAACACATTTCGATTTGATTGTCTAATATCATTGAAAGTTTAGATTTTTAATTGCCTTTCAATGGAATGGAACCAATATTGATCAATCGAAATGTCGGTTAAAACATGTAAACACGAACATTGAACAATGACCAATCCGCGAACGGCAGCGAAGGAATCGGACGTATAGGATTGTGTAGTTTCTAGCGTGCGCTAATGTTTATAGTTTTAAAAATGGTTTTTGAGTGGCGTGACAATCATGTTCCTCATTTTCTGGAACTTTTTCAAAAATATGAGTGTTTGTGGAATACAAAATCCAACTATAATACTTGTGACGCTCCTATGGTCGCTCTTCGCTAAATCCACGGACGTACCCACCAACGCCGAGTTTTTTTTATTTAGCAGTTTAGCTCATTCATTAAATACACTGACACACAGAGCAGTGGTGGCCCAGTGGTATCGGCCCCGACTTACGAGTTGTAGGTCGTGGGTTCGAATCCCGGCAGGCGCATTACTTTGTGTAATTTATTTCATCACCACTGCTCTCAAAACGGTGAAGGAAAACATCGTGAGGAAACCGGCATGTCCTAGAACCAAAAACTCGAAGACATGTGACATCCACCAATCCGCACTGGGCCCGCGTGGTGGATTATGGCCCACCCCCTCTTACAGAGAGGAGGCCTGTGTCCCAGCAGTGGGAACATTAATAGGCTGATGATGATTAAATACAAATAAGGGAAACACCTGCACGCACGACTTGACGACGCGACATCGCTAGGCAAATGAACATTGAATGTCTTGTTGACTGTTTTGTTTGTAAATAGGAAATATGTGCAATGTTCAATGCTTTTCAACGGAATTGCTGTCAATTTAATTGAACCGTGTAATACCGCCTTTAGACTTACTTTATCTGTTTGACTTGAAATTGTTTGGACTCTGAATTATTATAAATTGGAAATATTGGAATAGCTTTGAATGGATTTTAGTGCCAGTAAGATTGTGTTGGTTCATTGTAGAACACTTGTAAACAAATTAAAATCAACATTGGGTAAGTCATATAATTTGTTACAACTAATCTCTAGGTACTTACATACTCGTATTTGATGATCTTTTATGACGTGGTAAAATCTAGTAATATAGTTCAATGGGTAAAATCATCAAATGAGATCTACCACCCCGGGCAGGGACTGACAGTCTTTTACTAATCAAAATCCACGATACTGCGAAGATCGCCCGGAGGACACGGTGGAGCATACGGTGCAAGACTGCCCAGCTTGGGCGAAGCACCGACGTGTCCTCACGGCTGCGATAGGCGGAGACCTCTCGCGCCCGGCATTGGTTGCGGCCATGCTGCGGGGCGAGACGGAGTGGGAAGCGGTCAGCTCCTTCTGCGAGGCAGTAATGCTCGTAAAGGAGGAGGCAGGCCGCGAGCGAGAGAGGACAGCGTCCTCCCTCCGCCCCAGCCGCAGTGGAAGGCGCCCACGGCGACGAACGTCGCTCGATGATCTCCGGCCACCATAGGCGCGGGCATGCGAGCAGCGAGTAAAGGGCAACTCGCTGCCCGACCAAGGACCATGCCCGGGGTTGTGTCCCACGCGCGCCTCAAAGAGCGTCAGCATAATGACGGGGCCCCCCTCTCAGAGGGCCAAAGCCTGCCGGGGTCGTGGGATTATTCCCTTACCGTAACCCCGGAACATAACAGGCTATGAAGGACACCGTGGATTTTAGTCAGTAGAAGTCTGACAGTCCCTCCCGCCCTGCCCGGGGTTGGAGGACTCATTTGATGATTTCACTACGCTAAAAAAAAAAAAAAAACAAAATCCACGATGTCCTTCAATAGCACTTTACGTTCCGGGGTCACTGTTACCTAATAAGACTGTCCCGCGGGGGCGGGGCAGCGAAGCCGAGTTCGGCTGTAGGAACACTAAGGCGATATAAATAAGTCTCCACCGTAAGGATTATTTTGAGTTTATATTTAAAAAAAAATGATTTTGTTGGTGCGTAGTTTTGCTTGATAATTTAACCCTGAATCCATGTTTAGATCAACACGAAACGCATTGACATCGATTGATGATTGACATGTTAATGTAAACGAAGAACAGTTTAATTTCACGAAAGCTGGAGGAAGTCTGTAGTCAGCTGAATCAAGCCATAGATGCAGAAGGCAGTTCTCCTGGTCACAGCGCGTATTGTTAGAAGGTTTGTCTGTCTCCGATGTTGATGGGATAGCTATTTTTCTTTGTTTTTATACATAGTTTAATAAAACTGTTTAAAAATTTAAAGAATAAAATATAATTCAAAGCCCAAAAATGTGTTCATACTTTTTATTTTCAGTTTAATAAATAATCAACAAATATTTACGAAACAGTTTATTTTATTTGTTTTATTCAATAAATATAGTTATCTTAGCCGTATCCGGTAATAGCGATCCAGGTACTAATTTTCTTCTGTTTCTGTAAATAAAAATAAGTAATGCAAAGAACTTTCAGTAATCAACTTAGGTACAACCCTTGTAGCAATCTGCATTACTCGCTCTACGTTTTATAAACATGTTAAAAAAAACGTTTCATGACACACATGTCATATGTCACAATGTCATGTGATGACGGCGAGGCGGACGGTGTATGCATCGTGTAACTTCGTTTTTATTCGGAATGGATCGGAGCGCTTTATGTGTGGGTGCAAAGCAGACGTGCGTAAGGACTAGCGTCTAACTGCTCATCACTGATACTATCTCTTTCGGGCACGATGACAGGTGAAACAACATGCTTTATGGCCCCGCCTGTCAGTGAGTTCGTGTTCGCACAAAGAGCCACCTTAAGAGCAAACAAGTCAACATTTTTTCCATAGAAACTTGTTTGGGGTTTTACTCCACTATTTGACAAAGTATATCCAAAGTTAAACATGGTATCGTTTTGTCTCCTTATAAATTTTGTCGGTACGGAAGCAGAATTGTAAAATATGAAACCATTAAAAAGTTACGAGCTCCTAAAGATTCATTATTTTTTGCTAATTTTAACACAACTTTGGGCGTAAATTTGAAATAAAAGAAGCATCAATTTCCAAAACGAAGCCTGTACCGACACAGCAAATTTATCGAAGAATTTAGTAAATGTTTCTTGAAATTGATTGATGCAGTGGTTGTTTCATAAAACCCCAAATTCCAAAGGCCTTTTTGTATTTTATCACGTGCGCCTTTTACTCGTGAAATATCGTGCATCTCACTGAATAGTTGCCTTCGGTGCGGTGCGGGAGGGTGACGCGCACGCACACATGCATACTATGAATAGACATGGCGCCGCGCCCGGCTGTCTCCGTATGACGTGTACGTTGACAACCTATAATATCTATGGTTTACGATAATACTCTTTTGAACCTGGCTTGAATTTTGGATTTTGATTAAGCAGATATTACACAGGTCAATTTCGGTTCAATATTGCTTTCCATTCCATTGCTTCAATGGCATTGACGCATCTAAACACATTTCGATTTGATTGTCTAATATCATTGAAAGTTTAGATTTTTAATTGCCTTTCAATGGAATGGAACCAATATTGATCAATCGAAATGTCGGTTAAAACATGTAAACACGAACATTGAACAATGACTAATCCGCGAACGGCAGCGAAGGAATCGGACGTATAGGATTGTGTAGTTTCTAGCGTGCGCTAATGTTTATAGTTTTAAAAATGGTTTTTGAGTGGCGTGACAATCATGTTCCTCATTTTCTGGAACTTTTTCAAAAATATGAGTGTTTGTGGAATACAAAATCCAACTATAATACTTGTGACGCTCCTATGGTCGCTCTTCGCTAAATCCACGGACGTACCCACCAACGCCGAGTTTTTTTTATTTAGCAGTTTAGCTCATTCATTAAATACACTGACACACAGAGCAGTGGTGGCCCAGTGGTATCGGCCCCGACTTACGAGTTGTAGGTCGTGGGTTCGAATCCCGGCAGGCGCATTACTTTGTGTAATTTATTTCATCACCACTGCTCTCAAAACGGTGAAGGAAAACATCGTGAGGAAACCGGCATGTCCTAGAACCAAAAACTCGAAGACATGTGACATCCACCAATCCGCACTGGGCCCGCGTGGTGGATTATGGCCCACCCCCTCTTACAGAGAGGAGGCCTGTGTCCCAGCAGTGGGAACATTAATAGGCTGATGATGATTAAATACAAATAAGGGAAACACCTGCACGCACGACTTGACGACGCGACATCGCTAGGCAAATGAACATTGAATGTCTTGTTGACTGTTTTGTTTGTAAATAGGAAATATGTGCAATGTTCAATGCTTTTCAACGGAATTGCTGTCAATTTAATTGAACCGTGTAATACCGCCTTTAGACTTACTTTATCTGTTTGACTTGAAATTGTTTGGACTCTGAATTATTATAAATTGGAAATATTGGAATAGCTTTGAATGGATTTTAGTGCCAGTAAGATTGTGTTGGTTCATTGTAGAACACTTGTAAACAAATTAAAATCAACATTGGGTAAGTCATATAATTTGTTACAACTAATCTCTAGGTACTTACATACTCGTATTTGATGATCTTTTATGACGTGGTAAAATCTAGTAATATAGTTCAATAGGTATAAAATCATCAAGTGAGATCTACCACCCCGGGCAGGGACTGACAGTCTTTTACTAATCAAAATCCACGATACTGCGAAGATCGCCCGGAGGACACGGTGGAGCATACGGTGCAAGACTGCCCAGCTTGGGCGAAGCAGTGACGTGTCCTCACGGCTGCGATAGGCGGAGACCTCTCGCGCCCGGCATTGGTTGCGGCCATGCTGCGGGGCGAGACGGAGTGGGAAGCGGTCAGCTCCTTCTGCGAGGCAGTAATGCTCGTAAAGGAGGAGGCAGGCCGCGAGCGAGAGAGGACAGCGTCCTCCCTCCGCCCCAGCCGCAGTGGAAGGCGCCCACGGCGACGAACGTCGCTCGATGATCTCCGGCCACCGTAGGCGCGGGCATGCGAGCAGCGAGTAAAGGGCAACTCGCTGCCCGACCAAGGACCATGCCCGGGGTTGTGTCCCACGCGCGCCTCAAAGAGCGTCAGCATAATGACGGGGCCCCCCTCTCAGAGGGCCAAAGCCTGCCGGGGTCGCGGGATTATTCCCTTACCGTAACCCCGGAACATAACAGGCTATGAAGAACACCGTGGATTTTAGTCAGTAGAAGTCTGACAGTCCCTCCCGCCCTGCCCGGGGTTGGAGGACTCATTTGATGATTTTACTACGCTAAAAAAAAAAAAACAAAATCCACGATGTCCTTCAATAGCACTTTACGTTCCGGGGTCACTGTTACCTAATAAGACTGTCCCGCGGGGGCGGGGCAGCGAAGCCGAGTTCGGCTGTAGGAACACCAAGGCGATATAAATAAGTCTCCACCGTAAGGATTATTTTGAGTTTATATTTAAAAAAAAATGATTTTGTTGGTGCGTAGTTTTGCTTGATAATTTAACCCTGAATCCATGTTTAGATCAACACGAAACGCATTGACATCGATTGATGATTGACATGTTAATGTAAACGAAGAACAGTTTAATTTCACGAAAGCTGGAGGAAGTCTGTAGTCAGCTGAATCAAGCCATAGATTCAGAAGGCAGTTCTCCTGGTCACAGCGCGTATTGTTAGAAGGTTTGTCTGTCTCCGATGTTGATGGGATAGCTATTTTTCTTTGTTTTTATACATAGTTTAATAAAACTGTTTAAAAATTTAAAGAATAAAATATAATTCAAAGCCCAAAAATGTGTTCATACTTTTTATTTTCAGTTTAATAAATAATCAACAAATATTTACGAAACAGTTTATTTTATTTGTTTTATTCAATAAATATAGTTATCTTAGCCGTATCCGGTAATAGCGATCCAGGTACTAATTTTCTTCTGTTTCTGTAAATAAAAATAAGTAATGCAAAGAACTTTCAGTAATCAACTTAGGTACAACCCTTGTAGCAATCTGCATTACTCGCTCTACGTTTTATAAACATGTTTAAAAAAACGTTTCATGACACACATGTCATATGTCACAATGTCATGTGATGACGGCGAGGCGGACGGTGTATGCATCGTGTAACTTCGTTTTTATTCGGAATGGATCGGAGCGCTTTATGTGTGGGTGCAAAGCAGACGTGCGTAAGGACTAGCGTCTAACTGCTCATCACTGATACTATCTCTTTCGGGCACGATGACAGGTGAAACAACATGCTTTATGGCCCCGCCTGTCAGTGAGTTCGTGTTCGCACAAAGAGCCACCTTAACAATTCTAAATCACCAAGATAAAAAAATGCAAAAGCATCATTACAACGTAAATTTTAATTTCATACATGTTTTTATCAGTTTTCGGAATTATCTTGAAGTGAGTAAACATCTGACGTAGAATTAAATATGTATAAAGCAACATAATAAATTCATAACATTTAATCAAAATTTACTTAACGTTTACGTAGCTTGCTCGTACAAGCGCTTCCGACCTCCTGGATTGTTACAGAACCAGTATGATGATCCTCAATTTCATATGGTCAGATTCGCATTCATAACTTGACATATTTCACAAATATTAGGGTTTAAAACGGGATATTTACCATGTCTATTAGTGACATATTTTCCATTACGTTGCAATGTTACTGCTACTACAACATATTCGATTACGTTGATCATAAACGGTGGTTTCAAAATTACAATAAAACTACTATAATTATTGTCATTATACCATTTATATACATAAAATTAGACATAAATAATCAAGTTTAGAAGAAAGTATATGGTGCTTTTTTTCACACGTACTATTTGCACACTTATTGATCAAAGTTTAAAAGACTCTTTTGGAATGCTCTGGACACACTTTTGATATTAACGAATCGCATGTGCATTTAAATTCTACTAGATTCTTTTCTATATGCTCTACCAGCATCTTGACGTGACAAATAGGGACTTTTTCACAACTACAATCCTCAGTTTTTTCGGGATCAATGCTAGATCCGCTAAGAAAGTAATTTTTCTCATTATCTATTTGTAACCCCGGAAAGTAAATAGATTTCGCGAGTTTAATAGCATTTAATCTTCTAGAACTTATTGTAACTGGATTCTGAAGCCAATCGATTGGAGAAACGTCACTATTAGAAAATGTGTCCGCCGTGTCTAAACTGAAACGTTCATCAAACGTATTTGCAGCATTGTTACTGATATTATCATTCTCGAGAGAACATTCTAAAATTGTCTCGTCTTCTTTTTTTACTATAATCTCGACTTTGCCTGTAAGTGTGTCACCGTTTGGAAGAGTCGTTTTCAATGTTTCATCAATCAGTTCTTCGTCTAGAACTGGACGACAAGTTGCAACATCATCACTAGTTATGATTTGGGTGCGCTGCATAGTATAAGGAAAATTCGTATTAATATCCAGATATTCTTTCCTAAGACTATCAATTTTATCATCATTGACTTCATCTACAGATTGCATGGAAAAATAAGAACCAATTTCACTGTCACAATTACAACCCACAGTGATTCCAAAGTAAGGTGCACATGAAGTTTTTTTGTTAACTGCTCGAATTTCTGCATCTGGCATGCTTTCATAATTTTCACTAATTTCTTTCATTGGTATAGCGTTACTGAATCTAAGGTCTTCAGGCGGTTCTATTTCAATGTTAAATTCAGAGAGTTCACAAATTTCAGTCGTATTAATAGCTTGATCTGCATAAAGATTGACAAAGACTTCTTTGGTTCCAAACATTTCTGGAAATTTTCGAATATCTACTTTATCTGTATTGTAGCAACAGTCACATGTATTAATCATGACTCCATTTGATTTATTGTCTGTAATAATATGTTCCGTTTCTACAATTTGTGAAATGTTTCTATTGCTAAATGTTCCCATGATATCACATGATTTGTTTTCCGTTCTAAACGAAGGATGTACTTGAGATGACATATTTTCTTTAACAATCATCGAATTATTTGAGTTCTGTTTAGAGTGTTTCATAACCGTAGATTGTTGAACTTCTACATCATTATACTTTGCTTGTGAAATATTTGTGTCCTTTTCAGGTAATTCTGTAGGAGGTTCAAGATCTTCTATACGTAATTTTTTTATACGAGGTTCAGAACTAGTTTTGCAAGTACAAATATCTCTTAAGCGTTGGAAATCGTTTTCGATTAAATTACATACTTTTTCTAAGACTTCTGGTAATATAACATCTTTTTTGTTATCGTTTAGTAGACATAAACATTGAACACGTTTAATTTTTATTTTCATATATTCTTGAAGAAGTCCGTAAGCTCTGTTCCAACTGCCAGTATACGGTAAATCTTTCGAGCAACCACATTTCATTTTATTAGCATAATCTGAAATTACTTGTCTCACTTTTTGCGTAATATTCGAAAATAACTTTTGTTCTTCATCTGGAGGAATGCAGTTATTACATGAAAATGATTTGAATTCTTCCAACTTTTCCTTTATATGGTCCTCTAATAAATGAAAAGCATTTACTTCTAAATCGCCAGAATCATCCATGTTCACACTATTGTTACAAAAACATGATTCTATTTTATTGTGTACGGTATTTTTTAAACTTCGTGAATCGTCAACTTTATGTGTGTCTGAAACTCGATCTTTATGTGTATCAACAACTTGTAACGTATGTGTATCAACTAATTGATCCTTATGTGGATCAACAGCTTGATCTTTTTGTACATTCTTGAGTAACTTTTCATCAAACATGTTTTTCATAATGCTTGTAAATTCTTCTAATTTAGCTTTACATTCACAATTTTTTGAAACGTTTACTCCACTTTCGTAATGACTTTCCTTAGGCAAAACATTCTGTTTCATTAATAAATTAGATTGCCCAGTCATAGATGACTTTGGAAGTTTCTTTTCAAACAGAAAATGTTTCTTTTTGGGATTTTTAAAGTCACTGATATTATGATCAATGGTTTCCATTTTTTTATTTTGACTTACTTCATTTAAAGTGACGCCCAAAAATTTGATACAACATTCACCACCGTCAGAAAATAGTTCAGTATTTTGAGGGATATTGTTTACGTTTGGTTTTTGTTTAATATCCGTTTGGTTATGTAAATAATTTAATAAGCAACTATTTATTGGACTGGTACTAAATTCATTTAATTTTGAAATCTTCTTTGAATTGAGTTGCGTAACTTGGCACTGATTTGAAAGATTTTTTTTCTTATATAGTTTTTCAGTTTGAGACCTTTTATTGTCTTTATGCGTTTCATCATTTATTGTACAGCCACAAGTATTTGTATTTATACATTGAAACGAAATATTATTGTTGCAATCCTGTTTTTCATCTGGATTATTCTCTTTATTGCTTTCAACCAAATTCATAATGCATTTACAAATATTTTCATGACTCTTATCAAAATATACGGTGCCCATATATTCCGATTCGCTGGTGCCAGGTTGTTTCAAAAATGACCTATTCTGCTTGCTACTCTTCGTTGCTGTGTCTTCATTAATATCACAAACATTCTCTTGATTTTTATTACTTTCGGTTAAGAACGATAAAATATTTTTCGAATCATTTTGGTTCAGAGCGCGTACCACTTCATTGATTGCAGTTTCAGAGCAATTGTATAAACAACTTTTGATGTGTTTTATACATGTCTCCCTGGAAACCAAGTCATAGTTACATGAAGCTAACATCTCTAAAAGTTTATCTATAGAAGTAATGGATGGCACTCTATTAAAGCATTTGCAGTTGCTATTGCAAAGATCTGAAATTTCACTGCCGTTATCTAGCTGTTCTGGAGGCGGAAGATTAAAGTTAATAGGTTTTGTTCGTTTCACATTAGAACTCTGAGGCAATGGGATCATGTCTTTTAGTGACCTTTGCTTCCATGTAGATCTTCCGCTGTTATCTAACTGTGCGTTCTGTAAACTTTTAGTATCTTTTTCTGGCCCACACAAACATAGGTTAACGGCATACGATTGATCATGAACTTGTTTTTTGCTTAGTTTGGTGGGTTTTTCTTTAATTGAACCTTTCTTTAATACATTTTTGTTTTCCTTTTGCTTAGCAATTGCTATTTTGTTTTGATTTGAAGTCTTTAGGTATCCGTCTTTACTAGCAGGTCTAAGAGTTCTTGTTTCTTTTTTCTTACTTTCTCCTTTAAATTTGGAAGAATCTCTTGTAACTACGGCAATGCTTTCATTTCCCATGGCCTGAAACAGCAAAAACAATATAATAGGATGGGTACTTATGAATCGACTCGTTGTTCATTTCAATTAAGCTTGCCAACACACTATCTAAGATACTTGTAACTAACCGTAGTATTTCGGATTATTTTGGAAATATCATGTTTCATTAATTCCAAATCTTCCTTTTTTATGGCATCCTGTGATTAAATAAAACAAAACAAAATCATTACTTAGTTATGGAAGTCTAATATTGAACAAACTATAGGCTCAACTTGGCCCCAGGATACATTCTTTGGCTCTGGAGAATAAATGTCTCAATTTTTGCACATTTTTTTTTTTAGCATGGTAAAATCATCAAATGAGTCCTCCAACCCTGGGCAGGGCGGGAGGGACTGTCAGACTTCTACTGACTAAAATCCACGGTGTCCTTCATAGCCTGTTAAGTTCCGGGGTTACGGTAATAAGAAAAGTCATAATAGAGCGTCCAACTGTCTACAGAAAAATTTGGTTCATTATAGGAAGTAATGAAAAAGAGACTACTGAAAACATGAAATCTGTGTCGGCTCAGTTTTTTTAGATTAACATTGTGCATCATTGTCACGGTAGGGTCTAAGTTTTTTTAGACCCTGCCGTAAAGATAGACCTAAGAAATTGACCGAGCAAACCTTAAACCTCATGGCTGAACGACGTTTGCTACAGTTGCAGTCTTCCGATGACGCGAAGTCATATAGGCAGCTCAATAGAC